>MU391950.1:0-114495 GCA_022578705.1 Xylariaceae sp. FL1019 | reverse complement strand
CACAAGGAGGTTACTCTAATTCTTGCTCCGTTTGCCCATCGCATCCACACCAGGGAAGTAGACATTTGACAGTGTACGAACACCTCATCTACGTCTGTCAGTAGCACTATCACTTCACCGTCTGTTTCTTTCGTCCTGTCTTTCCTTTTTCCAGTTAATATGGTGGAACGCTTCAATAAAAAATCAATTTCTTGTAATGATAAGCATGACGAAATAGATGACACAGGTAATGCTTCTGAATGCAGCAACTTTTCCATTGATGAATGTCAATGAGGTGGGCGCAGGTTCAAGGGATAAACTTGATGCGAGAAGACGACTTTGCAAGAGTGATGGACAAGACAATAAGCCAACGTGTAACGACCTGAATAACAAGCTCAACATCTAACACAGATGTACTTTAGGTATTATCAATATGGTAGATTGAAAGTGGTATCTAATTTCTATTCCCTAAAAGTGGTATCTTTAGCAGCGATAATCATACACGACGAAAGCACAAAATATTCCTCGCCGCCAGCAGTCACCGTGTTGGAAAATCTAGTCTCACCGGACCACCAACAACGCTCATTGGTGACTCTTTCTGAGACCGGTACCCGTACGCTAGGAAACAACCAATGGCATCCAGCTGCCCAGCGTGCTGTGGGTGTAATCAAACTCCAAACTCCTCTATCCCGGTATCGCGTAGGACATGACCGTATCGGCGAGGGTGATTTCCCTTTCCGCTCTGAGCAAGCCTAGTGGGCGTCGCCGACTAGCGGGTCGGGCGTCGTCAAGAATGCTCCTCGTGCTCGTCGATGATGCGAAATGCCAAAATGTGTGGAAATGTGTTGAAGGATGCGAAAGCCAGCACTCGCGAAGACAAAATTACAGTGCCATCTCCGACGTGATCACGTAATCGGTCATCCGACGGCGTTAAGATAAGACAAGCCCAGGTACCCACAATATCCATCACCTCACGATGCCTGGTAAATCTGGAAAGCTCCGAATTCCCAGTATGCATTCTCAAAGGCCGTCGGATAGTTCGCGACGTAGTCTTCGCAGTCGCTGGGACCTGTTCATCTCGTCAGTTGATTCATCCGTGTGTTCTGTAAGAGGTTTGTGCAAGCATACATCCGCTGTCAGCGTAGACATTACCAGCCCACTGACCACAGAGATCAATGTTCACGATGATGCTCTGGTTACTGAAGTGCGATCCGATGTTACAGTCCGTGTTCGGGAAATCGGCTGAGGCCTTGCCCCAAGTACTCGGGTCCGGTGCATTCGAGGTGATGTCCGAGGGGATCGAGTCTCGCGCAAACTGCCACATGCGAATTCCGGCGCTCCGCCACTCCATCGCCATGACACCGCCGTTGTTGCTGTTGAAGCCGGTGCCGTAAGAGCTATCAGACCCCTGGACGCCACAGCCTGCGTTCGAATCCGACTCGTTGTAGCAGTTGCCGTGAATCGATGACCCCGTCATCAGTCGTTTGACTCCGCCCATGGAGCAATCATCTGTCGTGTGCAGCGTCATCTGATTGCCGTCGGTCGCCGCGTTCACTGCCTCCATAATGTCGATCTCTCCGTTCGTTGGCCAATTGTCCTGATCACTGAGCCACAGCGCCGGCCATGTTCCACACCCGTAGGGAGTGTGCTTCACGTCGAATATGAACAGACCCTCATCGTACTGCTTCGTCGAGGACACGCGCACAGAAAATCGACCTGTCGATGCATCAGGAGACGAGGTGTTTCCAACACTCGTATCAACTCTCAGGACAGCTGAGCTCTCGGATGCGTATGTGAGGTTCTGTCATCATGATGTTAGCAGCTTCCCGTCTTGTTTGCGCATGCTGTTCGATAGTCTTCCTGAATGGCTTCTTCGATGATCACGAGAGTGGGAGAACGTAGAATTCTCATGATTTCTCACACCCCAAAAGGATTGCGAGGTATTCAGGCAGTATGCACGTGGAACGGTGATATGCGTACAAGACTCTCAGCTTGTGTCTGAGGAACATAGTGGACGAAGCCCTCTGCCGGGTCGTAACCCGTGTAGTAATCGAAATTATCGAAGAAATCCGTTCCGGAGTCTGAGAATCCGAGTCAACATCATGTTCTGAATCCTCAAAGCGTACATCTTCGGCGGACAAAACTCACAGGTATCGACTAATGAATAGTCGAGTTCGGAGTAGTTCGGATACCGGTTCGCCTTCGCAACTTCGACCGGTACGACAATGATAATGATGAGAACAACGACGATGATGCCGGCAACAATCGCCCAGGTCTTCTTGCCCCAATGTTTCGGCTGCCACCACGGCGCTGCAGCATTCTGGCGAGCCATGTCTCTCTCTCCTCGGAAGGGAATCGTTTTTTCCTCGTAATCGCGGTTGACGTCGGACGTGGAACTCGACGTCGAATGATGGAATCGGCCAGCGTTAGTAGTAGTATTATAGAAATCGGGTCCCGCCCCGCTCGGGTAGCCGAATTCTCGCGAACCCATATTTGTTGGCTATGCTGCAATGTGTCGTATGGATTCTATCTTGACCAGTCAAGCAAGCCGCGTAACCGAGCACGAATCTACTGTAGAGCTGCTGGCGTCTATAGTAGCGTTTTATCCGGCCTAAACCCTTTGAGTTGGCTACGCTTGATTGGATCCCGGGAGTTGCGCCGAGAGTTCAGATAAACTTGTATCTGCTGCGTGGACGCCTAGTTGGGGTATTGCAGTGATGTATCGTTGACGAGTGGGCACTTTATTGATGACGCAGAATCGACATGGAGAAGGGCAATACGAGATGTTTTCTTGGGATTGCTGGAACTCTGCTACTTCCTACCTAGTATGTACAGAAACCATGTAATTCGTTCCTGAGAAGAGGAACGAGTTGGACAATTTAGCTTTACGTACACAAGTGGCTGCGACAAGAATGACTGGAGAATGTGACGTGACGTGATGGAGGTTTCAACTTTTCTAGACCAACTGAAACGATAACGCTCTCACACTCTCCTTGACTCTTTCATGCCCGCCCTTGAAGCAGGTCGGCAGGTATGTGACGGTGCAACAGGTGATATTCAGGGGGCAGATCCGCACTGTTTATTATTATTATCTTTTTTTTGTTTCGCCTCACTTCCTCTCGAGTTCCCCGTTCATGACTCTTGTTGGTATGCTTGTACGCGTACGTCCATATACGTATGCAGTGCTTCTAGCAGCATTCCAAGATGGGCGCCCCGCCCTGTCGGCGCGCTCTATCTGGATTTATCGCACGATGCGAGACATGGATGGTGGCGTGCTAGCAGCCCATCCGGAATGGTGCGCAAAGCATATCTGGATGCCATACGTATCGGTCGAGTCGGTCTACTAGACTGCAATGAGCACTGCTTTTCATTCAGGGTCTGGAACGCTGCCGCTTATTGACATTTCCAGTGCTAGGGTTCGATATGGGAAGAAATGCACGCATCTGGAAACACCAGTCGTGTCGCCTGTTCGTCTGTTTGTTTCTTGCCAGGTACAGCAGGTGTCAGACCGCGACTCTCGAAACCGGATGTTGGCTTTGCGACGATTGGTGTGTGATGTGCTCCGATTATGCAGGTATCCCCGAAGCGTGGCCAGCGTGGTACGAGATACTTTTTCTACTGTAGGCTGCAAGCATCTCGAAATCTCTTGGCGATGGATTCCGAAGCACCCGATTGGCCTACTCGGAGGTCGATAACTGAGGGGAAGACAGAATACGATGCCATGGTATTCATACATTTAACATTTAACTAAAACATTTGTACTGCTATAATTGCGATCTAACTAATTAGATAGCTACGTTTGCTTTGTTATTTTCGCTTTTTTTTTTTTATCGCGCGAAAACTATCGATTGGATTTAATATATACCGGTAATAAAAGTTTATATAAAACGCGATTTATTAAAATATTTAAATTATTAATAATTTAAAACAATTATTATTATATATAAATAGTTTTTAATAAAATTTTTCGGTTATATATTTTAGTTTTTTATTATAAAAAAAAATAATTGTTTTAAAGCTAATATTTTAATATTAAAAACGTTTAGTTTTATTAAATATTAAAAATTAAAATTTTAAACGTTATTTATTTTAAAATTTTTTTTTTAAAAAATAAATTAAAAAATAAATTAAAAAATAAATTAAAAAATAAATTAAAAAATAAAATAATTTTATTTATAACGTAAATAATTATACGTAATTTTACGTAATTTTTATAAAAAGTTTATTTTTATAAACGTTTTTTAATATCGTTTATTTAATTTTGTTTTTTTTTTTAATTGTTTATTTTTTTTCTTTTTTTTTATTTTTTACTTTTTTTTTTTATTATAATATATTTATTTATTTTTTTTATTATATTAAACGGTTTAAATATAAACTTTAATAATTAAAAAAAAATTAAAATAAATATTTAACGCTTTATTATAAAATGCTTTTTTATTTATATTATTATTTTTTATTAATTATATAAAAAAATACGATTTAATTGCTTTTAAACGTTTATAGTTTTTAAAAAATAAAAAACTTTAAAATTTAGTTTTAATATACGTGTTTTTTTTTTAAATTTAATAAGCTTTATTTATAATATAAATAAATTAAATCGTATACGTTTTATTTTTTTAATTCGATTAATATTTCGCTTTATATTATATATAAAAAAAAATAACGTAATAATATTATTATTTAACTACGGTTACGCGAAGGGATTTTTGCTTAGTACGAAAGCATATTTACTTTATACGAGTAAAAGTAAATAAGCTATATAATAGCCGAAATAAATAATTATTACATACGTCGGTTATAAAATAACCGACGTAAATAATTATTACGTATAATAAATACGGAATAGCCGGCGTAAATAATTATTACGTACGCCGGATATTTTATATAAAAAGCATATAACTAAATAGCCCGTATAATAAAACTTAATTTATATAAACTTTATATAAAGCCCTTTTCGGGACTCCTTTTTATTTTTAAATAAATATAAATAAATAAATATATAATTATTATTTTTTTATTTATTAAATGCGTATATATAGCTTATTTAATATTAATTAATAGTTATACGGCGATTATAAATTAATAAAAACGAAAAAAGCAATTAATCGAAAGATAATAATACGATTTTACGCTTTTGCTTTATTTTTTTTTTCGTATAACCGGTTTAAACGTATTATATAAAAAAAATATAAAAAGTTTTTTTTTTAATTTATTCGAAGCAAAATAATAAGCCGATTTATACGATAAATATCGTATAATAACTAACGATAACCTTTTTTTGTTTAATAATTCGAACAAAGCTTAAGCTTTGTCCGATTTTTCGGTAAAATAAGCCGAAATAGCTTCGTATTATAAAATTAAAAAAAATACCGTTAAAAAATATATTATATTAAAAAAATAAAAAAATAAAAACAATTTTAAACTATTTAATAACTTATTAAATAAGTTTTTAATAACGTATGTAGTTTATTAAATATTTTTATATAACGAAACTAAAATACCGAACGAATATTTAATTTTTAATTTTCGAAAAAACTTTAAAAACTAAACGATAATATATTTTAATAAAATGCTACGTAAAATTAAATAAATAATATAAACGTTGTTAATAAACCGAAAAATATAACTTAAAAATAGCAATATAAGCGAAAAGTTTACTAACCTCGTATAAAACAAAGGCTATATAAAAAGTACGACGCCCTTAATACCGAATATAATACAGCTAATATTAAAAATAACGTAACTAATATCTAATATAACGTAATAAACATTTAATATAACGCAATTAATATTTAATATAACGCAATTAATATCTAGTATAACGCAACTAATACTTAGTACGACGCAACTCTATTTTTAAACAGCTTCGCTTTTAGCTTTGCCCGAATTAGCTTTTTAACGATATATCGAAAAAAGTTTTACTCCCGTATAACTTAAAAGGATAAAAAGAATAAAAAAAAATACGGTTAAAATACTAAAACGAAAAATATAAAAACGGACAACCGTATAACTTTTTTTAAAGCAATAAGCACGGAAAACATTTTTTATATAACTATTTTTTATATAGCTTGCTTTTAAATAACGTAAAATATATAAAATATTTTTCGTACTTTTAAAATAACGTAAAATATATAAAATACCGTTTATATTTTTAAAATAATAAAAAACGTATAATACGGTATATCGATTTATAAAACAAAAATAACTATAAAAATAAACCTTAGTTTAAACCGAACAAAACTTTATTATATTAAAGTATTAAATAAAACACGGTATAATCGATTTACGTAAGTTTATAGCTTTTTAAAAATCGTAAAAAACCTTTTCGAACTTTATTAAATTATTATATAATTTATTATCGAATAAAATACGATAGTTTATATAATTATACCGTATTTTAAAAATTACCGAAAATTATTACTACGCGGTATTTCTTTAAATTCTTTTAAGCTTTACTAAATTATATTTTAATATTAATATCGGTTTAAAAACGATATAAAAAAATATATACAAAGCGTTAAATCGTTATTTTAATATAAAAATAAACCATTTTTAATATTAAAGCAAATAAATTTTAACGAATTTTTAACGTATTATATAAAATAATTTAATATTAATAAAATAAAAAGCATTAAAAAAGCTTTTTAAAACCTTTTATATAATATAGCACGTTTTTAGTTTAAATTATTAAAAAAAAAACTAATTTTATTTAGCTATTATATAAATATATATTAAAATACCCGAATTCGAATAGGCTTTAATTAATATTAAAAATACGTATAAAGGCTTATTTTTAAATTTTTATACCGTAATATAAATTTTAATATAGCGAAAAAAAAAACATAATTTATATAAAACGAAAAACCTATTAAAACGTATTATAATAATAAACGGTATAATAATAATCGTATATAAAAAAAATAACGCGGTAAAAAGTTATTTTATAGTTATTTTTACCGCAATTTATACAACTTTTATAATTAATATCGATATTTTTTTAATCGTATAAACAAAAAATGTTTTATATATTTTAAAACGGACTATTAGTTTATAAAATATTTTAAAAAAGAAATTGCTCGCGTAAAACAATACTTTATTAAATACGTTTTTATTCCGAATAAAAAAATCGATGTTTATATAATAAACTTTAAAAAATATTTTAAAATAAAAAATAAAAAAAACTAACCGTACGATAAAAAAAAAAAAAATCTTTAAAAAATAAAAAACTAAAATATCGCATTATATAATAAACTAGTTATATATATACCGTATAATTTAAAAAAATATTTTATAATTTAATAATTTTTTATACGAAAATATAAAACCGTACGATATATTTGTTTTTATATTAAATAATTTATACGAAAATATTTATTAAAGCATTTTTTAAAATATAAAAGCCGTAAATATATTAATTATCGGTAAGTTTTAAATATTAGCCTACGTACGAAAGTTTTTAAATATAAAAATCGATTAAACTTTTAAAAAAACTTTTATATAATTTAAAAAAACTAAAAGTATATTTTTAATCGGAAAAACTAAAATCAAAACATTAATTAATTTAATCCGTTTTTATATTTTTAACGCTTTTATACCTTTTTTATTTTTATTATATAATATAAATCGGTAAAAAACGTATTATAATAATTTAATAAATAAAATCGTATAAAACGGCAAATCGTATAATATAATTAAAAAATAAAGTTATAGATTTTTTTATTTTAATTATATAAAACAAGCTTAATATTTTACGGAAATAAAACTATAATAAATATATAAAAAAATAGGCTATTAACGCGTAAAACGATTTTATAATTTATTTAAAAAAGCTAACTATAATACTTTTTTAAATATATTTAAAAAAATTAAATAAGTTTATTATTATTATTAATTATACGTAGTAATATTTTAAAGGTTTAAATTTTCGATTAAAAACGATTTATTATTTAATTATAAAATTATTATTAATATCGTATATATTAACGGCAAACCTATATTATACGTAATCGATATAAAAACGGGATTTTAAGCGGTTATATTTTTAAAATCTTTTTCCGCGCAAAATACTTAAAATGCCCTATATTAGTACTAAATTTACGTATATTAAAAACTATTAAATATAATTACGTATAATATCGGTACGAATTTTTCGTTTAAAAAATTTTAAAATAACGTACGATTAATAAAATTTTCGTATAAAAAAATTCTAATTAAAGCCTATTAAAATATCGGAAAAATTAAACGAATATATAGGTTATTTTATTATATTTTCGATATATTATATAAAAAACTTTTTAATATAATAAATAATTATACGATTTTATAAATCGTAATAAAGGCTTTAAATAATACGGCTAGTTTAAACAGCTTTATATTTATTTTATTAATTTTTAAAGCCTATTTTTAAATTATAACAAATTTTCCTTTTTTTTTAAATATTATATAAAAAGCAAAAATAATTTAAAAAGCTATAAAAACGATTTAAAAAATATATATAAAAATAAACGTTAATTATATAATAAATATAAAAAACGGTTTATTATATAACGTTTTATAGCTTTTTTTATAATTAAAAATATTTATATAACGCGAAAAAAATAGCTAAAAAGGTTTATTTAAAATCGTAATAATTAAAAAATAAAACGTAATTTTAAAAAACGGTTAAAAATTTTGTTATACGTAAATTAAACCGTATTATTAACTATTATATAAAAATATCGAAATTAAAACATTTATTATATAATTAAACTTTATATTAAAAAATTTATTGCTTTAAAAGCTATAATAAGCTTTTAATTAATTAAAACGTAAACGAAAACGTTTAAAAAAACACTTTATTATATAAATGTTTATAACCGATAAAAAGAAATTAGATTTTATTTTTATAATATAACGTTATTAAAAAAAAAAATTAATATATTTAATAAACTATTTAAAAAATCGGATATAAAAAAAATTAATAATTTATTAATTTAAAATATATTTATTATTATACGGTATTCGGACGATATATTAAAAACTTTTTAAATTTTCGATATACGTTTTATATAAAAAGTTAAAAGCAAAACGACCGTTTTATATAAAAAATCGAAAATAGTTATATAAAAGTATAAAAACGATAAAAAAAAAACATTTTTTATTTAATTTTTAATTATTTAATAAAATAACTAACGCTTTATATTAGTTTTTAGCTTTATATTAATTAAATCGTATAAAGCTAAAAAAAAACTAAAAAATATTATATAAACGTACGTATAAGCGATAAACGAGTTAATTTAAATTATTTATATACGACTTTTAAAAAGAATTCGGGACAAATATTTAGCGAGTATTTTATTACGCGTTATACGATTTTTATATAGTTTAACCGAATTAAGCTTATATTAATATAAAACGTATTATATATATTATTATAAAAAGCTTAAAATACGTATTTTAACGTACGACTTATATTTGTTTTTAACCGAAAAAAAACCCGACGGTTTCGGTATTATTACGTTTTAAATAAACGATATATTTAGTTTTATAATATTCGAGTTTTTAAAATTAAAAAAATAAAAGTTAAAAAACGTAAAGTTTTACGCGAAATTAAAAACTACGTTTATATAAAATATTCCGATCGAATTTAACGGCGGTTAAATTTCGTTAAACGGCGAAAATATTTTTTTTATATAAAAAAGCTAAATATTATAACTATTAAAAATTAATCCTATTATTTATATAATACCGTAAAACTATATAACGTAATACGTAAAAAAAATATATATTATATTAATTTGCTAATTTAAAACTATATATAATTTTTTCGTCGTAATATAGGTTAAAAAGCTTAAAAACGAATATATTAAAGCTTTAAACGTATAAATATAATAGTAAATAAAAAATCCGTTATACGGTTTACGTTTTATTTTATTCGATTTTATACGTATAAAACTATTTATTTTTATTAATAAATTATTTATAAACAATACGGACCTTTTTTTATAGCTTGGCTTTTTAGTTTTATTAGCTAAAAAAACTCGTATAAACGATAGTTTTAAAATTTACGGTAATATTATATATTAGAATTTTTTTAAATATAAAAAAGCTATAAAAAATATATTTATAAGCAAATTATATAATATAATAACTAGTTTCGATTATATTATTGCTTTTAATATAATATTATAATAAATTACTTATATGCTTTAATTAAATTAGATTTTAATAGTTATTTATTTTAATTTACGTTTATTATATAAATACTTTATAAAATTAAAAATAATTACCGAAAAAAAACTAATAATCGATATAATATCGTTATATAAAGCGTATAAAAATCGTAAAATTTTAAAAATATAATAAATTAATAGTAAAAATAATTTATTAAACGTATTTATAAAAAAAAACTTTAACTAAGCGTTTATATAATTAGTTACGACTAATCGATTTATTATATAAATTAAAGTATTTATTAATTAGTTAAATTAATAAAAATAATATTTACTTATATAAATATTTTTTTACGTATTTTTTTTTATATAATATTATAATCTTTATTAATTCTTTTTTTTATTTTTAAATTATACGAAAAATTATTTTATTATATAAAAAAATATAATACTATATTTTATATTACGTATTTAATAAAAATAAAAACAAATAAAATTTAATTTATAATAACGATATTACGTATAAATAAAAGGAAAATATTATATTAAAATAAAATTATCGCACTATTTACTCCGAACTAATTACCCCGGTATTAATTATTTTAAACTTAATAAAAATAACGAGCAGTATATAAATAATAAATATAATTTACGTATAAACTATTAAAAAAGCCCGATATATAAACGTATTATTTATACGGAATACCGGTATAAAAACTAATATTAGCGGTATTATTAATATAACGTTAATAAATATTATAAAAACCGATAGCGGAAACAATACTATAAAATTAAACTATTATATTATAAAAATATAAATTATAACGTAATATACGTACGTAAAAATTTTACAAATCGACGTTATTAAAGCCGTATAAAATATTAATATTTTATAATAATATAACCGCTAAATAACGCTTTTAATCCTATTTATATAAATTAATAAAAACAAAAATATAAACTCGTATAATTACGTATATTAATATTTATACTTTATATAAAGCCGCGATTAACGTTTATTAAATAATACTACGTTATAATACTACTAAAACTAAAAACGCCGATAATTTAATATATTTAAAGGCTTACGATAGTAATTTAATAAGGCTTATAATAATTGTAAAAAGTTATTTAAATGCTATTTACGGTAAAATTTTAAAGGTTAGGCTATTATATAATAAAACCTTTAAAAATAACGATAAAACTTTTAACAAAAAGAATAAAAAGCTAAACTATAATAAAAGCGGGATTGTTTAAAGTAAAAAGGCTAAAGCCTGTATTAAATAAAGCAGCTATTTTAAATAAAATAGTAAAAAATAAAAATAAAAAAAAAACGATAAATTGTACGTATAAATAAAAAATAAAATAATAACGTACGGAAAAAAAAAAATTAAATCTATTATATAAAAAGCTATAACTTTATACGAAATAGCCTTTATATAAAAATTTACGATAATTTATAATTTTAATTTATTAGAATATTTTATTATTTTTTACGTACTATACGATAACCGATTTTGCTAATCGTAAAATCGTATAATAAATAGTATTATAGCCGATAATTTAAAGGCAAAAACTATCGTATAAATTGATTTATTAATCTTTAATTATTATATAATAGATTTTTTTACTATTTACGCTGTTTTATTAAATATACGGAACGAAGGCGGTTATTTAGTTACTTTTTAATTTATTATATAAACGATCGATAAATTTTTTATCTTTTTAATTACGGTATAAACAATAATATATTTTAATTTAACGTTAAAACAAATAAGCCGTATATCGACGGCTATTTAACGACGATAAAATAGGTAATATTTATATAAAATATTAAAAAAACAGCCATTTTGCGTAACTTATTTATAAAAAAAAAATTGCTAATATTTAATTATAGTTACGTAAAAAGATTTTTACTCGGTATAAAAATATATTTGCTTTATATAAATAAAAGCAAATAGGCTATATAATAGCCGAAATAAGTAATTATTACGTACGTCGGTTATAAAATAACCGACGTAAGTAATTATTACGTACGATAGGTATAAAATAGCCGGCGTAAATAATTATTACGTACGCCGAATACTCCGTATAAAAGGCATATAACTAAATAGCCTATATAATAGAACCTAGTTTATATAGGCTTTATATAAAGCCCCTTTTAGGACTCCCTTTTATTTCTAAATAAACATAAATAAATAAATATACAGTTATTGCTTTTTTGCCTATTAAATACGTATATACAGCTTATTTAATAATTATAAAAGCCGAAATTCGGTTTTATTATAATAATTAGCCGTTTTTAATTTTAAAAGTTTTTATAATATTTTTTTAAATATAAATATTTATTTAATTTAAATTAAAACTAAATTAAATTAAAATTTATAAATACCGTTAGTTTTTATTTAATGTTATTAATATTTTATAAAGTTTATTTTATATTAATAATTTATAATAATAAATTAGTAATATTTAATAACGACTTTTTTAAAATAATAATATAGTTTATATATAGTTAATTAATAATAATTCGTTAATAATAACTTTTATTTAAAACAATTTATTTATTAAATAACGTTATTAATTATATAAGCTTTTTTTTTTTATATATATTTATACGCCGCTTATTTTTTATAATAATATTAAAATAAGCCCGGTTATTATTAATAATAAAGTTATAATTAAAAAAAAAAATAACGAAATTAAAAATTATAAAACGGTTAAATTTAAACTTAATAACGATTGTTTTTATTATAAATATACCGGATAAAAATAATAATAACTTTTTTAATATTTTTATAAATATTTTTAATAATTTAATTAATTAAAAGTTTATTATTTTATAATTTTTCGGTATTATATTATATTGGCTATTTAGTTTAACGTAATTATTTTTTTATAATATATATTTTTATTTATTATTATGATCGTTAATTAAATATTTATATTTTTCGAAAATAATTGTTTTTAATTAATACGTTTTTTTACGCGTAAAGTTTTTTTAATAATATTATTGATAATTAAAAATAAAAGTTTTAAAATTAATTTTTTATTTTATTACGTTTAATATATTAAAATATTAATATATTTTTTAATATATATATTTATTTATACGTTTTACGCGTTTTTAATATAATTATTACCGTTTTTTTTTAAATATATTAATTCGATTTAGTTTAATATATATAAAATATAAACGTATTTAGTTTATTATAAAAATATTTATAAATTTTTAAAATAATAAGTTTTATTAAATTTATAAACTTTATTACGCGTTAAATTAAAAGCGTTTATTTAAAAAAATTAACGTTAATATTTAACGGTTTATTAAACGCTTTTAAAAAAATATTAACGCGTTCACGTAAATACGTTTTATTTTTAATATTATATTATTTATTATATTTATTATTTATTTTATATTAATTATTATAAACGTTATAAAAAAATATATAACGTAATTATTTTTAAACAATATTTATTTAATATTACCGTATAATATCGGCAATATAAAAAACTAATACGGTTATTATAATATTTTTTACTAAAAAAAAAACGTTTAAATATAAAATCGAAAAAAATCGAAAACTTTAAAAATTATTATAAAAAAAATGCTATTTATTCTTTAAAACTAATAAAGCCGCTAGCCTTTTTACGCGATTTATTAATTTTAAATAACTTACGTTCGAAAAAATTTTAATACTATATTTAACGATATAATAATATATTTACGTTTATTTTTTTTATAATTATATTAATTAATCGCGTATTTAATTAAATAAGCCCGAACTGCTTTTATATTTAAAATATTTTATATTATTAAACTAAACTAATAAATACTGCTTTAAAAAAATCCTTAAATACGTTTAATTATATATTTATAACCTATTTAACGTTACGCGTTTTCGTTTAAAATTAAATAATAAACTAAATTTCGAAATTATTACCCGATTATTAAAAAAAATATATTTAAACAATATATACGTATATATATACGTAATAACTTATAAAAAATTAATAAATAAAATCGTTGTTTTATAAAACGCTAGTTTAAACGAAAAAACAATTTAAATAGTTTTAAACCCGTAATTAAACTTAATTATAAAAAAAAAAGCCGATTTACGTTAAAAAAACTTTTTTATTTTAAATAATATAACTGCCGTTTTTTTTAATAATTTATTAAATAATCGCAAACGTTAAAAAAAAATCGTATTAGTTAAAAAAAAGCCGTTAAATATAAACGGCTATAAATATAAACGTATTTTAATAAAATATTCGTTTTATTTACCGTTATATTATATATTAATATAGCTTTATAAAAAAAAAGCTATAAAAAAAAACGTCGTAAAACGGCTAAATTAAAAGTTTATTCGGTAATTAATTTTCTATTAATATTTTTAAAATAGGCTTTATTTTCGGTAAAATAATATAATTATGCCGTTCGGTTATAGTCGGTTTTTTTAATAATATTTAATTAACGTATAAACGTCGATTAAATAAAAAAACTTATAATATATCCGTATATATTAAGCCGATTTTCGATAAGCTTTTCGAAATAAATTAAACGATATTATTTAAACCGGTAATATTAATTTATATATAATCGGGTGTATTAATTATTTACCGGCGTTTTATATCGGTAATAAACGTTATATAAAACGTTATTATTAAAATTTAATAACTATTATATAAAAACTTAAATTATTATCGTTATTTATTATTTTTATTATAAATTTAAACTAAAAAAAAATAAAAAATAAATTTTTACCGGATTAAACCGTATAAAATCGGCTTAATATTAATATTTAAGTATTTAATTTAAAATAAAAAGCTTTTTTCGAAAACGTAAAAAAAAATTATATTTTTAATAAATATATAAATACGTATTAAACTATTAAATACTAAAAACGAAGCTTTTTATATATATATTTATTAATATTTTTAATTTTAAGCGATTAAAATCGCTTTTTTTTATTAAATAACGTAAATAAATTAATACGCGTTAAAATACCGTCGTTAATAAAGAATTTTAACGGCTAATTAATTATAATAATTATAAGATTTATATATTACGGCTTTTATAAATATATAAATTCGAACGCTTTATATATAGCCGGTAATACGTATATTAAACAGTTTTTAAAGCTTTTCGCTATCGAAACTATTATAACTACCGACGGGTATTTAAATTATTATTATTATATTTAATATTAAAGTTTTAACAAGCTTTCGTTTATTATATTAAATAATTATTAAATAGTTTTATATAACTTTTATTTATTTTAAAAATATAAAGCTTATATAAATATTAAAATATCTAAATATTTAATTTATTAAATATATTTATAAATATATATATAAAAAAAACGACCGTATTATTATATAGATTTAATAGTTTATAATCGGTAACGATAATTAAATTAAGCGAAATAAAATTAAAAATTATTTATAAAATTAATATTTAAGTTTTTATAAAACTACGTAAAAGCTTTTTAAAAACTTTATATAAAACTAAATATTAGCGGTTTTAAAGCTATATATATATTTATTAAAAAAAAATTCGGTACGTTTTAATTTAAATAATAAAGTTTTAACAGCAATAGTTTTAAAATAAAAACGTTTTATTTTAAAAGTTTAAATAAATTATAATAATATAAATAGTAATAATTAAAGCATATTATATTAGGATTTTTTATTTTTTTATATATAAAACGAAAGTCGTAAATCGTAATACTTTTATAAAAAACAATGCCGTAAAAAGATTAATCGCGTATTTTTCGTTTATTTAAAAAAAAACGAGCGCTTTTTTTTACAAATATTGTTTATTTTTATTTTTAATACTATTAATTAAAATAATTTTTTAATTTTTAAAAACGTTCGATATTTTATTTTTTAAAAATCGTACCGAACGAAAAAACTATTACGAAATAATCGATATTAGTATAACTTTTTTATTAAAATAGTTATTTTTTTTTTAATAACTAATTAAAAACTAATTTCGCTTATATATTACGGGATTTAAACGTTTAAAACTTTATTAATATTTAAAAAGCGTTTTTACTATAAATATATAACGATTTTCCGCAAATAATTAAGCTATTTCGTAATTAATTAACGTAATTTAATAATTTATATATTAATTATAATTTGTTTTTTTTAATAAATTTAATAACGCCGTAATAGGTTGAAAAAAAGACTAAACTGTTTTATTTAGTCGCTAATTAAGCTACGATCGTAAATAATCGGCTTATATTTAATAAATTAAAATATAATTATAAATAAAAAGCTTTAAAACGCGATAAATCTTTTTAAAAATTAAACGTTAAACAGTATTAAATAAGCTATATATACGTACTTAATAGGCAAAAAAGCAATAACTATATATTTATTTATTCGTATCTATTTTTAAATAAAAAGGAGTCCTAAAAAAAACTCCGTACAAAGCCTATATAAACTAGGTTCTATTATATAGACTATTTGGTTATATGCTTTTCGTATAGAGTATCCGGCGTATGTAATAATTATTTACGCCGGTTATCCCGTATTTATTATACGTAATAATTATTTACGCCGGTTATCCCGTATTTATTATACGTAATAATTATTTACGTCGGTTATCCTATAATTAACGTACGTAATAATTACTTATTTTAACTATCGTATAGTTTATTTACTTTTATTTATATAAAACGAATATGTTTTTATACCGAGTAAAAATCTTTTTACGTAACTGTAATTAAATATTAATAACTTTTTTTTTTATAAATAAATTACGTAAAATAGCTGTTTTTTAATACTTTATATAAACATTATTTATTTTATCGTCGTTAAATAGCCGTCGGTATACGGTTTATTCGCTTTAATATTAAATTAAAATATATTATTGCTCGTATTATAATTAAAAGGATAAAAAATCTATTAATCGTTTATACGATAAATTAAAAAATAACTAAATAACCGCTTTCGTTTTATATATTTAATATAATAGTATAAATAATAAAAAAATTTATCGTATAGTAATTAAAAATTAATAAATTAATCTATACGATAGTTTTTGCCTTTAAGTTATTAGTTATAATATTATTTATTATGCGATTTTACGATTAGTAAAATCGGTTATTATACGGTATATAAAAAGTAATAAAATATTTTAGTAAATTAAAATCGTAAATTATTATAAATTTTTACGCAAAAGCTATTTCGTATAAAATTATAGCCTTTTATATAATAAATTTGATTTTTTTTTTTATACGCTATTATTTTACTTTTTATTTATATATACGATTTAGTATTTTTTTTTTATTTTTGTTTTTTGCTATTTTATTTAAAATAGCTATTTTATTTAACGCGGGCTTTAGCCTTTTTATTTTAAATAATCCCGTTTTTATTGCAGTTTAGCTTTTTATTCTTTTTATTAAAAATTTTGCCGTTATTTTTAAAAGTTTTATCGTATAATAGCCTAATTTTTAAAATCCTACCGTAAATAATATTTAAATAACTTTTCGTAATTATTATAAACTTTACTAAATCGCTATTATAAACTTTTAAATATACTAAATTATCGGCGTTTTTAATTTCGGTAATATTATAACGTAATATTATTTTACGAACGTCGGTTACGGTTTTATATAAAGTATAAATATTAACGTACGTAATTATACGAGCTTATATTTTTATTTTTATTAATTTGTATAAATAGGATTAAAAGCGTCGTTTAGCGGCTATATTATTATAAAATATTAATATTTTATGCACTTTTAATAACGTTAATTTATAAAACTTTTACGTACGTATATTACGTTATAATTTGTATTTTTATAATATAATAGTTTAATTTTATAATATTATTCCCGTTACCGGCTTTTATAATATTTATTAACGTTATATCGATAATACCGCTAATACTAGTTTTTATACCGGTATTCCGTATAAATAATACGTTTATATATTAGGTTTTTTTAATAATTTATATATAAATTGCATTTATTATTCGCATATTGCTCGTTATTCCTATTATATTTAAAATAATTAATACCGGGGTAATTAGTTTAGAGTAAATAATACGATAATTTTATTTTAATGCGATATTTTTTTTTTATTTATACGTAATATTATTATCGCGAATTAAATTTTGTTTATTTTTACTTTTATTAAATACGTAATATAAAATATAGTATTATATTTTTTTATATTATAAAATAATCCTTTACGTAATTTAAAAATAAAAAAAAAATTAGTAAATATTATATTATTATATAAAAAAAAATACGTAAAAAAAATATTCGTACGAATAAATGTTATTTTTATTAATTTAACCGGTTAATAAATATTTCGATTTATATAATAAATTAATTAATCGTAACCAGTTATACGAACGTTTAATTAAAGTTTAATTTTATAAATACGTTCGATAAATTATTTTTACTATTAATTTATCGTATTTCCGAAATTTTACGATTTTTATACGCTTTATATAACGATATTACGTCGATTATTAGTTTTTTTTCGGTAATTATTTTTAGTTTTATAAAGTATTTATATAACGAACGTAAATCGGAATAAATAACTACCGGAATTTAGTTTAATTAAAGCGTATAAGTAATTTGCTATAATATTATATTAAAAACAATAACGTAATTAAAACCGGTTATTATACCGTATAATTTATTTACGAATATATTTTTTATAACTTTTTTATATTTAAAAAAATTTTAATATATAATATTGCCGTAAATTTTAAAGCTATCGTTTATATAAATCTTTTCGGCTAATACGATTAAAAAGCTAAATTATAAAAAAAAGTCGGTATTATTTATAAATAATCCGTCGGTAAAAATAAATAGCTTTATACGTATAAAGTCGAATAAAATAAAACGTAAATTACGTAACGGATTTTTTATTTATTATCGTATTTATACGTTTAAAGCTTTAATATATTCGTTTTTAAGTTTTTTAATTTATACTATAACGAAAAAATCGTACGTAGTTTTAAATTAATAAATTAACGCGATATATGCTTTTTTTACGTATTACGTTATATAGTTTTACGGTATTATATAAATAATAAAATTAATTTCCAATAATTATAATATTTAGCTTTTTTATATAAAAAAAATATTTTCGCCGTTTAATAAAATTTAACCGCTATTAAATTCGATTAAAGTATTTTATACGAATATAGTTTTCGGTTTTATATAAAATTTTACGTTTTTTAGCTTTTATTTTTTTAATTTTAAAAATTCGAATATTACGAAATTAAATATATCGTTTATTTAAAACGTAATAATACTAAAACCGTTAAGTTTTTTTTCGGTTAAAAACAAATATAAGTTATATATCGAAATACGTATCCTAAGCTTTTTATAATAATATATATAATACGTTTTATATTAATATAAACTTAATTTAATTAAGCTATATAGAAATCGTATAATATATAATAAAATATTTATTAAATATTTATCCCGAATTTTTTTTAAAAATCGTACGTAAATAATACGAATTAATTCGTTTATCGTTTATATATATATTTATATAATATTTTTTAATTTTTTTTTAGCTTTATACGATTTAATTAACGTAAAACTAAAAGCTAATATAAAGCGTTAATTATTTCGTTAAATAATTAAAAACTAAATAAAAAATGTTTTTTTTTCGTTATTTCTATACTTTTATACGATTATTTTAGATTTTTTATATAAAACGGTTGTTTTATTTTTAAATTTTCGTATAAAACGTATATTAAAAATTTAAAAAGTTTTTAATATATTGTTTAAATATTATACGATAATAAATACGCTTTAAATTAATAAGTTATTAATTTTTTTTATATTCGATTTTTTAAATAGTTTACCGAATATAATAATCTTTTTTTTTAACGAAATTATATTATAAAAGCAAAGTTTAATTTTTTTTTATCGGTTATAAATACTTATATAATAAAATGTTTTTTTAAACGTTTTTATTTACGTTTTAATTAATTAAAAGCTTATTATAATTTTTAAAGCAATAAGTTTTCCGGTATAAGGTTTAATTATATAATAAATGTTTTAATCTCGATATTTATATATAATAGTCGATAATATAATTTAATTTATATATAATAAAACCTTTAACCGTTTTTTAAAATTACGTTTCGGTTTTCGATTATTATAATTTTAAATAAACTTTTTTAGTTATTTTTTTCGCGTTATATAAATATTTTTAATTATAAAAAAAGCTATAAAACGTCGTACGACAAACCGTTTTTTATATTTATTATACGATTAACGTTTATTTTTATACGTACTTTTTAAATCGCTTTTATAGCTTTTTAAATTGTTTTTACTTTTTATATAATATTTAAAAAAAAAGGAAAATTTATTACAATTTAAAAATAAGCTTTAAAAATTAATAAAATAAATATAAAACCGTTTAAATTAGCCGTATTATTTAAAGCTTTTATTACAATTTATAAAATCGTATAATCGTTTATTATATTAAAAAGTTTTTTATATAATATATCGAAAATATAGCAAAATAATCTATATATTTGTTTAATTTTTTTAATACTTTAATAGGTTTCGATTAGAATTTTTTTATACGAAAATTCTATTAATCGTACGTTATATCGAAATTTTTCGGATAAAAAATTCGTACTAGTATTATATATAATTATATTTAATAGTTTTTAATATACGTAAATTTAGTACTAATATAGGGCATTTTAAGTATTTCGCGCGGAAAAAGATTTTAAAAATATAACCGCTTAAAATCCCGTTTTTATATCGATTACGTATAATATAGGTTTGCCGTTAATATATACGATATTAATAATAATTTTATAATTAAATAATAAATCGTTTTTAATCGAAAATTTAAACTTTTAAAATATTGCTATATATAATTAATAATAATAATAAACCCGTTAAATTTTTTTAAATATATTTAAAAAAATATTATAACTAGCTTTTTCGAATAAATTATAAAGTCGTTTTATATATTAATAGCTTGTTTTTTTATATATTTGTTATAGTTTTATTTTTATAAAATATAAAGCTTATTTTATATAACTAAAATAAAAAAATCTGTAATTTTATTTTTTAACTATATTATACGATTTGCTATTTTATACGATTTTATTTATTAAATTATTATAATATATTTTTTACCGATTTATATTATATAACGAAAATAAAAAAAACGTAAAAGCGTCGAAAATATAAAAATAAATTAAACTAATTAATATTTTAATTTTAATTTTTTTAATTAAAAGCATACTTTTAGCTTTTTTAAATCGTATAAAAATTCTTTTAAAAATTTAATCGATTTTCGTATTTAAAAACTTTTATATATAAGTTAATATTTAAAATTTACTAATAATTAATATATTTATAGCTTTTATATTTTAAAAAATATTTTAATAAATATTTTCGTATAAATTATTTAATATAAAAACAAATATATTATACGGTTTTATATTATTATATAAAAAATTATTAAATCGTAGGATATTTTCCCGAATTATACGGTATATATATAACTAGTTTATTATATAATGCGATATTTTAGTTTTTTATTTTTTAAAAATCTTTTTTTTTTTTCGTTATATAATTAATCGTTTTTATTCTTTATTTTAAAATATTTTTTAAAGTCCGCTATATAAACGTCGATTTTTTTATTTAAAATAAAAACGTATTTAACGAAATATTATTTCGCGCAAGTAATCTTTTTTTTAAAATATTTCGTAAACTAGTAATCCGTTTTAAAACATATAAAATATTTTTTATTCGTACGATTAAAAAAACGTTAATATTAACTATAAAAATTATATAAACCGTAATAAAAACAATTACGAAATAACTTTTTATCGCGTTATTTTTTTTACGTACGATTATTATTATACCGTTTATCGTTATAATACGTTTTAATAAGTTTTTCGTTTTATATAAACTATATTTTTTTTTTCGTTATATTAAAATTTATATTACAGTACGGAAATTTAAAAATAAACCTTTATACGTGTTTTTAATATTAATTAAAGCCTATTTAAATTTAAATATTCCGATATACGTTTATATAATAACCGAATAAAATTAGTTTTTTCTTTAATAATTTAAACTAAAAGTATATTATATTATATAAAAAGTTTCGAAAAGCTTTTTTAATATTTTTTGTTTTATTAATATTAAATTATTTTATATAATACGTTAAAAATTCGTTAAAATCTATTTGCTTTAATACTAAAAATAGTTTATTTTCGTATTAAAATAACGATTTAACGTTTTATATATTTCTTTTTATATCGCTTTTAAACCGATATTAATATTAAAATACGATTTAATAAAGCTTAAAAAAATTTAAAAGAATATTATATAGTAATAATTTTCGGTAATTTTTAAAATACGGTATAGTTATACGAATTACCGTATTTTATTTAATAGTAAATTATATAGTAATTTAATAAAGTTTAAAAAAGTTTTTTACGATTTTTAAAAAGTTATAAATTTATATAAATTAATTATATCGTTTTTTATTTAGTATTTTAATACGATAAAATTTTATTCGGTTTAAGCTAAAATTTACTTTTATAATTGTCTTTGTTTTATAAATTAATATACCGTATTATATATTTTTCGTTATTTTAAAAATATAAAAAATATTTTATATATTTTACGTTATTTAAAAGCAGGTTATATAAAAAATAGTTATACGAAAAATATTTCCCGTATTTATTACTTTAAAGGAAGTTATACGGTCGTTCGTTCTCGTGTTTTTCGTTCTAGTACTTCTCGCAGTGGTGCGAGAGGTGATTAATCGAAGGGAAGTCAGGTAACACCGTTATATACTCGATAAAGTATAGAAAATAGGATAAATTCTTTATTTAAATTAAGTAGTAAAATTATATTACGGACTATATATAGCCGGTATATGATCTAAAGGCCTATTGCCGTAATAGGTCTTCGGCGAAGGCCGTAATTAAAAAATAAACCTTTATAAAGCTTATAAAGCTTAGAAATAAGCCTTTATAAAGCTTTATAGGTTTTAAATAGTAGCTTGCCGTATTAAGAATAAAGTCCTTTAAGGCGTTTAAGCTACTAATAAAAACCCTTTAAAGCACCTAAACTACTTAAGCCTTTTTTTAAAATAGGTCTTTTATTTAATATACCCCTTAAATAACCCAATTTATCGGGCTTTTATTTATAATAATTAAAAACAAAGGTCCGTATTATTATAAAAATTAAAAGTTTAACCGGGCGAAAATACTGCTTTTAAAAAAAAACAACGCGTTATTTACCGTAATAATTAATTAGCTTAATATCGGATAAATGCCCTTTTAACCTCGCTAATTAACTATAAAACTAGTTTCCGTATTCCTATCCGCTAAAACTATACACCTTTTATATTACCGCCTTTTTAATCCGTTATATATTATAATTTTATTTATAACTTAATAGTTTTATAATTTTTTTGCTTATTTAATTAAATAAAAAAAAATGTTTTGTTATAAATATTATAAATATAACTTTATAATAACCTTTAATTAATTATATAAATACTTTTAATACTTTTAAACCGTTAATAAAATCTTAATTTAAATTATCCTCGTTATAATTAGTTAAAATAATCCTATTAATTTTATAGCTAGTTTATATTCGTAAAACCTTAAGTTATAATTAATTAAATAAATTATTAAAAAATGCGCTATAGCTACTAAGTTTTAACTATTTTAAGGCTTAAAACCTATTATTACGGCCGTATTAAGCAATACCTGCTTTAATAAATTACGAAATAATTGCAAACATTTATAATTAGCTAGCTTATTTATATATAATCTGCAATTAGTTTTCGGCCTTTAGCCTTTTTTTTTTTTTTCTTTTTTAAATACAGGGCTTTATAAAATAAGTTATAATTTTCGTCGGCGTTATTAGTTTGCGTTAAATTAAAAGTTTTTTATTATAATAATTATTTTATTTAATAATTTATTATATAAATTTTTAGCTTTTTCGTTTTACGCGCGCTTTATTTTAATATATATTATTTTTATCGTATATATTATTTATATACTTTCGCGCGGTTACGATTTTATAACTAACCTGCTTTTTATTTTAGTACTATTATTAATTATATTTTAACCCCTACGTTATTTAATTGCCTATTAACTTTTACGTTATTTATTACTATATCCGAAAACATTTTTCGTCGTTATTAGCTCGTTATTATTTAATGCGTTTTTAATAATATTTCGTTAAACAAAATAACGATAAATTATTTCTTTTTTACTTACGTATTTTATTTTTAACATTTTAAACTTTGTTTTTTATATACTGTCGTTTTTTCCGTATTTTATTACGTAATAAAGCTACTATTATAAATAGCATTATAAAGCTTACCCTTTAAATAATACGTATACGTATTACCCCTTTTAATTTATTTTTAATTATTGTAAACATTATATAATTTCGATATTTTTTTAACTTTATTCGCTATTACGCGTATTTTAAGTTTTATAGCTTATCGCCGCTTTATTAATACTAAAATTAATTCCTTTAATATTGCCGTAAATATAATATACTTTTACTTTAATATAATCTATAGTATTAAAATATTATAACGTAAAAACAATAATAATAAAAATTATAACGTTTTTAAAAGCTTAACTTTCGATAACCTTATTATCGTAAATTACTTTTACTTTGTTTTATTTTTACCTATTTATTTATAAAATAAATTAACTTTAATAATAATAATATCCCCGAACTAAAAAAAAAACAATAATAATTAAGTTATATCGGACGTAAAAAGTAAAAATAACGACAAAAAAAAAATTATAAATATTTTATTTTCGAACTATAAATCTAGCTAACTATTTTTTAAAAATTTTAACAATATTAATTTAAACGTTTATAAACGCGCTGCTTTTATTATAAATTATAACTTAGTTACGGATTTAAATATATAATTAATTTAACGTTTTTTAACTTAACGAAGCTAAAAAGGCTTTTTTTTTATCCGATTTTTTTTCCGAAAAAAAAAAAAACAGTTCGGTCGGTCTCGCCTATTCGCTTATTCGCCTTTGTTTTACTACTTTAATTTGCGTTATATTAAGTATTTTCGGCATTTATACTTTTAGCCGTACTATTATTATTTTTATCGCTTTTTACAAAACTTTTTCGATCGCTTTTATTTCGGCCCGTCGTTATATTCGCCGAATCGTCGTTAATTCCGATAATAACGATAATATAAAAGAGTTTCCGGCTATTTCGGTTATTAATTTAATAAATTATAAAATATTAAATATTAAAAACTAATTATTAATTAATTATAAAATATAAAATTAAACGTTAAAACTTATTATTTTATACCGTATATTTTATATATACGTTCGTTTATAGCGTTTCGAAATAACGGTTATTATTACTCGAGCTTTAAAAATACCGCTAATAAGCTTCGGTATATTTTTTATATTTATAAAGGTATTTATATTCGGTTATAAATTATATTAAATTTTAAGTTTTAATTTCGTATACGTTAATATTAAATTATTTAGTTTTTTTAATTTTAAGCAATTAATTAGCGATTTTATTTTTTAGCGTAATAAGCATTTTAATACGTTTATTAACGAAAAAGTTAATATTTTAACTAAAATTTATTTTTACTGTTTTTAATATTATTTATAAAACAAATAAAATATTATTTTTAAAAAATTACTAAGTCGTATTAGTTTAAATAGGTTTTTACTTAATATTAAGTTAATTTATTATTATTACGACGATTTTTTAAAAAAAATAAAAGCCGATTTTAGTCGTATTTATAACGGTTAAATAACCGTAATTATATTATATCCTTTTAAAAGTTTTGTTTTATTTATTTAATAGTTTTATTATTTTAAAGCTAGCGTATTTATATAAAAAGTTAGTTATTAAGGCCTAGCCTTTAAGAATTTAAATTTTATCCGTTTTGTTAGTGCTTTTTTAAGCTTTAACATTTTTATAAACTTTTATATCTTTTTATAACACGCTATATAAATTTAAAAACGCTTAAAAATGTTTAAATTAAAGTTTAGTTAGCGTTTTAATTAGTTTATTTACCGGTATTTAATTTGTTTTAAAATATTTAACTTTAAATAATCCTTTAAAATATTTTTATCGCGTTTATATATTATATATATTAATATATCGGAGTATAATATTAATTTTTTCGTTTTTATTAACTATAAACCTAATTGCTTATTTATTATTATTTAAAATCGTATAAGCTTGTTTTAAATTTAGCTATATATCGCAAAAAAACCGCTAAAAGGCTATTATTTTTTTAGTTATATAAAAAAAAACAATTAATTCGGCTTTTATTATAAAAATAAATACAATAGTTTAACGAGTTATTTTTTAAACAATAGGTTTTTTATAAAACATAATAATATAGCTATAAAAAAACCGTTTTATTTTTTTATCGTTTATAAAAAATATATTTCCGGCAATTATAAAAGCTTTTACTTTACGATTTTATACTTTATACTTTATACCTAAATAATAAATTTTATATAAATATTTAATTACTTTATAAATAACTTTTCGATATTTTTCGTTTAAGTTTGTTAAAAAACGTAATAATAATAAAACTATATAAATAATATTTAGTTTAATTATTATAGTTATATATAATATTAATTTAACTATTTTTTAATAAAACAATATTTTAGCCGTTATTATTTAATCCGGATTATAAACGAGCTTAGTTAGCGGTAATAAAATTATAAATATAAATAAATTATTGTCGGTATTAAATTTTACTGCGATTTTTTTAATATAAAAGTTATAAAATAAAGTAATAGTTTTTTTTTTTTATTTTGTATTATTTTTATTTTAAAAAACTAAAAAATTTTTTTTATTTTTTTAGCCGGCTTTACTTCGTATACTATAGCAATACCTTTAGCGATTTTTAAACTTTCGGTTTTATATTTTTTACAATAATAAACTAAATAGTTATTAATATAAAATAATATAAAAATAGTTTTTTTTTTATTAAAAAAAAGGCAAAACTTATTTAAAGCTGTTTTTAATTTAAACTTTTTTAACGTTTCGCTAAATTCTAAATACTATAATACGGAAAAGTTTTTTAATTTATATAACGCTTGTTTAAAAAAAAACATTTTTTTATTTCTTTATATTTAAAAAATAAATAGCAGGTTATATAATATTAAAAAGCTTTTATAATATTTAAAAATACGTTTTTAACGTCGAATTAAAAAATTATTATATCGAATTTTATTACAATTATTATTATAATTTTAAAAAACTTCGTTATTAAAATTGCGGTATAAATGCTTTAAAAAATACTTATTTTTTGCAAATCTTTTTTAATTATAAATCGAAATTTGTATACTTTTAAAAATCCGTTTTTATCCGGTTTATATTAAAAAACCCACTTTAATAATATAGGTTTCGGTATTTTTAATCCCGTTAATAAATCTATTTTTTAAAAAGTTTTAATTCGTTAAAATATAGCAATTTTATTTTCGGCATTTTTTTTAAAATATTTGCTATAAAAATAAAAATTAAATTAATTTTATAACGTTAGCTTTTTTAAAAGCTTCGAAATATAGATCCTTTTTTCGGGTTTATAAATTATTTTTAAAACTAGTTTATTCGATTTAATATTTATAATTAACTATTTTTTAATTTTTTTAAACTTTTTTTTTAACGCTATTATTATAAAAATCGTATATAGCGTTTTATACTTTTTATTACTTTATAATATAGTTTTTTTTTAATTAAAAAAGTAATTAACTAAAAAAGATTTTAAATTAAGCTAGTTTATTTAAAAAATTTATACTTTATTTATTGTAAACATTAATACGGTATATATATTCTTTTATTATATTTTAAAAATATTATTCCGTATTTTTTTACTCTTTTGTTTTAAAATGCGTTTTTTACGTCGAAAAACTAATAAAGCTTTTCGGCGTAGTTTTTTTTTATTACGTATTAAGCGTTAAAATAGTTTTATAGCGGCTATATAGCGAGGTTTGCTTTTATTATAAATAAGACTTTAAATATATTTTGCCTTTTAAAAAATTACTAATTTTTTAGCTATATTTTTATTTTTAGCGTTTTATACGCTTTATAAACTAAATACGCTTTTAAAAATACGCGGTTTTTTTTAATTTATAACGTTTTGTTTTTTAAAAATTATAATTTTTAGTATTTTTAATTAAAGCTTTAAAACCTAGTTTTAAAGCTTTAATAAAACTATATTTCGTAAATTTATAAGTTTTAAAGGTTAAAAATCTATAAAATTAATCCTTTTTTTAATATTTTTAATATTTACTTTCGATTTATAGTTTAATATAGGTTTTCGTTATTTTAGATTATTTTAAATATTTAAAATACGCTACGTTATTTTTTAATTAAAAACATATTTATTTAATCGGATATTATCGAGTTTAAAAATCTCGATTAGCTTTTTATCGAAGTTTAAATTATCGTAAAATCTTAATTTATTAATTTTAATATCCTTTATTATTATTACTTTTTTTAGTTTAAAAATTTATACTCGATAAATATTAATTGCGATATAGCCGACTAAATATTTTATTCGAATACGAAACTATAATTTCTAAGCTTTTTTGCTCGGTTAATCCGAGCTTTTACGTAAAATATAAACTTTATAGCCGTAAGCCTAAAGGTTATTCTATAATGGTATAAAGTTTAATATTAAATATTTAACAATTTCTAAACTATATTAACGGAAATAGTGTTTAAACTATTTATCGAAGATTTAATTTAGGCATTTGTTTTTAAGTTTAATTTAGGGTTATAATGTGGTAACGTCCTTTAGTAGCTTTAGTTACTATATTAGCTACTACTATAGCCACTAGTTACCTAATAAGCCCCACTCGGCTATGGCCTAATAACCTACTAGCTAATTCGGCTAGTCCACTAATTGTATTTTTACCTCCTTTATTTTTAGATTTTATAGCATAGTTAAATAATAGTATAGCATTTTTACTTGTTTATTTAATTACTTTGTTTATTATTATAATTTAAAAGTTATTATTATTTATTTAAAAAAACGGTAAATTTTTACTAAACGATAATTAATATTAATATTGATTACTATACGTTAATATAAAATGCCGACCTAACGTACCGGTAACGAAAGTAACGAAATTATTTAACGCGTAAAAAAGGCTAAGTAATAAATACGTTTTAGTTTTTTAAACTTTAATAAAATTTATAAAAACGTTCGTTGCTTTAATTATAATAGCGGCTATTATTACGAATTATTAAATAGCTTTTAAAAGCTTCCCGATTTTAAAACTATTACCGGCATTTCGATAACTATTAAAAGCGATAAAAATAACGAAAAAAGTAATTTAAACAAATATAACTTTATAAAAATTTATAAAAGCGAAAATTTTACTTTTTATATATTTCGCGACCGTATTTATAAAACCGATATTAAGTTTAAAAAGTTCCGATTTTAATTTGCTACTTTTAAAAATTTATAAAAAAACTTAGTTTATTATATAAATTTTTACGCTATTAAATTAAGTAAAAAAAATAAAGGACTTTAAACTTTTTTTATTGCGATAATAAAAAACGGTAAAAAAGTTTAATTTAAATAAAAAAAAACTATAACTTTTAAATAGTTTAAAAAAGCTTATAAAAAACATTTTAACGAGTTATTTTATAAATTTAAATTCTAATTTATTATATTAATAGTTTATAATAATTTAATATAAAACGTTTAAATTGCTATAAGTAAAGCCGATAATAATATGCGAATTTTATATAATTAGTTTATTGTATTTAGTTTATAATTTAAAACTGCTTATTTTATTAACGACTATTTACGTAAAGCAATCGTTAATATTAGCGGACGAATAAACGAAAACGATATCGTTAATAATATCGGATTTAGTTATAATAAGCTTATTTAAAGTAGCTAAAAAAAAAAAATAATATTATTAAAGCGTTTAAAAAAAAGATTATTAATATAGCCGGCGTTTTTATTTTTATTTTTTTCGTTTTTTTTTTATAACGGAATAAAATCCGAAATTATACCTTTTTATTAAAATTGCCGTAACGGTATCCCCGTTAAATAATTAAAATATATTAACGGCGGTATTAAATTGTTTATAAAAATCTTTAACTTTTTAATTTTTATTAACGAAAAATCCGAGCTTAAAAAACTTTCGACGTTTTTTAAATAGTAGTTTTTTTTTATAAAGTTTAAATTAAAAAATAATACCGACCGTTTTTTTTCCGAAAGTGTTATAATTTTATATATTTTAAAATAAACCGGTAATAAAGCCGCCGAAAACTTTTTTCCGTTTTTTAATAAAAAAAACGGTAAAGTTTTGCTTAAAACCGCTAATTAAGTTATAAAATATTTAAATAATAATTATAAAAATTATAACGTTTATAAAAAAGTACGTATTATTTTTTAAGATTTTAAAAGATTTTTTAAAAACGCGTTTATAACGTTTTGTATTAAATTCGTTAAGTTTATTAATAAAATTAAAATTAAGCTCGGAAATTATAAACGTAAGCTTTACGATAAACTTTTTTTACGTTTTAATATTATTTATATTAATTAATATTATAATAATAATATAATATTTACTAGTTTTTACGATTATATTAATCGTTATAATTATTAATAACGTAAAAATTAGTTTTAGTTATAGGCTAAAAAAAATAACGTACGTAATATTTTTAAAAGTAATATTATATTTTTTTATTAGTTTTTAGCTAATGGCCCGACGTCGACTTTAATTATTAATAATAATTTAAATAACTATTTTAATATCCCGGTTTTAATTATTGCTAAAAATAGCAAAACTATATATAAAAAAACTACTTTAAATTAGTTTAAACGCTTAATCGCTATTAAAAAATGCTTTATTTATTATAAACACGGCTATATTAGTTATATTTGCTTTTTAATAATTAAATTTAAAACTATTAATAATAATCGTATTAATTTTATTATTACCGTAATTATAAGTTAAAATTACGTTTTATTTAACGCTTTCGTTAAAGCGGAAAAAAATTTGGCTTAAAATAAAAATTTTTTAAGCTATATTTAATATTTGTATTATTAAATATTTACGGTTTTATATTAAATAATTATATATAGATTTTGTTTAATTTTTTAAACAATTTATTTAAAAAAAATCTTTTATTAATAGCTTATATTATAGTTTATAATAAATATTTATTAATTACGAATATATTTATCGATATCGAAATAAATATATATTTATTAATTAATTTAGTTTTTACGGTATAAGCTATAAAATATTTAATAATATTAAAACTAAAAGGATTTTAACCCGTTAAAATCGCGAAATATAACGAAAAAGTTATTTAAAAAGTTAATATTATTATTTTAGTTTATTTCCGTATTTAAAAAAAAACGATAAAGCGTGCTGTATTTTTAATATTTAATATAAAATACGATATTATTATCGGTAAAAAGTTTTTTAACTATTATAATATTTTTATTAATTATAAACGTAAAACGCTAGTTTTTTTTTTAAAATAAAAGCCGGAAAAATTATTAACGAAAAATTTTATAATAAACGAAATAAAATATTTATTAAATAACCTAAAATATATTAAAAACGCCGAATAGCGTAATAATTTAATAAATATTAATAATAAACGTCGTTAAAACGGCCGCTAAATATTTCGTTTATTTTTAAAGGCGGTAAAAATAGTATAAAAACGAATATTAAAGCTTAAATCTTTTCCGATTACTAAATTAAAGCTATTTAAATTAAAACTGCTTATATTTTTAAAAGTAAAAACTTTTCGACGATTTAATATCGGGCTTTAAATACTATATAGGCGTAGCGAACTATTTATGCTATATATAAAAAACGGTTAAAAAATACTACGACGACCGCCGTCGAAAAAGCTAAATACGTTTTTTTAAAGTAAACTTATATTAAATTAACACGGTTTATTTAAAATAGTTCGAAATATCATTAAATAGTATAAATTTTACGAATTAAAAAACATTAACGGTATTAATATATAAATAATTTTCGGTAAATAGTTTATTTATTTTATCGAATTTAATAATAAAACGGAGTTTTATTATATTATATTTGCCGTATTAAATATTATTATCGACGAAAAACGGCTTGTAATAATAAAAACAGTTTTTATTTTTATAATAAATAGTTAAATAAACTTTAAAAATTTTTCCGATTTAGCCGAATTAGTCCGGCGTATAGTATTTAAATAATATTACGAACATTTTAACGTTTTTAGTAAAATCGTTTTTAACGTTTTGTTTAAAAATCGTTTTAATATTGATTTTAATATTTTTATCGATTATAATTTATAAAAATTAAAGTTTAGCGTTTTTTATAAAATAATATTCGAAAAAGCTAAAACTATTCGAAAATATATTTCTAATAATTTAAAAAAAAGATTTATTAAACCGATAAACGTGTTTTAAATAGCGTTAATGCTTTTTATACGAAAAGCTAATAACGGTTTATAATTTTACGTAAACTATAAACTTTTAAACTCGAAAATTTATAAAAACTAATATTTATTTTCGTTAATTAACGAAATATTTTACCGTATTAATAAAGCGAAAATCTTTATTAAAATTAATATTTAATAAGCTTTTTATAAAATACGTATTATAAAAAGTACCGAAGATTTTACGGCTTTTTATTATCGATATAGGTTTTATCGGTATATAGTTATGTTTTTTAAGCTATTAAACGGACTTGTTAATTTTTAACGATATATTAATAATAGTTTTTACGGCTTTTTAAATGTTTTTTATACCGCGTATTTTAATAATATTTTTATTTATTTTAATATTATTACCGAATATAAATAATATATAAAACAAATTTTAAAACGGCTTAAAACTATAGGTTTTTAAACTAATATTAAAAAATGCGAGTTTTACGTTATAAAGATTAAATATTTTAACTTTATTATTAATATAAAAAATATCGAAATTAATTTTATAAAAATTAAAATTATTTGTAATTAATAATATTTAATAAACTTTAATAAAAAGGCTGTTTTGATTTAAATACGTTCGTTTTTAAGCTTTTACGGCTTTAATCGTTATTTTATACTACGTTATAAAACTATCGTAAAGCTATTTACGTAATTAATACGCAATAATTTAACGTTAAAATAAACTTTTACGTATTAAAAAGCGTTTAAAACGTTTATTAAAAGCTTGTTTATTATTTCGTTTTTACGTTATTTTTTTTTTAATAATAACGTTTATATTTAAATAAAAACCGACGTTTTAAACGGTATTATTACGGGTGTATTATTTTAACGGATATTAAACGATTAATTATAATAGCCCGTTACGTTTTTTTCCGAAACGTTATACGGCGCCGAACTTAATTATAGTATTTATAATAAAAAACTATTTGCCGTAATTAAAAGCTTTATAATATAAAAAGCAAAATTAATAAGCATTTAAAACCTAAAGCTTTTTACCGTAATTACGGACTATTTCGTTTTAAAATATTTTATAACTAAGCGTATTTTAAACCTACGTTAAGCTAATTAAACTAAATTGTTTTTTTATTATAATTTCCGTATTATATACCGCCCCGGTATTTAAAATACTATCGCGGATATTTTTTTTTAACTTTTTAATAATATTAAAAACCAAAAAAAACGTTACGATAAATAACGGATTATAGGTTTATTTTAATTAATATCTAACGGCGACTATTTTTAATTTACCGACTACTTTTTAACCTTTATTTTTGCTTTCGATTTTAACGCCGAAAATAGCGCTTATTATAACGAAAAAGTATATTTTTTCGAAATTACGGTTAAGCTTTTAAAGTTATCGGGTTTTATTTTTATAAACGCCGTAATTTAAACTAATAAAATAGACCTTAGTTTTAACGAATATTAAAAAAAAGCACGAAAATACGATATAAAATAAAATATCGAAAATAATTTTTTAATATTTAAAAAATAATTAATATTATTTAAAGCTAACTGTTTATAAATACGGGTAATTAACGAAATATATTTTTAAATTTATATAGTTTATTTTAATATTAATAAAACGGTTTAATTAATTATTAAAAAATATTAATAGCTTTTTATATCCGCCGAAGTTATACGATTTATTAAAAATTGCTTTTATTTTGTAGTAAAAAACCCGATTAATAAAAAACCCGGATTATTAATTTTACTATTTATGCCTAATTAATTTTAGTAATATTTCGTTATTAACTTCGTTAGTTTTTTTAAAAATAAAGCTAGATTTAATACCGCCTTAATAATAATTAACCGATTTATAAAAACTATTTGTTTTATTTTATACGATAAAACTATTATTAAATAATACGTAGTTTGTTTATATTATAAAAAACCGTACCGATATTTTAAATAACCGAAAAGCTTTATTAACGACCGCGGCTTTTAATTTATTTTCGATTTTATTAACGAATTATTTCGTATTTATAAAACTAAATTAAAATTTATTAATATTAAATATTATAAAACCGCCGGATAAACAAAAATTATAAACCGATATTTTTAATAACGCTTTTGCTTTTTTATTAGTTATTTTTAAAACGATTAATTAAAAGCGCTGCCGGTAATAAACGCCGTATAAAACTTTTTACTTTATAAATTATTTAATAGACTTTTTTTAATAAAAGTTTTTACCAGATAGAAAATACGTATAGTTTTTAATTAAAAAGCGCGTACTAAATTTTTTAAAAACCGTTTTTTTTAAAAAAAGTTAAGCCGTAAAAAAATATAAACGTTTATAAATAATGTTTATTAATACGTAATTATTATAAAAGCTATAATTATAAAAGCTTAAAAAAATATAACTTATTAAACTAATCGTTATCGTCGAATATTAAACTTTAAAATTAATAATTACGTATATATATTAAAAAAAACTAGCGAAAATACCGACTGCCCGTTTAATAAAATAAATTACTTAATAATACGATATTATTATAAAATCGAAACTAAAAACCCCGATCGATCGAATATTTTTAAGCTTTTTTTATTAGATATTTAATATAATTAACGATAGTTTTATATTAAGCGTTTACGTCGTTTCCCGAATAACCTATTTTTAAAATAAAAACTTAGTTATTTTAACGGCAAAGTTATTAACTTCGATTTAGGCGAAAAAAAATAGGAAATCGAAAAAATATACGTATTTTATATTAAATATTATAAATTGTTTTATAAAATATAATAAAAAAAATAAAAATACGACGATAAAAACTAAAAGCTTATTAGCTATTTTAAAAATTCTTCATTATTATTAAAAGATTATTATAATAATAACTTCGACGAAATAAGCCTTTTAATACGTTTTAATAATTAGCTCGCCGCCGTTTATAACGATTTAATTAATAACGTATATTTAAATAATAATAAGCCCGCAATACTTTATCGGAGCCGATAAACCTGCTACCGATAATAAAGCAATAAAAAAAAAGTCCCGCCGGTATATAATAAAAATTAAACTAATAACTTTTTACGTTTATAAAATAGTTAAAAAAATAATAAATTTAAAAAAATTAAATAAAATTTAACGTAATCCGAAAAAAAACCGATTATAACCGGTTATATAAATAAATATAATAGGCGTAAACTTTAATAATTAAGTTATATAGCTAATTTAATAAAGTTTTTAATTAAAAATTAAGGGCCTTATTTTAAAAACGCTAATTAGTTTACTAAAGGCATTTTTTTATTGCTTAAAAATTAACCTTACTATTATTGTTTATTTACTACAAGGTTCGATCCCGATTCGTAATCGAGTTTATTTTTTTTTAACCGAAAAGGTTATAATATAATAACGTCCTTTAATAGCTTTAGTTATTACATTAACCACTATTATAATTACTAGTTACCTAATAAGCCCTATTCGGCTACGGCCTAATAACCTACTAACTAATTCGGCTGGTTTACTAATTGTATTTTTACCTCCTTTACTTTTAGATTTTATAGTATAGTTAGGTAATAGTATAGCATTATTACCTGTTTACCTAATTGCTTTGCCTATTATTACAAGGGTATTATATTATAAATATAAATAGCCGCTTACGTTAATTTTAGCTATATTTTTAATAATAATCTAGATATTAAAAGCATTTTTAATAACTTATCGATTATAAATTGTTTTGTTCGCTTAATTTTTTTATTAGGTTTATATATATCGGTTAGTATATGCTCGATTTTAATGCCTATATTTTAAGCTTATTTTATATACTAAATAGGCCTTTTTCCGATACCGAAAGCCTTAAATTCGTTATTGCTAAAAAAGCTTGCGATATATAACCGAAAACGATTTATTACTTAAGTAATATAGTTTTAAATCGTAAAAAAAAAGTAATTTATTAATTTACTTTTAAAAAAAACGAAGAAATAAATCCCGTATACTTATTAATAATAAGCAATAAATATTTCGAATTTTTATATTTACGTTTATATTTAAATAAATCCTAATAAACTTTAAAAAAAGGTCTTTTTATTTTTCGTTTTCGTAAACGTTTAAAAATTAAACTTTTAATATTAGCTTAAATATAAACTTAATAATTTAAATTTTCGATATTTCCGAAATCTAGTACGACTTTACGTATTGTTTTTAGTGCTAATTATATAACTTTTATTCCCGAATATATAGTCCGGAAATATTAGTCTTTAATACTAGATTTTTAATTTTTAAAAAAATCGTATAACCGTTTAAATAGTTTAAGCTATTAGTTTATTATTAATATTAAACCGTTATAACTTACGGGAATATTATACAGAAAAGACTAAAAAACGAGATTTAATTTTCGACCGATATATAAAAAAATAGGTTTATATTCGTAAAAGACTAAATTAAGCTATTTAATTAATTGTTTAATTATTTTGCTTTTCTTCTATTAGTAAAAGTTAGGCGTATTAAATCGAAAAATATAATTAAAGCTATAATATTAAATATTTTTTTCGAAAAGTTTGGCTTTCGAAATAATATTTATATAAAAACCTTTTATATAAACTATATTATATAGAGTTAAATTAAGGCTTGGTTTTTTTAATTTGTTTAAAAAAAAAATTTTAAGTATTTAGGTTTTTATTGCCGTAATTAAAAATAAAGATATCTTTATTTATACCGCTTTTTTATTTATATAATATATAATAAAATTGGGTTTAAGTTTAGTACGATTATTAATAAAATATATAACGCCGCAATTATTAAATATAATGCTTTTTATTAAAAAATGCTTTTTTAGTTTAAAAGTCGTATAGATCTCGGCGTTATAAAAGGCGGAAATCCCGATTACGATTACGACAATAAAATCGATTTATTTTCGTTAATTTTAGTTAAAACCTTTTTTTTTATTTTAAAAGCGATTATAACTTTAAGTTAAAAAAACTTTTTATTTAGTTTTATTAATTTTCGATTTAATGCCTTTTTATTATTTAAAGTTATACGTATTTTTAATTTTTTTAATATTATTTATTAAAAAGATTTTAATTTAACGATTAGTTTTTTTAATAATATAATATTATAAAATATTATAGTTTTAAAAGTTTTAAAAATGCTTTGCTTTAAGTTAAAAAAAGCAAAAGCACGCTTTAAGTTATTTAAAACCTTAAAGTTAGTTTATTTAGTTATAATTTTTATTACTTTTAAAATTTTAATTATTTTTTGCCGTTATATAAATTAAAACTAGTCGTTTAATATCCGTTTTATTATAAACGATAGTTTTTTTTAAAAACAAGGCTAAAGTCTTAAGTAATTCCTATTTAACGCTAAAAAGTTACTTTTTAATTCGAACGTTTATATAGCGGAAGGCCTATACCGGAGTAAATCTAACTCCGACTGCAAATAAGAAGTCGTTAATTGCTAAAAAGCTAGTAATTTCCGGTATTCTATAATCGAACGCCTTTTAAAAGGCTTTTTATTATTATTAAACCTAAACGGCAAAACTTATATTATTAAATATTCGGGCTTTATTAAAAATATTGTAATAGCGTTTTTAAGCTTTACCTTTTTCGGCATTTTTTCCTAAATTAAATCGATTTTTAAAAGTTTTAATAAGATTTTATAAGGTTTTTAAAAAGAGTCACGATCTAGGCTTTTGCCAGAAACAAGGCTTCGGGCTACACCTAATATATTAATAAATATCTAAAAGTGAAAAAAGGAAAAATAAAAGTACATAAATTAAATAGCGGAAAGTTATAGGTATACCCGTAGCCTAATAAAGGTGCTATCGGCTATCCCGTACTTAATATATAAAATAAGCCCTACTAGCTAGTTAAGCTATATTAATAGTTACTTATTACTACTTTCCCGGTCGGAAAAAAAAGTTCGTCCCGAAACTTTTATTAATCTCCGTAATCGAATATATATTCTATAACGTAGTTAATTAATAAAAAAATAGCGCGTTACGCTAGTCGACTCGGCTAAATGGCCTAAAATTTTAGTTTATTAAAATAAGCTCTGATAATATTAACAGTTCGCGTTTTAAGTAAAAAAAAAATGCTTTCGGGGTTTATTATAGTTACTATAATCTAAAGCCTTTAATCCTAAATATAATAACGCCAATTTTTTTACGAATAATCGGTATAAACTGTTTTAAAAAATAAGTTTATATAGCTGCGACTATATAGCCAATTATTTTTTAACTTCGAAAAAACTCCGGAAATTCCAAATTTTTTTTAATCGCGCTTTATACGCCTAGATTTACGCGCGCTTTTAGCTATAGGTTTATTATTATCGGAATAAAGTTTATTAACTTTATCGTTTTCGGCGGCTCGTTTTTAGGCTTTTAGGCAAAACGGTAGTCCGGCAATATTTGTGTTTTAAGCGTAAAAAGCGTTTATTTAATAAGTTACATTTTTAAAGTTTTTAGCAAACTATTATAAGTCGTCGAAATTTTATTTTTTTTAAACGCATTTATATTTAAGCTTACTGTAATATAGTCGTAACGTTAAAATTTTTTCGATTTTTTATTTTTTATTACTATCGGGGTAAATAACTTTATTTTAAAAGTTTACCGCAATTTATTTCGATAGCGGATTATTAAAAAACTTACGTAATTTATTAACGTAATAAAAATTAATAAACCGTTAGCCGTTTAAAACTTTTAATCGGAATATATTATCGTTTTGGCTTAAAATTTTAAATATTTATAGTGTTATAAAGTAATTTAGTTTATTAAAAAGTTTATTTATAACTTATAATTGCTATTATTTTAAGATAAAAATATAGTTACCGATATCGAAATCGGGATTTCGTCGGGTTTTGTTTATTTATACGGTTATACGGTTTTATATATAGCTTAAATTAGTTTTAGCCATTTTTAGGTAATTAGCAATACGCTTTATACGATTTTATACTTTTTTATAAAATCGTCGTTTTTATATAGGGAATTATTATAATTTTTTATCGGGCGTTTTTACGTTTTAGTTAAAATAATAAAATATAAAAAACCTTATTTTAATTTCGTAAAAAAAAAAACCGGTCGATTTGTAAATTAGTAATATTTACGCGTAGTTTATTAAAAGTAAAAAGTCCGACTAATCGTTTTAAAAATAGCTAACGAAAAAACGGAAACGTTAGTTTAAATATTCGTTTATAATTTTAGCTTGTTTTACGGTTTTACAATATTTTATTAAAGCTAATATTTAGTTTATACGTAATAATAAAGTAAGTTTTTTAATAAAAGCAAACGTAAACTATATTTTACGATTTAATATTACGGTTTTAAATATTTTAAACATTTTATATAAACTTTCGAAATATATTTTAGCGGCATTTTAAATTATAGCGAAGCGGTAATAAAATACGAACTATATTTTTTTTTTAAAACGGTCGACTATAACTAAAATATTATCGTATTTTTTTTTATTTTTAAGCATTTGTTTAAAATCGATAATTATATACTACTAAATCCGATTAAATACCGGTAACGGGATTAAATATTTAAGTATTTTATCCCGTAATACTTTAATTAGCTTGCATTTTATATAATTTAAAACGTAATTATCGCAGTTTCCTTTTATATTAGCCTATTAATACCGTTACGTTATTAAATAACGGGTTTTTTATTTTTTTAAATACGCGGCTAATACTATAAAATAGGCTTTTTATATAATTTAAGTCTTTAATAATTTAACGTCCGGTATTACGAATCGTTTTTTATATATTATAAAGCCGTTTTAAATCTTTTATAAGTTATTATTTTTTAAAGCGAAAGCTTTTTATCGGTAAATTTTTATATTAAAGTTATCGCGGTTTGCTTTAAGCAAATCTTTTATTAAAAAGTGTCCCGTTCGTTTTATAAATAGTTTAATGTTTAATATCGTAATTTTTAAAAATATATCAAATATTAAAAACTCGGTGCCGTTTTTTTTAATATATCGTTTTATTTAAAAAAGTAACGTTTTTTAATTATCGATAGTACGGAATATTTATAACGTACGCTATATTTTTTATTTCTTTTTAACCGTTTTTAAGTCTTTTTGTTTTTATAATAACGCGTCCGCGACGACATTTTTTTTTCCGGGTTAAAAAATTAACGCAAAGTTATATTCGGCTATTAATTCTATTTAGCCTATTTGTTTAATATTTAAATATCGTTTCGTACTAAAAAATTCGAAAACATAATAATTAATAATAACTAAAAACGGTTTGTTCCGTTAAAAGCTAACAAATTCGGCTTACTATTTTTATAAAGCAAGTATTATCGCTAGTAATTTTTTATCGTAAATACTATAATTTAGCTATTTATTGTATAAAGTTTTTAAATAATACGCAACCGGGTGCTATTTATTATTAAAAAGTTATAATATAGTATTTACGGTTATTCCTTTTAAAATATCGGTTTCGATTTTAATAAAAAGGTCGTATCGAAAATAACACAATATCGAAGCCGATATTAAAGCCGCTTTAAATTTATCGAAAGCTTTTTAATATTTAGTATTTTAAAAATACAGTACGTTTTTTAACGTAAGCCTAATTAATAAACGGGCTATACGGCTATATTTTTATATAAAGCGGCGGTAAAAATTATAAAATCTTAAAAAAAACTATATATTTTTAACCGTAATTAAAAGCTTTTAATCGCAAACGATTACGGTTTTATAAAAGTCCGTTTTTATACCGTTAACCCCGATAATAAAGCCGAAATAAATAGTCGTAATAATATAAAATTCGCTTTTTACTAAGTTAATTTAAAAACTTACGTCGCGTAGGCGTTTAAAAATAAATTTAACGTATTTTCGATAGTTTTTTAGGTTATTAAAGTAAATAAAAATGTTATTTATATATATATAAGCGAAGTTATTTAAATAGTTTTAGAATAAAATATTTATATACTTTTAAAAAGTTTTTAAACTATTAATAAGTTTAAATAGTAAAACATTATATTTAAACGATTTATAACGCGTATAAAAAGTTATAAAATTTTTATTTCCGTTTTATATTTAGATTTTATAAAAAGCTTATTATATATCGAATTTTATAAAAAACTTAGCGTTAAATATCCGAAACAGCGTTTCGTTAATAAATAGTAAAAAATACTTGTTTTTTTTCGTTATTATATTTAGTTTGCAGTAATTAACGCAAAAACGCAGTTTACTATTCGCTTTAAAAGCAAAAAGCGTTAATACTATAAAAAATGCGTTATTTAGTAATATAAAGCTTTTCCGAAAGTATTCGACGAAGTATTCGCAAATATACTCTAATTCTTTTAGTAATATTTTATATAAAAAAGTAAAGATTAGGTCTACGCGATTACGGCCGTTTATAAAATCGATTTTATAATTTATTTTAAGTCGGTACTTAAGTAAAGTATCGGAATTTACTTTGTTAAAAATACGCAATAAGTCTCGATATTTTAAAAAAACTATTTTACGGGCTTTTTTTATAAAGTCGTTTTATTCGGTTTCGGGGAAGCCGTTTATAAAAGCCTTTTTTTTTTTTTATTTAATTATAAAATCTAGTTTTATAAAAGAAATCGTCCTTATTTAATTGGTAATATTTTCGTTTTTTACGATTTATCGAAAACGTATAGCTAAAATAATATTTAAATTAATAGGGCGGTATTTGTACTATATAAATCCTTTACGTAGTTAATATTTGCTATATTTATTATATAACTATTTGTTTTTTTTTTTTCTTTTTTTTCGCGTTTTAATAAGCGAATATAGTCGTATAACCGATCTTTAAAATTACGGTTTATTTTATTAAAATCTATTTATAAAGGGTTATATTAACGCGTAATAGTCCGTTTTTATAGTTCTTTTAATACGTTAAGTAAAACCTCGTTCTTTTCGGCGAAGTCCTTTATAGTAGCGTTAAAAAAGGCTTCGTTGTTTTTAAAAAAGTCTTTTATAATAGCTTAATATTTTAAAAGTTTTTTAAAAATTTATAAAATTCGAGCCTTTTTATTTTCGCGTTATATACGGGCCTTTTTTCTATTTACGTTTATTTAGTAAAATAGATTTTTTAAAAGGCTTTCCGCGCTGTTTATATTAATATAATATTATTAATAGCTATTAAATAGCGTTTCGTCGGGAAATATTAAGCGTTGTACCGCGTAGTCCGAAAAGACTTTATATTTTTCGAACTAAAGTCGACCGATAATAATTTTATATATTATTTTAATAACTAGGACTAATACGGACGTAAAAATACGTTTTTAAATAATAATAATTAAACCGAAGGCGTAATTTACTAAACTACTTCGACGGCTATTATATTCCGCTAATAGTTTATATTAAAAGTCGGTAATTACGTCGGGCTTTAAATATTTTTAGATCTTTTTTACGAAATCGTAGTTTATAATAATATAAATACTTGCTTTAGTATTTTTAAAAGCGTTTTTAGTAATTAATAAAAATCTATTTTTTACTATTATATATAAAAAAGTAAAAAGCTTTTTTTTTAGAAATTTATTTATGCGGTTTTTAACTATTACTAAAAGTATACTTTTTAGGTTAAAAGCTATTTTATTTAAAGTTAGATATTTTTTGCCTTTTTATTATTTTCGTTATTTAATTTTTTAAAAGCTTTTATTTTATAGCCTAATTTAGTTATAATAGCATTAATACGGGCTTTTTTTTTTTAAAGGCTTTTTTTTTTTTTTTTAAAATATTCGCGGGAAATGTATTTTGTTTTTTTATAAATAAAATAACGTCTTTTTATTACGAAACGGCGTATTTTTTTTTAAGTGCGGACTTTTTTAGTTCCGCTTATAGCAGTATAACTATTGCGTTTTTAAGGGCAAATACTGTTATTACGTTTAAATCGGCGACTTTTTCCGTTATTAAATCCGGTCGATAGATTTTTAAAAGCAGTTTTAGCTTTTTCGATTTTAGTACGTTTATTTTAATATTAAAAACTATAAACCGTTTTATTATAAGTTTTAAAAAACTTTTTATACGTAATTCGGTTGTTTAAATACTTATTAAAAACAACGTTACGGAATTACGACGATAATTTATTAAAAAATTCTTTTTTATAATCGGATTTAAGCAATATTCGTTTTTCCGCTAATTAGGCGAAAAAGTTACGGAATATTTTATATTTATTTAAGTTTAAAAGCATTATAAAAGTTTAATACTTTATTTTAGCCTTTTTTTTTAGTATTAATATTATAGTATTAACTTTAAAAATGTTTAAGGAATCGTTCCGAAATATTAATTTTATCGGGATGCTTTTTTTATAAATAAAGAAATAAAAGCTTAAAGGCCGTATTTTTTAAATAAGATTTAATATTAGCTATTTTAGCTTTATCGGTTAAAAACTAATCGGTATTTATTTTTAACCGGTTATTAAGTTTTCGATATTATGCTTTAAAAGACTAGCTTTCGTTTTTATTATTGCCGTAAAACGTAAAAACGGTAATTTTAATCGATTTTTTAAATAAAAAGCTTTTAAACGTATTTTAAAAAAAAGATCGGGCGTTAGTTAGTTTATAAAGATCGCTAGTAGTTTGTTTTAATTAGGCTTTATATTTTTTTACGAAATTAAACTATTTTATAAATGCTTTTAGCAATCGTTTAACGTTAGCTTTTACGTTTTTTAGTTTTTTATTAATATTATTAATAGTTTCGGACGCGTTAGTATAATAATCGTAAGCGTTAAGTTTTTTTTAAATATATACGGCATTGCCGGTAAGGTTTTAATACTATTCGGTAATAATATTAACGTTATATTATTTAGTAATAAGTTTTTTTTAAAAACTATTTGCTTAAATACGAAAAGCTTAAACTAAAATAGTAGCAGCTTTAAATTTATAAAAAACCGCCTTTAAATATAAGGCGTTTATAGCTTAAAAAGTTTTATAGTTTATTAATTTATTAAAACGAAGTTTAGCTTTTTTTCCGGTTTTTGTTATAAGGCGAAAAAAAAAACAAGTTTATTATTATAAATAGTATTTTTAACGATAACGGCGACGATATTTTAAACTTTGCTATTAAATTGTTTTTAAATCGTTATATACCGAAAGCTTTTATAAAACTCGTTATTTAATATTTTAAAACGGTAGTTAACAAAAGCTATAAGGCCTTCGTTATTATTTTTGTCGTTATTATATCCGATAGTATAAATCAATACGTTTTTAATGCTTAAACGGATAAAAAACCGTCGATAAATATCGAATTCGTTCGTTATTTTATCGTATTATAAATTAAAATCATTTTATAAAAAAAAACGTATTTGCTTAGCGGCAGTATTTTTTTTTATAAAAGTTCGGGCTATAGTTTTAAAGTTTAAAACCGCATAGCGTTTTTAAAAATTAAAGTTTAAATAAATATTCGATAGGAATTAAATAAAAAATTGGTTTCGGTAAAGCAAAGTTTTAATAAATAATATAGTAAAACTTAATTAACTTATATTTAATAACGTCGCGCGTAAAGGCAAAAACGTTGCGGTTTAATTAAAATAAAAATAAAAATTAACCTTTAAATAGTTACGATTTAGGCTTTTGCCGAAAACAAGGCTTCGGGTTATACCTAATATATTAATAAATATTTAAAAATAAAAAAAGGAAAAATAAAAGTATACAAATTAGGTAGCGGAGGGTTATGGGTATACCCGTAACCTAATAAGGGTGCTATCGGCTGTCCCGTACCTAATATACAGGGTAAGCCCTACCAGCCAGTCAGGCCACATTAGCAGTCACCTGTTACTAAAGGCCTATTTGTTCGAATGCGGTATTAGCAGAATTAAAAGCTAAAGTATTAACAGTAATAATTATTTAAACAAAAAACTTAGTATAATTTGCTTTTTTAGTTATTTATTAAATAAAATTAAGTTTATATTTTTCCTTTTTTTACTCTTTACGTTCTTTATATTTATTAACTAAAGGTTATAGTATTTCGTTTATAATTGCTTTTTTTTAAATTAAATTAGGTTTAGCGCTACTATGTTCGGTTTTTTAAACTAAAAACGTAGCAAAGTATTTTTTAGATTTTAATGTAAAAAATATAGTATTTAGAAATATAAAAATAAATAGTTCGAAAAAAGCCATTTTAAGGTTTAGGCGGCTAATAATATTTACTTATTTTGAAATATTATAAATGTTTTTTTTAATTTTGGCCACTTTAAACTAGTTATATTAATCTAATTAAGTTACGAGTTTAGTTTTTTTAAAATTAACTTCGGTAAAAGTATTAAGTTTTTATCGGTAAAAAGGTATATTAAAAAGAATATAAAAAAAAAGTGTGTTTTAAAAAATAAAGCTCGTAAAAGCAACTAAATATAAGGGGATTTTATACGGTCGGAATAACCGGAAAATAATTTTAACGAAGTTAAAAAATAAAGTCCGAATGGCTTTTTCGGAGAATTAATAAATAAATGTTTGAATATAATGAATTAAAAAGCATATACGGTTTAAATCCTAATTACAAGCTAGGCTTATAATTTTTATAATAATGCGAAAAGTAATTAATCGAAAGGAAATCAAGTAGCACCGTTATATGCTCGGTAGAGTATAGAAAATGAGATAAATTCTTTATTTAAGTTAAATAGTAAAGTTATATTACGGACTATATATAGCCGGTATATTATTTAAGGGCCTATTGCCGTAGTAAGTCTTCGGCGAAGGCCGTAATTAAAAAATAAGCCTTTATAGGGCTTATAGGGCTTAGAGATAAGCCCTTATAGGGCTCTATAGGTCCTAAATAGTGGCCTGCCGTACTGGGAATAGGGTCCTCTAGGGCGCCTGGGCCACTGATAAGGACCCTCCAGGGCACCTGAACCACTTGAGCCTTCCCTCAAAGTGGGTCTTCCGTTTAACAGTACTTTAGCCGTACCTTTTTTTATCCTTTTTATTTTTTTAGGTTATATAAGAATAAAATCTTTTTCGATATAAGTTACGGTAATCACCTACCTAGCTACCTAGCACTGCCAGGTAGGTTGTCCGATTAGATAGCAGATAAAATAAAGGAGCACGCACTATAAGTGCTGCAGCCCACCTAGCACCCCACTAAGCCTAGGCTTCCCTTTTTTACCTTAATATTATTATACGTACTAAGAGTTAACTTTAGAGCCCTGTTTTTATTTATAGCCCTTATTGTAACTATATTAAAGTCCGTTACTTTATTGCGCTAGTAAGGTTATCGTTAACTTAATTCTAGTAATATAGGTCGAAAACGCTAGTGTTTTTAACCTTTTACCTAGTTTTAGTACCAGCTTTTTTAGTAGGCATCCTTTAAACCAGCCTTTTTTAGTAGGCTTTATTTACCGACGTCCGGAGCCTTATTTTAACCCGTTATTACTTTAGTTACTAGTTTTTTTTAGTAGGCTAGGCGGCGGAGCTTTATTTCGTTTTTAGTCGATTATTATAATAGGCCTTATTAAGGGGTCACCATAAGTTATCGCCTTTTTCAAGTAAGCACTACCTTTAGTTAAACCTTTTTACGGGGTTATTTTTAATAGGCTATCGCCTTTTTAGAATAGGTACCACTACTAAAAACCCTATTACGGCAAGCACTTTTAGAAGCCCTAGTTACGTAGCGCGTTAGGCTACCGTTTTCGTAAACCTTGATTACGTTAAGCACTCCTATCCTACCTTTTGCAAGCCTTTACTGTAAAGCATTTGTAAGTTTTAACGACGTTAGGCTATTTAAAAAGCCCTAGCGAGGTTAAGCAAAAGAAAAAGCCCTACAGTTAACGCTGTAAGCATAATAATTTAAACCCGATGTTTTAAAATAATATATTAAGCACGCTAGTAGCTTGTTATTACGATTTCTAAACTTTTAAGCACGCCGTTATTATATATAACACCTGGAGTGGTTACCTTTATTACCACTTTAAGTGCTAACTTTAACCCTTTCGAAACCGTTAGCTATTTAATAGCTATATTTAACGTCGCTGGCACCTTTACGTAGTACGTTTAGACCCGTTAGTATTTAATAAAAAACCGACCTCGATTTTATCGAAGCTTTCGGTTACTTTAAAGCATTAAATCTAGCGTCGACGATAATTTAAAGCCTTTTAGTACTACTTAATAACTAATTAGCATATTAGCGCTAACGAAATTATTAATACTACGCCACTTATTTACCTTTTTACTGCTAAGGCTAGGAGCCGTTAATAGTTACTTTGGTAATATTTTATGCCTTTAGTCACTTTATTGCTAAAATTAAGTCAAGGTTTATTTAGTTTATTAGTAACTTTGATTTTATACCCGTTATTACCTAATTCCGACGTATTTTAAAAACCTCGAATATATATTACTTAGTACCGGCAGGTTGACATTTATAAATAATGGTTACGTTAGATACTTTAGTACCGTAGGCTATAATAAACGGACGGATAGTTTGTTAAAGTTTGACGTTATCGATAAAGGACTTGGTTAAATGGTTGAAAATGGCAAAAAAATTAATGACCTGGTACTAATACGGTTTGAACAGCTAATTTGTAGCGTTCGAGGCTAATATGCTAAAAAGTTTAAAAATTGCGTTTTTAGGCCTAACTAACGGACTAATAATATTTTAGGATTTGGTGCTTTATTTCCAGCGGGGGTAGTTACGGTAGTTATTTATTTAGCTATTTGGTACTACTAAGTAGGTTATCCGATTAAATAGCAGATAAAATAAAGGAGCACGTATTATAAATGCTGCAGCCCACTTGGCACCCTACCAGGCCTAGGCTTCCTTTCTTCACCTTAATATTATTATACGTACTAAGAGTTAACTCTAGAGCCCTGTCTTTATTTACAGCCCTTATCGTGACTATATATCGCTAAAAGGCTGGTTTAGGCGAAACTGTTTAGAAATAAAGTTGCGTCGTATTAAGTATTAATTGCGTTATATTAAATATTAATTGCGTTATACTAAATATTAATTACGTCGTATTAAATGTTAATTACGTTATATTAAATATTAGTTACGTTGTATTAAATATTAGTTACGTTGTTTTTAATATTAACTATATTATATCCGGTATTAAAAATGTCGTATTTTTTATATAGCCTTTTTTTTATACGAGGTTAGTAAACTTATCCGTTATAGTTTTATTTTCGAATTATATTTTTTAGTTTATTAATATCGTTTAAAATATTTGTTTAGTTTTATATAATACTTTATTAAAATATATTATTATTTAGTTTTTAAAGTTTTTTCGAAAATTAAAAATTAAATATTTATTTAGTATTTTAATCTATTTATATAAAAATACGCGATAAATTACGTACGTTATTAAAAACTTATTTAATAAGTTATTAAATAGTTTAAAGTTATTTTCGTTTTTTTATTTTTTTAATAAAATATATTTTTTAACGGTAGTTTTTTTAATTCCGTAATATAAAGCTATTTCGGCTTATTTTGCCGAAAAATCGAATAAAACTTAAGTTTTATTTAAATCGTTAAACGAAAAAAAATTATTATTAATTATTATACAATATTTATTATATAAATCGGCTTATTATTTTATTTCGAATAAATTAAAAAAAAATCTTTTTATATTTTTTTTATATAAAACGTTTAAACCGGTCGTACGAAAAAAAAAATAAAGCAAAAACGTAAAATCGTATTATTATTTTTCGATTAATTGCTTTTTTTATTTTTATTAATTTATAATTGCCGTATAACTATTAATTAATATTAAATAAGCTATATATACGTATTTAATAGGCAAAAAAGCAATAATTATATATTTATTTATTCGTATTTATTTTTAAATAAAAAGGAATCCTAAAAAAAACTTTATATAAAGCCTATATAAACCAGGTTTTATTATATAAACTATTTAGTTATATGCTTTTTATACGGAGTATCCGGCGTACGTAATAATTACTTACGCCGGCTATCCCGTATTCGTCGTACGTAATAATTATTTACGTCGGTTATTTTATAACCGATATACGTAATAATTACTTATTTCGGCTATCGTATAGCCTATTTGCTTTTGCTCGTATAAAGCGAATATGCCTTCGTACCGAGCAAAAATCCTTTCGCGCAACCGTGGTTAAACAAATAGCGATTAACGTATAATATTATTATTTAATTTATTAAAGCCAAACTTTTGAAAGTTTATTTTTATTTTTAAAAGCCTGCCGAAACCGGAAAAACGTTTTTTTATATTATATTATATTATTATTTCCGTTCGTAAAACAAAATTATATTATATATTATTTTATTTAAAATAACGGCGTTATTACTATTTAAAAGCCGGATAGCATATTTACGGTTTAAAATCCCGATTAAGTTAAACGTATAATTAATTTATAACGTTAATTATAATAAGGCTACGGCCGAATTATTTCGTTAAACTGCTTTAATTATTTAAAATAAAATTACGATATAATATAAATATATTTTCGAAGCTATTTACCGTATACTTTATAATATTAAAAATAATAATACGCTTTTTAAAGGCTTGCCGATACTTTTTAAAAGCAATTTTGCTTAAATTTTGCCGGTAATACGGAAAAGTTTTCGATTTTAAACAATAATAGCTTATTTTTAATATTTTTTTATTTAAAATCGGCTTTAAAAGTTATTTTTAATTAAAAATATACAAATTTAATAAATAAATCTTTTAAATCGCGATTTTATATAATAACTTCGAAATATTAGTAATAAAAAATTTATAAATTAAAGTTTCGAATTATTATAACCGAATTTTAACGTTTATAATTTTAAAAGCATATACGAATATATATTTTTAAATAATATAATATATTCGGTTATTTTAAACCGGTTTATTTTTATTATAAAAGCCGTTTTATTAACGTATAACGTTATTATATAATTAATTAATAACGATTTGCTTTAAAAACTATTAAAATATTAAAAAAAAATATTTTATATAACGAATACGTAAAATCGGTAATAAACAACGGCGATAAACTTCTAATTAAAGTTTTACGGTTTATACGATTAAATAATACGTTATTATTTACTTTTTTATTAAAAGTCGGTGTTTTTATTATAGTATTACGGAATATAAATCCGAACTAAGGCCTTTATAATAATACCCGGTTAATAATCGTACGGCTACGTAAATATAATATAAAAGCTAAAATTTTTAATAATGCATTTAATTAATAAATTACGGTTATTTTTAAAATTAAAATCGTATATAATAACGAAAACTATTTATATTTTTAATTAAAACGGCAGTTTTCGGTTATTTTATATTTTACGATAACTATTAATAAATCGTAAAAACAATCGTTTAAAATAATTAAAATCGATTTTTAAGTTTTAATATTTTCGTATAACTAATTATATATTACGTTATTAAAAATATAAAGCTTTTAAAAACTAAAAATATTAATTTCGCTAAATATTAAAAGTCGTTCGGTAAAAAATATAATATTTATTAAAATATTAAAACAATTAGCTTATAAATAGATAATTAATAATAATACGTTATATTATTTTTATTTACGTTTATTATAAAATTATGCTTTTCGGTAACGTAAAAAGTTTTTTTTTTATAAAATTAAAAGTTAAATTTTTTTCATTATTAATTAAATTAATTATTTATTTATAACTATTAAAACTTATCGTTAACGGTATAATCGGTGTTTTATTTTTTTTATATTTTCGTTTTTTATATTTTATAAATTATTATTTATAACTTTTTAATAACTTAAACTTTAAAACTTATCGCAACGAACTATTTTAAAAGCCCGTAAAAGCGTATATTTTTCGTTATTTTAAAACCTAATAAACGCTAAACGTTTATAAAAATATAAATATATAAATACGTTTTTTTTTTTTTCGCCGAAAAAAACAAAAAATAAAAATAATTTATACGTATATATTTAAACCAAACCGGGATAAAATAGCGAAAAATATATATAATCGTACCGTTTATAAAAAACCGTAATAAACGGTAACGATTTGCTATAAAAATAAACTTACGTTTATATTTATATTAAAAAAAGGCTACCGGACGTTACCGATTATTTATTAAATAATGCTTATTATTTATTAAAATACGCTATAATACGTTATAAAAAAAACGAATATTTATCGTTATACTAAATCGGATTTAAAAAAATCGAACAAATTAGTTTAGCTTTTAAAATTATTAATAAATATAATATTATTTACGTATAAATATAATTTAATAAATATTTTTAACGTTTAAAAAACCAAATTTATATAAAAACGAATGTTTATAAATTTAAAAAACTTTAATATATTTATAATAATAACGGTTACGATTAATATTAACAGGCGCGTAGTTTTAAAAAAAATAAACGTAATTACGAAAAAAATAGGCATAGTTATAAAAAAAGTAAGCGTTGTTTTAAAAAAAATCGAAAGCGTTCGGCGCGTAAAAAAGTTAATAAAAAGTCGGCGCGTAAATTTAATTAATAACGAAATAATTAATAAAGCGGCCGTAATCGTTAATAATAATCCCGTCGTTAATATTAAATTAAACGACGTTATTAAAATTTTTTTACGTTTATAATCGCTTTTTTTAATTTTTTATACGGCATTATTATCGTTATCGTTTAATATAATCGGTTTAATAATTTACGTTTTTTTTAGCGGTCGAAAAAAACAATATAAACCGCTATTATTATAATAATAGTTATTATAACTATTAATTAAAGCGTTTTATATAACGACGTAAAATCGAAAAAGTCCGTTTTTACGCTAATATTTTACGTACGCCGTTTTTTTAAATATAACGTTATTTATTATTATAATATATACGGCTATTATAGCAGTTAATATATAATTTAAAATACGTATTAAACGTAGTTTATTTATAGCGTTTATACGTAAAAATAATTTAAAAACGATTAATTTTTTAATTAACGTATAGTTTTTAATATTTATAAACTATTAAAAAAGCTTTTATTAAAAGCGTAAGCTTTATTTATTATAAATAAAATATTGCTATAAATTTATATTAACGAACGGCTTAAACGGGCTAAATTTGCTACGTGCTATATAATTTATAAAATGCTTTTTAATATAAACGGTCGTTATTATTATAATAACGTAATAAATAACGGCGCTCGGTTTTCGGTCGTTCGTTTACGTTTTTATTAAATCGTTAAAAATAGCTTTTAATTATAAACGGTTAAATATTATTTTTTTATTATATAATACTAAAAATAAACGATTAATTAACGCGTTTTAATTATAATTATAAATATTAATAAACGTATTATTTGCTTTTTATAAACAAGCTTAATCGAACGTATTATTAATATAAATTAAAACCGAATTATTTATTAATACGTTCGTAATAAAGGCTATAATATTTATAATAAACGTACCCGATTTAAAACGTTTGCGTTAATAATTAATTATAAGCGTTATTATTTAATTTAATATTATCGTATTAATATTAATTAAATTAGGTTTAAATAAAATCGAAAGCTAAGTTTTAAAACTATTTATAATTTAAAACATATTATCGTTAATAACCAAAATATATTAATTAATTAAAGTCGATTTACGTTTAAAAGCTTTAAAAGCGAATAAAACCTATTTTACGGCAATTTATATTATAAAATCGTTAATATTATTATTTACGTTCGAAAATAGCTATAAAATAAAAAATTTAATAACGTTATTATTAAAAGCTTTCGAAATATTATAAAAAATAATAAATTAGCCGTTAACGGTTTTATATATTTAATTAAGCAAATTTATAACAAAAGTTTTAAAAAAAGCAATAAGTTTAAAACGCGTTTTTATAAAAATTAAAAGTTTTAATTCGTTTTTATCGGATTATAATTCGGTTTAATTAATAAAATTTACCCGTTAATAAATTTAATTTAATTAAAACGCACTTTTTAACCTTTAATAAAGCGTATTATTTTTATTTTATTAATGCTTTTTAAAAACGGCCGTTATATTTAAAATCGTTTAATATTAAATAATAAAAAATAATTATAAAAAATATTACGGGCAAAAAAGCTTTAAATATATATAAAAGGTTTCGGTTAAAATAAAGAATAAATAGTAATAAAATTTTTATTTTATATAAATTATTAATAAAGCTATTATATAAATAAAAGCGAACGATATTTAAAGCAAATCGAAATTAATGCTTTTTAGCTTTAAATTAATATATAAAGCCGAAAATAACTTTATTATATATAAAACTAAACGTAATATAATAAAATATTATAATAAAATAAAAAACGGGCTTAAAACTAACGTTTAATCGTTATTAAACGTATAATATATATTAAACTAATTAAAATAAAATTAATACCGTTCGATTTAAAATTAAACCGCGATTTTAATAAAATAAACAATCGGTATTAAAAACAAACACGTAAAAAGTTATACGTATTAAAACAAATAAAAATTCGGATAAAAGCGGAAAAAAAAGTTTTATAATAATAAATTTATAAAATTAATAATGTAAATATAGCCGTAAAGCATTACGTAATTTAATTAGTTTAATTTTTTTAAAAACCCATTTTTAATTATTTAAGCAGTTATAACCTTTTTTATTTAATATTTACCGCTTTTTTTTTATTATTGCTTAAATATTATATTATATATATAAATATTTGCTTATTACTATATACTATATATATATTTGCTTATTTATATATTTATTTATTTACGCATTCGAATATTTCCTAACCCTTACGGAGTGAGGGCGAGCGTTAGTTTGTATACTAAAGAATGAGCTTTATCACCAAGATGTGCTAACCGTATGCTGAACTCTAGAGACTCAAAATCCAGATCGGTCAAAGACTCCCCAACAGTATTGTATAGAGATAGTCGGCATGGCTAATTCCGATGGTAATCTCGCCGGCATTAACTGATTTTGTGTTTTCCTGCCCGCCTTCCCAGTACCCACCCGGACTCTCCGGGTATCTTGGCTCTTTACTCTTCATTTTCACGCATTCTGGATCTTCAGCCGACTTGCCTCCAGTCAGACATCAACAGTGTGTCGCGCGAACATGAATTAAGTTTATACATGCATGGGTACAACAATCTCCCCAACGAGATCCGAGGCCTTGTTACTTGCCGCAGGACCCCGCGCTTGAATGGAGAAAGTTTCGGCGAGTAGTGCAGCACCAGCGACATCGAGTATCGATATTGCGGACGCTAGATTCTAGTGGACAAAAGGCTCAGCATCTGATTCTGTCGCACAAGTCGCAGCTGTGTAACGGGGCTGCAGGAACTTCATGAGGTAGTATAATCTTCGTGATCGAGAATAGGGCTTCCCCTCCTGCTCGGTCCTGGGGTTTCAGGCCGCTGCAACTCCTCTGCTGCTTGAAGCTAGATGGTACCTAAGTTCCCATGCGAACGTCGTCGGACGAGAAGCTTGAATCCTACCAGACGTCTTGGAAATGGTCAGAAACCATGAGGCTTCTGGCAAAGGACAGCACTGGTCCCGTGCTGTTCATTCGATTCTCCGTCGTCAGACCCAGATCGTCAGATGTGCTCACGTCCTATGACAGGGGAGAGAGCTCTGGTTCTACGAGGGCCGTTTTCCGCGGTAGCTATGAATCCTCCACCTTGACGTGATACTAATTCCACGTCTGTTTGCCGTCGCCTGACAATAAGAGTGGCTTCATTCTATTTTCATCGTAATGATTGGGTTCTAATGGCATCACCTTACGTGATCGATTTTACGGTCACTACAATGAGAAGAATACGAAACATCAATCCCTGATCTCGCGTTATTCGGACAATGAACAAAGGGGTACCACTTGCAGTTCCCAAATGGCTGCTATCCATCACCGAGTCTGCTGCTAATAGCTTTGACAACTCGGACTTAGAATTTGACATGTCTTGAGTATTGTGTTCTGGCCAGATTCTGTAGAGACGAAAAATTCTCTATCATCTAGTTGCTGCCTACCTAGATAACTAAGACTTAGATATTCCTCTACTCTAAGTCTGAGTTAGCAACCTCGGCAACTAGACCATAGAGATTTTTCACCGGCGCGGCGGACCGTCGTCTTTCACTCTCTGGAGGCATGGATACTCGTCACGTTTGGCTTCGCTCATTATCCATAACTTCGAATCGTTAGGTCTGATTCCAAGACAGTACGTGGATCTATTTCTTGGTGTCAAGGTTGACCTCGCGGGCCTTGAGCAAAAACTGGGAAGTTGATCATTCTAGATCAATGCGTAGCAGGATCTTCTCGTCTCTTTTCCAGCATTCTTGCACTCGTGGATCTTGATCTCCAGCGCACTCTACAGCAGCATATGTTTCTTTGAAATGCTGTCGTAAGAGCGAGCTGTGGGCTTGTATCAGCTCCAGAGCCGCTTCACGATCAGAAGGCCGACAGCTTGGGCTTAAAGCATGCGAACGGGTGTACCACTCTCCATAACACGCTTTAGTCTTGACGATGTCGTAAGATAACGATCTACTGTTAGATACGGCGTAGCATTTGAGCTCGTTGTATATGTGCTCCAGCAAGGGGTTTGTGAATGTATATCTGCCTTTCTCGTCCTTGTCAGCCTATTTACTATAACCAGCTTTCATTTTCATCAATGTATGTATGGATGAATTCACATTTTTCAAGCTCCCTTAAGACATTATAACAATGTGCTATCGACTCAATCTGAGTACGTCTTTCATTATACACTATGTACTAACAAGCAACTTGTCTTTACTCGTCAACTGCCTTTACAATAACTGAAATCAACATGGTGCCAAATCATGGTCCTGCAACGCAATATAACGGAATACCATCTCTGGGTATAGCGGATATATAATCCCACCTAACGTCCTAATCACCACTCAGCAAGCTCAGCCTCTCAGCAACATAAGTCGCGGGCGAGGTTGGATTTGTCCATGTTTTGTACTGCGGTTCTATAGATAAGCCTTCACAGCCAACGAACCCAAGGCGGTCAGTGACGACTGGCGACTAAAGCGCTATTCTTACAGTCGCCCTTTTTTATTTTCCAGCTTAGTCCCTCTGAATTGGAAAGGGTCGAACTTTGATGTTGGATTTAATGGTGGGTGATATTGACTGGACCATGCGTCCAGACTGATGAGGTATGTCAGGCATTTCGGTTTGAAAAGTAGATCATAGTGATGAGCAGTAGACACAATGACCGATGCAGATGAATTAAAGCCACGAGTTGCTATGCTACACAACGGGACAATGCTGATTTCGCTCCATATGCAATGATACCCTTGCCATGTACAATAGCCCAGAGCATCGGTCGTTTCCATGCTTGACCCGGCACATGCCTTTACACTCGATGGATCTGCGCTTCTTCTCCTACCAGCTGACTAACACGTGAAGCGAACAGCCCCACCATGCGGCCGTAGACATCACTGTTTGTCAAACCTCTCAATCGTCTTCATCGACCCTTGCCCTCTTAGGTTCCCTCGACTCGCCATCCTGAAGCCCATACCCTCTCTTCGACGAAGAGCTCTGATCCACCTCGGCCATGAACTTGTCCATCTGGAAAGGATCGTTCGCCACTGTGTCACGCTCGAACTGAACGGGGCCCTCTCGTGCCTGCAGCATCTCAGTTAGTAACGGGAACTTGAAAGAAGTGGAATATGAAAAGGGTACTAACCTCAGCATCTCCGGATCCCTTGAACGTGCCGCGACCCAAAGCCTCGCCGAAACGGCTAGTCTTCTGAATCTTGGCCATTTCCCTATCCCCAGCGGCCTCATCATCCAGATCCTCCATGTTTGAGCTAGGTCGGTAAATGCTGTTGATAGCGTCTTGTGCAGCAAACAGGGGTTTGTCGTATGGGTTGTCTTCATTGATACCGCTGTCAAACCCACTCGATTGGTTGAACAGCCGAGAGTCGTACATGGATTCCGCCTGTGCTGTAGGTTTCGCCAGACCAAGTGCAATCTTCTCTGAGATGTCACGATTCTGTTCTCGTGCCATGACCTGTATCCGCCTCTCGGCACCCATGCGGGACTGGCGGAGTTTTCTCTCTTCTTCCTTCCGCCTCTCTGCACGAGCCTTCTCTCTTTCCCTGATCTCGGAACTTTCACTATCAGATCCTGAGTCAGAGTAACTGTAGCTTCGTGACCGCGAACGAGATCGGGAATCGCGCGAATCTCTGGAGTCCCTCCGTTTTACCGCTCCGGCACGCTCATCCCTGGCTTTCTGTGCCAGCATCCGCAAGTTGTCCTCCTTTTGCGCCTTCTCCTTCTCTGCCAAGCGCTGCTGCATCTGAGCGCGCTGCCTCACTTCTTCACGGGCATGTCTATCAGCCATGAAGAGCGATTCACTGAACTGGGCGAATTTGTCGTTGATAGCAACATCTTGCAAGCCCCTTCCATCTGCAGCCAGTCGTTTATCCAGGGGTACAGTAAAACCCTTGGGGTTCTTCCAGTTCGACACGGGCGGCGGAATTCGCCAAGCTTCTTGGTCTTCAGCTGTGAGCTTTCTTGGTGGAGATCGCAGAATAGGGGGTGGAGGGCTGGGTGGTCCTCTGGGAATCTTTTTGTGCTTGAACTTGGGTGGCTCCATGGGATCCTTTTGGCGTTCGACAATCTTCATTATGCGATCTTGCTTCTTGGAGTTGTCGCCCATCTGGTTCGCCGGCGTGTAACGCACAAATGTCGCTTCCCTTTTGTTGTTGGTGTTTAGATTTTTTGGTTTCTGAGCTGCGACAGCGGTGCCGACAAGCGCAGCCAAAGCATTTTTGGTCTTCTCCGTCGTTTCAGCAACCTGCTCGGCGGTCGGCCGCGCAAGGCTGATTTCTCCTGCATCGGCTCGTTGTCGCAATGGAATTAGATCTTTAAAGGATGCATGCACGATGCGACCCTCAGCGTGGCCCTGAGGCTGAATTAGCATGATCCCTTGGGTTGTGGCTGCTGGTGCTCGACTAACCTGTTTGGCGATGGCATCGTACTTGACTTTGCCCTCGGCATCGACTTGCAAGGCGAGCGCATTGCTGTTATCGGAACCCTTCTTACCCATCTGCAGGGGGTACTGCGCGACGGGGACCTCGGGAAAAGCGCCTCCATCTCCAAAGTCTTCCTCGGCTCTTGGCCTCCATCCTGCGCGTTGACCGTAAGGAGGCGGACCGGTTCTTCTGAGAACAATCTGCGACTCGTCTATCTGGTTTCGGGCGACTATACGTGGCCCGCGCTGCTGAGCATAGGCGGGAATCTCTTCGTCCTCGCCGGTGTATCGCGGTTTGGGCAGAGCAGCTGCGAGCGACGCCGCCATCGCAAAATGAGTTCGTTTGAACCGGTACTGGAATGTGGTCGTGTTTATGCCATGGAGATGGCTGTGACTTAGATATCGTGGAAGTTGAACGCGGTGACGAGGGAGTGGCGCGCGCTGGTCGTCGGATGTCAGTGTCGCCAAGTGGTGTTTGTCGAGAGCTAGAATTTATGGATGCAGCTACTTGAGCGTTGGAATCGAGGTTAGAAGTGGGTCACGCCAGCTCCAGATTGCATCTTAGAGGAGGTAGGTAGCGCGCATTGTGGCTGGCCCCGTCGCAACAGCATTGATTGCGCCACACCAACCTTGTCAAGCTCCTGTTCCCGTCATATGGCTCTGCAGGTGATGCAGTCATTCGAATAATTGTAGCACTCGTAACCTTTTTCTTTGGGTTATTCTTTCTAGGCTTCTCATGAGTTATGCTCTCTCAATTCCATATTCTGTGACAGTGAGGCATATGTGACAGTGTAGTTCGATCTCCATTGGATGAGGCGCCTCTCCCATCTACCTAAGTCGTTGATCTCATCTCTAGTCCCCTGACTCCGGTGCCTTTTTGACGCCTAGCTGATGTACACATTGACGATGGTCTGGATTCCCAGTCCCGACTCGCTTATACGCTTGACAGAAAATAACCTGACAATTCCACCCCGCCTTCCATGACAGACTTAGACGTAACCCTTTCTCGCTCCCTACATAGTACAGTCAGTAACTGCATCCATCATGGCAGCTGATATGATGTGGTCTTACCTGGAAGAAGAATCTGACAACAAACACCTGTAACCCGCCCATGGCGATAACCATAATGATCTGGAGGATACTGAAGTTAACAATTCTCGACTCAGTGCTTCGGACGGTGCTGAAGTTTCGGTTCTCGCGCGTGCGGAAGTATTTCTGGTTTCGTGTGATGGTCGAGAGCTGGCCGGATACTTTGTATATCGACTCTTCCAGAGCCGAGTGCTGTTCCGAAGAAGAGCCCTGCTTTGCGGGGAGCTGTGCGCGCACCTCATCCTCCACCTATTGTAGCGACTGTATTAGTTTCTTCCTGGTGACATCTGTACGGTCGCGAGGGTGGACAAACGGCAATTTCGAAGTCGACATATTTCTCCGAGTAGGTGCTCATGTCGTTGTCGAAGCAGAACTTGTATTCGCCCATCTGCTGCGCCGTGAAGACGAAGTCACCCTGCCGCTCCTTCTCCCCCTCCAAGATGATCTTGTCGTTGGGACCCGTGACTTTGTAGTTGACATCGAATGAACCTCCCGATTGCACCTGTACAAGCTCGTAATTAGATGGTGGACTGGCGGTGGTCTATGCGGATGTTGTTTGGAACGTACAGCAAAGTAGAAGGCCATCTTCTGGTTCTCCTTGCTGGGGGCCGCGTAGAAGCACGCTTGCTCGTTCGCTTGGATCTTGTAGGTTAAAGCAGTGGCCGAAACGAGCGAGGTCAGACAGGCAAAGAGCCCGACTGACAATAATGTCGACTTCATGGCGACGGGCGTGTGTGTGATGGGATACAGAGATGACCGTTTGATGGTCTCGTGTGGACAGCTGGTCGCTACCAATGGTTTGGTCTGCCGGTCCCAATTGGAAGTGAGGCTGGTGAAATGGCGGAAAGCCACGCTTGCACCCCCCAGAGGAAAACCGCACAAGGCCCGGCGACCGGTGTTCACCTGCAGGGGGATTCAGAGGGCGGAATGGTGTGGCGTCTAGCCCGCCGTGGCTGACGACCTCAGGCACTGTTCAGATAAGGTACCCGGGCAAGGCATGTCCACTGGTACAAGTACTGGTCGTTGTAACCAGATTCAACAGGCGTCATTGCTCTTGAATGATATGGCCATGCCAAAATAGTAAATCGAGCGGCAAGATCTCTTTCAGTTTTCATGGTATCGCATCTAAGCTATTGTTGATGATTGATGATTGTTTGTACCGCTGGCGAGTCCTGCCCGTAGCCCCTGTCGCCTGCCCGCGTCACTAATTGCAACAGGGATCTAGGAGATTATACGCCCAGGAGACGCCTCAAGAATACAAGGGTCGGGTAGCACAGCGCAGCTGCAAAGCTCCAGCGACCTCCCGACATCGAAGTTCCCACCCAAGCTTTTAATTAGTGCCTGTCGTCACCAATACCACCACGCGCAATTACACACGTTCACTCACACCACTCTGGTAATCCGCACGAGATCATCTAACCGCGTCGTGCTGTAGATTGTTGCCTTCATCACGAATTGGAGACGGCAAAAGAATAACACGTCGGGCTTATAATCGTCAATTATTATCCATCAATGTGATACCGCTGTCGCCAAAATGCCTGTGCCATTGCTTGCACTCTTAGTGCTTCATCTCTACCCCTTCTTAACCTCTTCTTACTACTTATTGTTTGGTTCCTGCACCACAGAGCCATTCAGCAAATATCTTACCGCCTTCACCTCGAGCGGCATCCGGATCGCAGCTCTATGTTTTCTCCGACTGGTATGCCAGCTTTGCACCCCTTCGTTGATCACATTTTATGTACTTCTGATGCTGATGATCTTGTGCTAGGTTGCCGTTCCAGTAAGTTGTCTTAGATCTTATCAGCCTAAGATATCCTAGACCGCCGAGCTCTGAACTAATACATCAATGAAGCCTCTCTTAAATACCATATATACTCTATTTGCGATATATACCACTGCCTTCATACGCAGCTGGGGATCCGAGGCTAAGAGCCGGTCAACGGGTCAGGTAGACGTCGACGTGAAGGACCAACATGCTATCCCATCAAAAAGAAAGCGTACATCATGGCAGAGCACACTTCTTCACGGGACGCCAACTTCGGGGTCATTATTCAATATCCTCGTCTTCCTAGTGAATCTTGCCTGCGTTGCCATGGTCACAGATCTCGCCTTTTCTCCCAGGTGGTTCCATCAAAGTCATGACCTGTCCTTCGCCAGAGTTGGTTATGTCTCCGACACCGAAGCGAAGCTCCTGCTCAGAGAGCCCGACCAGTCCATGCTGCCCATCACGGTTCAGTACCATATCAAGGACCCTCAGCCGCCGTTCGATGACCCGACATGGCAAACCGCCGGGAATGTGCACGTGACGACAGAAGACTCTGATTATACTGCGGTTGTCACGATTCCCTTATTGAACTCTAACCAACGTGTATATCAGTGGACTACGTCAAATAACCATTCTGGTGAATTCATGTCCGCCCCCAAACCAGGAGCGGCGCCCGAACTCTCCGATGGCAAATTCACCTTCTTATCGACGTCGTGTATCATCCCAAGACTCCCATATAATCTATTTGATCACCCCCTAGCCATCCCAGGAATGAAACACCTGGCCAAAGTGATGCCTGGTCTGGGAGCTCAATTCATGTTGTTCCTCGGAGACTTCATCTACATCGACGTCCCACGACAATTCGGGCAGTCTGTAGAGCACTACCGGCAGAAGTATCGACAGGTATACGCCTCTCCGGACTGGCCTGCCATCGGCCAAAACCTCAGCTGGATCCACGTCCTAGACGATCACGAGATCCGCAACGACTGGGACACGCAGACGACGGGCGTGTACGAAACCGCCGTGGATCCATGGCATCATTACCAAACCGCGGTCAACCCACCGGAGGCGATGAGAAGCGATCGGGCTGGTCTACTTCCCCGGAGTGGTGCTACGTACTTTGCCTTCACGCAAGGCCCGGCGAGCTTCTTCATGCTCGACACTAGATCGTACCGCTCCAAGAACTCCGAGCCGTTTGAGAGTGAGAATAAGACGATGCTTGGGGCCACGCAGCTCGACGACTTCACTGCCTGGCTACATCGACCCGAGCCCAAGGGCGTGAAGTGGAAGGTTGTCGCTAGCTCTGTGCCATTTACCAAGAACTGGAGAGTCAACACCAGGGATACGTGGGGCGGTTTCCTGGTCGAGCGGAGGAAGATCCTCGAAGCTATGTGGGATGCCAGCTCCAAAGGCGTAGGTGTCGTCATCTTGTCTGGCGATCGACACGAATTCGGCGCTACTGCTTTCCCACCGCCAAAGGATAGTAAATGGTCTGAGAATGCAACGGTTCATGAGTTCTCTGCTAGTCCGCTCAACCAGTTTTTCTCGCCGATTGGGACTTATAAGCAAACAGATGATGAGGATGTTAAACTTGCGTAAGTTACAATCTTCAAAGGTAATCGTGGGTACGAGATTGACATAATATGTCTAGGTACATCAATAAAGGCAACTCGAAATTCGGCGTCATAACCATTGAGAAGACGCCTACTGAGCAGAGCAGTCTACACTACACTGTGTACATTGATGGAGAGAACGCTTGGAACACGACGATTCTTTCCCCGTATGTCGCTGAACCGGCGAGTGTGATTGGGGCCAAGGCCGGTTCCCTCTGGGATAAAATTAGGGGCATCTAGGGGGTTTATGAACACGGCTTTGCGTAGTTTGTGGCGGAGCTCGGCTACCCTGCCTACATGGATGAGAGCGTCAAGACGGGAGAAGTAGTTGAATGCTTCGCTGCATGATGGTGCGTTGACTTAGATGGATATCCACTGGAGGGCAGGTGTTCGGGAGACAGATGTCGAACTCTGACTGGATTCGGGTTTATAGGTGTTCACTTATACATACGTGGGTTTATAGCCGCGAGGATGACTCACGCTGTTTCTTATAGTAAGTAGCAGTACCCACGGCGCTTGATTTGAGTTGTTGAGGCAGATAATTGTTGTTCATTCATCTGCGTCTGATCAGTACACTATACCTGATGTTCAGCCCTCGTGCTGCTTTTTCAGTTTGATGGGGTCGATTCGGTGTATTTTGATCACGGATATTGATTCCTTAGCTAGGGGATCTGTCAAGGTCTGGGTACGATAGTAGTGCGTAGGTACCTACTTTTGTGTGTATGCTTCTTTGAGTGAACGTCGTCTAACGTGTTAGGTTCATCAATATTTGTGTAGATAATGGCTTAGCCTGAAGTGGTTTGAAAGTTTGAATTGCGTCGGCAAAGATGCTATGTCGTGCCGACCCTGTAGATCCTGTGATCGCTTCTTTGTTCGACTTTCGTTTTTTTGGTCAGTTTTTAATTGCGGTTTAACATCTTTGTGTGCGTCTGTGGTATTGATTTGTATACTAGTAGAAAGTTACATGGAATGAGACTCTAGTTACAAGTGTGCTTATGCTCGCTGCACCTAGTAAGTGCTCTTTTTTTTCCCTTAGGTTCTTTCTTTTGCTAACTGTGAGCCATGTTAGGCCTTGCCTACGCGCAGTGTATCTGGTGGTCCATGCACAATGCTAGAGGTGAAGACTAGCCAGGCGAACTCAGTACATGACATCGAGGATATCTACCCCCAGACTTTCATCAACATTATCTAAGAAGAGTCCAACACTATAGAAGGGACTCATTTACAACACAAGATGCCAGGTCACGCCTTCCATACTAGATAGATGAACTTCAATTAAACAGAAAGTCGGCGTCATTGACAACAACAACTATTGCCATCGTCCAAGAACCAGGAGCATTGAGGACACGAGAATGATGTCGACAACACTGGACCGAGGAAAGACCGGTTTGGTATCATGGAATCGCATGATTGCAAATCGAATGCTTTCGACAAGCACCGAGGTGGTTATATATCGTATTCTTGCTAACTGCAGCATAATCTGGTAATGACGATGTTCTATTGCTAGGTAATGAAGGCATTCGTCACAAGTTGTACAGTGGTAAGCGCAGAGTAGAGACATGAGCAGATGAGATATGATGCGATACGTTGGCGATCTAGGGTGACGACACTGTTGAGACGCAGCGCCATCTTTCAGTGTATAAGGGCATGATCAGGTGATACTCTGGTTACTGGCTGATAGCTATGAGTTAGGCGTTAAGAGAGTTAATATTATAGGCTGCCGGCCTGAAGTGTCCACCAAGCAAACACGCGGTGCGGAAGTTGTGCAGAAATCGAAAGAGTGGTTGACCGCTTCGCTGTGTCATATGACTTCATGTAGTCATGTGAGTCTGGGGGAAAGGAAATCATGCAGGGAACGAAGAAAGGCCGAGATGTTGGGAGGCCAATTATATTGTCTTCTGATCGACACTTCCGAGCCTGTAGACTAACACATTGTGATGATGTTCCCATCATGCATGCCCTCGAAGTAGACTGACTGTAGGGACAATCAAGCTGTGAAGCAGAGCAAAGACAAGGAGGAAACTGCTCAGCTGTGCAGGCAATGGCTCGCTTCTAGTATCTATCTTACTGATAGAATACATCAGCGCGGACTCCCTTTTGGATATGGCCAATTCTACAATGTGACTTGTTGGACCCTATTTCTGCCTCTTGGTGGCCCACTAACGAAGAACAAGGAATTGCCTTGCTTTTCTGCGGCTCGCAGTTGGCTCGGCTCTCTGATACTACACCGGCACCAACAAGCGCCTGGGAGAGTACGCGCGCTTATTGGAATCCTGTGAGGTCCATGGTAATTACGGCGCAAAGACTTAGTCAGTAGATGGGCACTACCAGGTTGACACACAACCTCCGCTTCTGATCGATCCAACTGAGGGTGCAGTTGGTATCAGTACTTCGAAACATACGACTCACGAGGCACTTGCCGCTAAATTTGAACCATCATCCCAGTTCCGAACCAATTTGCTCAGTCACAAATTCTTCGGGAGCACTAGCGGAGCTTCACCAACAAACAAGCCACGCTGAAATGTCTAAGACATGCATTCCTCCATGCCAGTTTCCGTCGCGTGGCCGGAGTACTACGCGGGGCTCCCTTACGTTCGTTTGAGTACTGGCGAGACCAGCCGGGAGCATCTGGAGTGACATTCGCTGAGCTTTCAGGAAGTTCACCACCAACATAACAGGATGAGTGTCGTGCCTTCACCATCGCGAAGAGCATCGATCGTCGGACCGTTATAAACGGACATAGACGGGACAAGCTAGGTAACCTCAGACTCGTGGGGTTAGTTTATTTGGTAAGATGTCACGAATTAGCTTTAACGGTAACATCTTGGGCTATGGGTCGTGTACAGTTCGATCATGAAGCTCAGGACGGGAAGCTTGAAGATGTCTTCACACCCTCTCGTACAGGTCTCGTCACGTTATTTTGACAGCTCCAGAATCCTGTTTGATCTTTCTCCGATGGCCATCCAATCACAAGCTAAGGGATCCCTGCTCACCTGAAGTGACCCCCATGCCACCCTGGCTCGGCGGCAATGGTTGGGATCGGGCCCCTGCTAGTTGCTGCTAAGAGAGGATCATTCCGAAAGCATGGGCCGTTTTAGTCGTCCAGATATGGCGAGGGAAGCACAATGTCCAAAATATCAAATCTGGATGGTGACCACGTTAGAAACCCATTCAGCACTAAGTGTGCTATCTTGTCATCTGGATCAGTCATGAGAAACGGAGTTGCGCGGTCAATGTCATTTTCAGCTTGCAATCCTGATTCTGGGCCGATCTCATACCCTCAAGCTGGCAATGTCTGGTCGGTGAGAATGCCACGTCACTAGCCACGGGAACATAGCCACGGCACGCCGTCGCTTAGGTAGGTAGTCGCTCGTCGGCTCTTCAAGTTGCAGTGGCGGAGTGCATGTCTGAGGGCCCTTGCTCGGCACTCGCCACACCTTGCTTCTGACCTTGTGGATCTCTGACATCCCGTCGCCGTTGGATCAAAACCGAGGACCCGGCTCTCTGGCAAGGTTGCCTAGATGATCTAAGACACACATATCGCGTGCTAATCGCTGCTCGCCTGTCATGATGCATTAGTGTTGCCCCGGACGATGCAACTTTCAGCTTGTCTCTCTTTTGCAAATGCGACATATCGGGTACAACAATTTGCCCACTCCACTACCATCTGTATGAGAAAGGGGACGCGTATGCCCGTTGGTTCAACTTATGTATAGTGGTCGAGCAATATGGCTGCGAAGCCCACTAATGCAGACATCATTCGTTCATGTTTACTTTGAAGTTGGAGACCTATATGAAGATCGGTAGGTTATGGAAGCTTGGAGTATAAGCGAAGAGTCGCCACATTGTTATGTCGATGGCCCATGATGCCACTGGTCATGTGTCACGAGCCTCGGGACGAGGAGAAGACGAGAGCAGGGTACCAGACAGAGCCCAGACAGAGGCAACGATGTCGACAATGTGTCCCAGACGAGCCAGATTAGATCCACAGGAATCTGGCAGTGAGGAGAGTCAGGGAGTCATGCAGAACGTTCCCCTTACCAAAACTTCATTAGTATCAAACTGTCGCTCGGCATCTCATTGGACCAAAATAAAAAGACACGAGCCAGTAAGAAAATTCGAAGAGTCCAATCGTCATTTCCCCCTGTTCACCTTGTTGAGCGAGTCTACTGTATACCGGTGCCTTGCTATGTCCATGAAGATGGTTACTTCGCCCGACCTCAGAGAATGTGCTTCTAGTTGCAGTGACGCTGTATGCTTGCTTGACTTCACTATCCTGGCCAGCGCTGCATCTGGGGCGACAGTCGTTCCTGATCGAATCTCGTCAATCAGAACCCGGACCGTAGCATTGCATGTTGTAACACTACATGGTGTTTTCTGCCTGGGGTTACTCACCGGAGGGTCTCCGTCTACTTCGAGCGTCCGTTGTTATACATGTGCATAGATATGCATGACGTTAGAATTCAATAGGTAGAAGACTGAGTCACATCAAGTTCGGTTTGCCCTGTTTTCACCTTTTTACTATTTCAGGATAGTCGATCAAGTCTTGGCCAGCAACTGGCCGGGATCCTTGATGGCGAGACATAGATCTCGGCTGACTGTCGAGACTGTCTCAATCGTACCGTGAAACCCGGATACTGATTACAACACTAAGTAGTAATGGTTAATATATCAAAGGTAGTAGTATCACCATTGAGCTATCGCGGAATGGTGGCCGCTACTACATTGGACGTACAGCTCGTAGAAGATATCGCAGAGGGTAGCGGCAGTTCTAGCGCACGACCAGCAGATCTGACTCCAGGTCCTGAGTGAGACATGCAGACCAAACGGTATCGTAGTGGAGCTGCCCGAAGTGCCAGACGCCAGAATCGGTCAAGCCATACAATAGCTATCTGCTTGGACTACTAAACACGTCCCAAGCCCTTCCACCCCAGGGCTTGGGCCACTAATTAGCAAAAAAAATCAGGTCTCGCAACACGCTAGGTCCTATCGGGATAGATACATCGATTCCGGCGTTATGTCATAAGGGATGTATATATACTGTCCGACGTACTGTACGTAGGGTATACTGCGATATATAACGTACAGCCATATAAGCCCTCATTCAATACATGATTGCTAAATCAATGTTATCGAATAAGCTAGATCCGCACGGCCATGCCTCTAACCGAAGTACATGATTTTCCTACTGGGACTAGGCCAAAACAGAGGTACCGCGCTAAAGCGAATCCACTGCCGTATTTTGCTAATTAGTAGCCCAAGCCCTAGGGTAGAAGGGCTTAGGACGTGTTTAGTAGTCCAAGCAGATACCTCTACAGTACCAGAACCCCATCAACCTTACTAGAAATATATGGGTTTTGGGAATGGTGGTGGGATGGTCCCGTGATGGTTAGAACGGTTCCTCGGTAGGAACGGTTCTAATGTTGGAACTATCCCCCTGCTATTCTATATAGGGAACCGTCCTAAGACCGTCCTAACCGTTCTAGCGTTTTAACCAAAAATAATTTTTTAACGCTATTATTTTTCTTTTTTTACGTTTGTACGAGTTATAAATCGAACATACGACATTAGTATAAGTGATTATAATGTTCTACGATCTACGATTATTAAGAGGTATGTTAATTAAGCTACGGTGCACGAGTTTACAGTTACGGGAAGTTAGTGCTATACGACAAATAATATATTAAAAGCCGCGTTAAGTAGCTGCGAAGTGGAATTGAGTGGAATAGCTAGAACGCTATGATGGTAGAACGGTTAATTGCCTAGGAACGGTGGTAGGATGGTTCTAATAATCGTGCTACGCCCCATATATGGTTTAGGTTCGGCGAGCGACCACTACTATAAGTAGTGCTTATTAATTAATTGTATATATTATTAGATTATACACTTTTAAATTAGGTGCAACTTCTATATAACTAGTATTTTTAACGTTGTTAAATAACTTAACTACCGTACGTCGCATTAGTGCGCGGTATACAGTTTTGGAATCGCCACGTCGTAACGAACACAGCGGTATTTTTAGAAAAATTCATTTCCCGTCCTATTATTTTTTTCCAATTGTTTCGTATCGGTTAGTTAATTGGCTTATAGCTATCTCGACGAAAAAAATAGGAAAAAATATTCTGCTACCGTTAACGTGCTCGGATTTGCTTTAAATATATATAGTCTTAATTTCGAATTAATACGACGTACGGTAGTTAAGTTATTTAATAACGTTAAAAATACTAGTTGTATAAAAGTTGCACCTAATTTAAAAGTATACAATTTAATAATATATATAATCAATTAATAAGCACTACCTATAATGGTGGTCGCTCGCCGAACCTGAACCATATATAGGGCGTAGCACGATTATTAGAACCGTTCCAACCATTACGTTACGGTTCTTAGATCCCACACTTTTTTCTTAAGGAAGGCAAAAACAGATTCATTGCAACATACTGGAAGTATTTATTAGGGCCGAAGGCCCGTCCTGGGTGACGGTTACGGTGACTTATTTGTTGTAATAAAATAGTTTTTGCGCCCGAAAATTATTTGCGTTTTTTGATCGTTCTTTATACGTTTTTATATATAAATTATATCGGATTTGGAAATAATTTTTACGTTACAAAACGATTATAAAATGTAAAAATAATTACGGTAACGATTTTTTTTTTAAAAAACGATTACAGTACTATAGTTAAAAATAATAAAAAAAATATCGCTATATTATATATATAAGTATTTTTATACTATATATATAATATATTTATTTAAACATTACTACGTTACGTTAGTATATTATATAAGTTATAATTAAAAACTTAGTTATATATAAGATTTAAATAATAAGTTTATAAGTTATTAGTTATAATATATATTATAGAATTATATATTAATTTATTTATTTAGTTAAAACATATATTACGCGTATAAATAAAATAGTTATAACGTTTTATATATTATTAGTAGTATATTCGAAGTAAATACGGAAGCATATATAATAAACACGCTAAAAAGCGTGATAGCTTTATTTTTAATAGTAAAAATAGTTACTAACAAAGTAAAATAGTTACTTATTTAAAATATGAATTTTTTTAAAAAAACAATTACGGGCTAAAAAATAATTACGGGTAAAAAATCTGATTTTTAAACAAAAAAAGCCGCACTATAACTCGAACTCGTTATTTTAATTAAATTGATTTTAAGTAAATGTAACGATATTCGCTGTATGACTATTACTGTAATCGTTGTTTTTAATAAATATGACTTTAGTGCGGAAAAGCCATTTTTAAAGCCGTTACCAGTCACGGTGACCGTCACCCAGGAGGGGGTCCCGGCGCTAATGTTGTTTTGGCGACAATGCACCCAACGATAGGTGCCTGTAGTCACTGTACAAGCTGTTACCTGCGGTCACCTGTACATGTGGTCTTCAGTCAGGAGTAGCAATGCCACCAGACAGTCTTCGGCATGATGCTTCAGTGCTTGACCCTCGCGTTCTGGTTCCACGTTTGAAAGATAAGGTGTTAACAGGTTAGTGGTCGTTCGAAAGGCCTCAGGGTCAGAGCTCACATGGTATACCTGTGTATCATGCGATTAATTGCGCCGCAAGGCTCGTAGAAGCGCATTTGCACCAACAGAACATCTGGTGTCCGGTTAAGGGGCTGTTCTTTTGCTCGCAGTAGGCCCACTGATTATTAAAAAAGCACTTATTAACCGTAACCGTTCGCGGTTTGTAGCATAGAAAAGCAACGCTAATTTTTGCTTATAGAGCCTATCTTTTAAACATTAGCCGGAACTAATAAATACCGTTTATTTTGCTGCAAATAGGGCTAGTTTCCTAACTTACTTCAATAAATAGGTTAATTTACTTTTCCGTCCTATTTAGGAGTAATTATTTAGGTATTTAACGTTACCCTTACTTTTACGATAATTAATAGCTAAAATGCATTTTAACGCTTTAAAGGCAGCGATCCGACGGCGACGTATTAAATACCGCCGAAATGCTGTAATTTTAGCTATTATATATATATTAGCGATATCCTTTTATAAACCGTACCGTTTAGGTATATATATTAAAAACGGGACGGCTTTAGCGTATATATATAGACTGCTATATTTAACTAATAACCGATTTCGTTATATATTTTATATAAGCAAAAAAATATATAAATCGCTAAAATATAAAGGTAAAGGCTATAAAGCCGGCGTACAGTTTTCGAGGTTTTACTAACCGTACGGCAAAAACAAAACCACGTATATATTAAATATTTACTCTATAAATAAAAGTTTACTTTTATACTACGTTTTTAAAATCGTTAACTATTACTTTATATTAACCTTATACCGTAATACTTTTTTATTTTTATATATTTAAAAATAACGTAATAACTAATTTACGACGATTTAATCGATTACGTTTAATCGCCCCTTTAATAAAAAACCGCCGAAAAGGGCTAATAATTAAAACCGAACTAAAATCCATTTTTAACGCGCCAAAACTTTTAAAACAAGCTTTAAATAAAAAGCCGTAAAAAGCAATAACGCCTACTCCGAACTCTAATTACTACAAAAAGCCTTTAAGCCTTAGTTAAAAAAACGATCCGTTAAAAAATAGCGGTTAAACCTTCGACGATTATAGCGATAACGATTAAAGCTTAAATACGCCTAATATTTTCTAAAGTTAAATAGCATATTTTTTAAAAAAGCAATAAAACCGAAAGCTTAATTTGTTATTTAATTTATCGGATAATTCGTTTAATATACGTAACGGCGCTTTTTATTTACGTAATAAACGCTAACGGCGTAACCGTTATTAACGACTTTACCGTTAAAAAAAAAACCAAAATAGCTTTATAAAAGTTATCCGAGTTTTAACGAATAATTAATCATTTTTTAAAACGGTTTTAATAAGCCGCTCTATAACGAACTAAAATAACGCTAAAACACTATTATATAATTACCGTATATTTACCGAAAAAAACACTTTATAATAAATCGAAAAATAAATCGCCGCTATTTAAAAAAAAACCTTTAAAAGTTTAACCGAGCTAATTATTTTTAAATTAATTAGGCCTTTATTAAAGCCGACGTTAACGTTATAAACAATTAGTAAATATACTATAATATTTTAAAATACCGAAAACCCGTTTAAAACTATACGCTAATAGATTTTTAAAAATTTATTTATAAATTAAACGTTAATTTTAAATTAATAAACCGGACGTTTTATATAACTTTAAAAAAAATATATTACGGCTAATATAACGAAAAAGAATTACCGCAAAACTTTTATACTCGATAATTAATAATAGTTAAAAAAACTAAAACTAATATAATTAAAAAATCGGTAATAAAACGCCTAGCTTACTATTATTAATACCGGCTTAATAAAAGTTTAAAAAATATTTTAATTAAAAATAAGGTTTTTTTATATAACTTTATAAAAATAACTAATAAAACTAAACGCATTTAAAATATTTAAAACTTTAAAACAAAACGCGTAAGCGATAAAAAGCCGCGTAAAAGCGATTTATTACCGATAAAAAAGGCTAAAAATAAAAAGTCCGAAAAAAGCCGAAACAAAACCTAAATAAACAATTTATAAAGGCGAGCTAATAAATATAAATCCGACCGGCGATATAATACCGATAAAAATAAATCTAAAAAAATTACGTTTAATCTCCGTAAATGTTATAACTACGGATAAATAAAGCATATCGTAAAAAACTATTTTAACCTTTATAAAAAAACAAACTATAAAAAATATAATATATTTATTTTAGTTTAGAATATTAAAGCGTTAAACGATAATAGCTTAAATAATAAGCAGTTAAAAAAAATAAAAACGAAATAAATTACGTTTAATTTATTTTAAACGTTTTTAAAATAATTAATATCGGCTAACTTTTTTGCGGTAAAATTACCGTATATTTTAGTAAAAATCGTAAAAGCGTAAAAATTAAAATTAATTTTAATACCGGAGTAAATATTAATATAGTTTATAAAAACTTTATAAAAAAAAAGCTTTATAAATACGCCGTATTCGTACCGATATTATTAAAAATAACAAATAAATCTCTTTAATATTACGGCGTTTATAAAACTAATATTAATATAATTAATAAATAAAGTATTACGAAAAAGTTTAAATAAATGTTTTTCGCCATTTAGCGCAATCGTTCGGCGCTAAAACTTTTATTATTATACCTAAAAATAAAGCAGTTTAGTCTTTTATTAAATATTAGCTAATATAAATAGTACTTCGGAAATTATAAAAAACTAAACCCTAAAAATTTCGTAAACCTGCTTTTTTTAAATAAACGAAATTATATTACTAACTTAATAAATATCGGTTTTAAAGCTATTAGCGAAAAAAACACCGAACTGCCTTTTTTTAGAATTAATAATAATAAAAGAAAAAACGACGTTATTAATTTACCGAAATGCCTATATAAGTTTTACCGCGTTTATTTCGATAAAACGGCGAAAAAACTATTTATATTAAAAACAGCAAAATACTTTATCGAGCTAATAAAAAGAAAACAAATACTTTTTAAGCTAATTTATTTAACTATAAAAAGTTATCGGAAAATATTTAAAGAATATTTATAAAAAAACATAAAAATAAAGCGAATCCGCTATTTTATTACCGACGTTAAAGCATTAATTTTATTTATATTAAAAAAAAACAGGACTTTACGGCTATATATAAATTATAAAAAGCTAAATAAAATAACCTTTAAAAATAAATATCCGTTGTTTTTAATTTTAAACATTATTAACCGATTAGGTTTTATTAAAATATTTTTTAAGTTTAATTTATAAAATACGTATTACTAAATCTGTATTAAAAAAAGCAATTAATAAAAAACCGCTTTTTAAACGAAATATAGCTTTTTTAAATATATTATAATGCTTTTTAAATTAATAAATACTTTAATAACGTTTTAAATATATATATATATAAAGCTTTCGGCGGTTTAGTAAATTATATTTACGTCGTATACTTTAATAATATCGTAATTTTTTTAAATTTAATAAAAAAGCATAAAAAGTATTTTCGATAAATTTATAAACGGTTAAAAATATATAACCTTTTTTATAAACGATTTAAATATAAATTCTTTCGAATTATTATCGAGTTTTTAAAGTTTATTATTAATATTAAAAAAATACGTATAAACTTTAAAAAGGTTAACGTTATTTAAAAATAGCTTTAACCTAAATTAATATATAATATTTAAATATTTACCGGCTTTACGAATTTTTATCGAAAATTTATTAGTAAATATTCGAAAATAATAAACTTTATTACGGTATTATTAAAAAGAAATAAAAAAGCAAAAAACTTTTATTAAAAACAAAAGGCAAAAAACGTTTTCGAAAAAATAAAGCACGCTTTTTATACGGCGATAATATTACGTTATTAAAACTTTAGTTTAAAAACTTAAATAAAAATTAACGCTTTAATAAAAACTATTATAAGCATTTTATTTTAGTTATACAGTAAATAATAAAAACCCGTCGTATATTAATCGTAAAAACTAATAAATACGGAAATACGTTAAGCGATTAATTAATAAAAACTACTCGTTATAATTAAATTTTATAAGCATTAAAAACAATATTTTAAAAATATAACTTAAATTTTTACGATTTATACCGATTATATAGCATTAAAAAAAGTCGTCGATTTATTTGCAAAAAATTTCCGAAAAAAACTAGCAAAATAAATATATTGCCTTTTTTAATTCGATTTTAAAATTAAATATAAGCTAAACGTTTTAAATTTAGCAGACAGGCCTTTTTAAAAATTAAATTATATATCCGGGGAAATAGTTTATAAAAACGTTTTATTTAGCTTATTAAAAAAACTCCAATTATAAAACGATTTAATGCCGGCGAAAAGCCGTATATAAAAGGTTTTAGTCGAAAATATTATAATTACGTAATATTTAAATAAATATCCTAAAAAGTATATTTATAAAATTTACCGATTATATTACGTATAATTAGCGGTAATTATTAGATTTAAACGTAAGCGAAAAAACTCGAATACGTTATTTATTATTTTAAAACAAACTATTATTAAAAACTAAGCTTTATTTACGGTAAAAAAAAAAACAGTTTTCCGTAATAATATTTTTAAAGCTTTTTATAATCGAATTAAAAAACTTTAAAAACAAAACCATAATATTACCGAATTAATAAAAATCGCTTATTTACGGCTTAAAATTAAAAAAAGCTATTATTTAAATTATAAAAATATAATAATATTTAGGGAAAAGCTAGTAATTTTTACGTAAAAAGCCTTACGTTAATAATTAATTGCGTAATATTATAACGATTTTTAAACAAATTATATAAAAAAAAACAAAATAACGGACTTATTACGAAAAAAGTTTTATTAAAACGGTATAAACCTAAACGTTAATTAATATACCGGCAAATACGCGGCGTATAATAAAGCTAAGGTTTTATAATATAAGCTTTATAATAAACTATAATTATTACTTTTATTAAACAAGCCGTTTTAAAAAATTAGCCTAAACTTTATTACAAGCTTGCTTTAATGTTTTAAAAGCAATAGTATTATATATAACGTTATTTTTATTATTATTAACCGGTTTATAAAAATAACGATATTTTTCTTTATAACGAAAAACCTAAATATTATAAAATTAGCTAAAATCCTATATAAATAAATAAAATGCCGCTTTAATTTATTAAAAGGAATTATTAGCGATAAAAATAAGCTAATTATTAGCTAGTTTTAAAAAAAATATTACGAAAAAAAAAAAAATTATACGCCGATTATTTATTACGTAATACTTTTAAACCGATAAATAAACTAAACGGGTATATTAGTTATTAAAAAAGTATTTCCGTACGTTTAGCTTATAAAAGCCGGAATAATAAATATAAATTTTAATAAAAGCTAAATTCTTTTATAATAACTTTATTTACGTTACGACCGGATATTTATTTTTTAAAGCGATATATAAATATTACTTTTAAATAATAAAATATATACTTAAACGATTAGCTTTTAAAGTTTAAAAAGTTAAAAAAAAACTTTAAAAAATAAAAAAAATCCGCTAATTTTTCGTTAAATATTAAACAAAAACCGCCGATATAGCCGTTAAAAATTATAATAAAAAACATATTTTAAAAAAGTTTAAAATAAAAAAAACAGTCGGTTTATTAACGGCGTATTTTCGGTTTAAATATAAACGTAAATTAACGCCGACCTATATATTAATTATTATTTTAAAACGAGTAAATAAAATAATATATTAAATTTAACTTTTTTAAAAATATAATAAAAAATATAACGTGTTTTTAGTATTTTTTTTAAAAAACTAAAAAACGCCGCTAACGCCGATCGCTTTATTATTATTTATAAAAAAACAAAAAAAATAAAAAATAAAAAATATTATATAATATAAAAACGATAAAAGCTAAAAAGAATATTTAATAAAATAAAAAAACTAATTTATAAAATATAATATATAAAAGCTTACGGCTTATTTAAAAAACGCTAGCTGAATATTAACTTAATATAAAAAAAAGCAAAAAAAGCGTTATATTAAATAAAACAATAAAATATTATTATAAAATAAACGCTAAATAGTCGTTAATAAAAATAAAAAAAAAACAAAATCTTAAATTAATTAAAAACTTTAAATTAATTTTAATTTATATATAAAATCGGTTATAAACGGTTAATTATCGGTAACGTAAAAAAAAGCGATCGATAAAAAACGGTATAAAAAAAACAAAAACGATAATAAAACTAATATTTATATATTTAATAATTTTATTACGCTTTTTCGGTTATATTATTATATTTTAAAACAAAAAAACATATAGTACGCTAATTGCGTAATATTTAATTGCAAAAAAAAAAAAGCAAAAAAAAAAAATAATTTAAAAATCGAAATCTTTTTTACGTAAATTATCTAAATTATTAAAAACGTAACCTTTATTTTTAATATTAAAGCCAATAAGCTCGGCGTCGCTTTTTTTATTTAAACCTTTATTATTACGATAATAATTAATCGCCTTTTTTTTTTTTAAAAAACTCGAAATTACGGACTATTAAAAACGATTTATAAAACTTAATAAAGCGTTTAGCTTTATTTTTAAACTTAAGTTTATTTTTTAGTATAATTAAAGTATTAGCGGCAATTTTTCGCTTTTTTAATAACGTAGCTAGATTTTAACCGGGATAAAAGCAAGCCTTTTTAGCGGTACGGCAGGAAATATAAACGTTAAAACTTTCGAAAACGACGGTATAAATTTTTAAAAAACGACTATAAATGCTATTAAGCCGCCATTTTAATATAATAACGGTATAAAAAACTTCGTATTTAACGCGGTAATATTTTAATATTTAATCGAAATTATTTAATTTATTAAAAAAAAAATAATTATAGTTTTATATTAAAAGTAATAAAATACGATAAAAATAGCTTAATATATAAAAATTAATATTATAAAAAAGCTAAATATCGATAACGGTTTAAAAAATTTCGTTTTAGTTTATAAAATTATTAAAAAAATTGTTTTAATTAAAATTAGCAAATTATAAAAAAAAAAAAGATTAAAAATATATAGCTATTATTATAATTTAAACGGAAAAAAGCCGGCGTATAAACGTAACTTTAATTATTAAAACTTTAAGCTTTTCGAATAAAATTAAGTTATTAATATATTACTATTTCGTAATAGCGATTATTTTATAAAAAGCTATATAAACCTTTTTAAAAACGTATATACGGCAATTAATCCGTAAAATTTATAACTATTTATAAAACTTTTGTTTTTAAATAAAATATATAGTTTTAATTTAAAAGCGTAATATTTTTTATATAGTTTTAATTAAATAAGTAAAAACTTAATTAGTTAACCGGTAAATAATCGTAAAAAAAAAAAAAAAACAAATAATAAAAAAAGGCTTATAGTTTTGTTTAAATTATACGTATACGACTTCGGAAAAGCCACCGGTAAGAATAAAATAAATTAACGCTAAATCGTAATATAGTTTATTAATATATCCGGCGTAATAAACACCGGATTTAATTAAAATCTATTAAAATTAATCGCCGACTAATTAGAAAATAAACCGCAAAAAATATATTAAAATTACTTTATCGCCGAAATTAATAATTAAGCTATCGTTACTAATAGCCCGATCGGCGGCCGACTAATTAAAAATAGAATAAATATAAGTAAAAATAGCAATATTTATTTTAAACGCGCGATAAAAGGATAAAAATCGTAAAAATAATAATATTAAAACGGATAAAAATAACTCCGATTATATAAAAATTAAACGCTGTATAAACAAAAAAAACAAAATAACGCGCGAAAAAAATCGTAAAAATAGTAATTATATTAAAATAAATAAAAAAACTCCGATTATACGGAAATAATACGCCGCGTAAACAAATAAAAAGAATTAAATAACAATTAACGTAAAGTTAAATAAATAAAAAATAATTATAATAATAAAAAAATAGTTCGCTAAAATGCAAAAAATTAAAGCTAAAATAATTATAATAAAAAAAAACGGTAAAACGAAACTATAAAAAGATTAAAAGTTATATTAATAATTAATTAAACTTATAAAACTAAGTTAATACGGGCCCTTATATTTTAAATAATTAAATAACTTTATTATAGCTTATATTTTACGTAATAATATATTTACGCAAACTTATCGCCTATTAATAAAATAAAAAGTAAAAATAACAAATACGTAGGACTTGCATTAAAAGGAAAAAGAAGCAATATAAAAATAAAGGCTGCAAAGCCGACGTACGGTTTTTAAAGTTTTGCCGACCGCACGGCGAAAACAAAACTACGTATATATTAAATATTTACTCTATAGATAAAAGTTTATTTTTATACTACGTTTTTAGAATTATTAGCCATCACCTTGCACTAACCCTATACCGTAATATAAAAAAATAGCTTTTATTAAATATTAAGTTAAAACTATTAAAAACGGTAGGCATAAATAAAAAAATAACGATTTTTTTTTTATTTCGGCTTAAAAAGCGACGGTAAAATTAACTATAAAGGTTTTAAAACGAAATAATGTTACTATTTACTATATTTTTTACTAGGTTTTAAATGCTTTATTAATATTAGCACGTTAAGTTATTACTTTTAACGGGTTAGCTATTATTTATTTAAAAATATATAAAAACTTTAAATTTTACTTATTTTTTAAAAACGTTATAAAAATAATCGACGGCTTTTATTTCGATATTTAGGTAGTAATTAATAAAGTTATTAAAAACGTATAACGGAATCGGAAAAATCGGATTATAAATAACGTATTAGCTATTTACGATTTCGATAAGCGGTTTATTTATATATTAGCTAGTTAAAAAAGGTTAGCTAATAACTTTAAGGTATTTAAAAATGCCGTATAAAATAAAGGGCTTACGATATTTTTAAACAAGTATTTACTAGCGGATTTAGGCTATTTTTTTCGCGATTGCCTTTTCGTGCCTTTTTAACGTATTAAATATTATTTTTAAAAGTTAGTAAAAAAAGGCTTAAAGCTAATTATTTCCTAAAAGTTATATAATTTACGTTATAACTAGTTATATATAGTTATCGAAAAGGCTTTTAGTAAATAAAAAAAACTATTTAAATGCTTTAAAATCAGGCTTTATTTAGGCCTAAAAACGTACGTAAAATAAATATACGCTACCGTTAGCTTTTATAACTTTATATTAATAAGTAGTAAAAACTTTAACGGTTAGTTAAAAACGTACGAAAATAATTAGCAAGGCGACTTAGGCCTTTAGGTCGACGGCAAAATGCCAAATAACGTTATAATAGCTTATAACTTTAATATAAAGGCACGTTAATTAAAAATCGCTATAAAAATATAGGTTAGTTATTAAAGGGTGCTAGCGGCTAAGGCTAAATGACGGCAAATAGTAAAGTAGTAATAAGTAATAAAAGGCGTTAAATAACGTTAAAAAAACGTTAATTAATAGTAATGAGGTAGTAAAAGGTGGTAAAAAGCGTTAAATAACGTTAAAAGGGACGTTAATTGGTAGTAGTGGTAGTTAAGTGATTTTAGGAGTCGATATTGCGTTAGGTCTTAGTGAAGTAATTAAGGTAAAAGGTTTAAATAGATTGATTTTTTTAATTCGATATATTTTCGTTATTTTGTATTAAAAAAACAATAGAAAGCTATTAAATAATAAATGTTAAAATACAGCGTTTTTTACTAACTTTAGGCTTTTTTTGCTATAATATAAAGAATAATATTAAATGTTAAAAAAATAATAAAAAACCAGCTATATAGCCCTTTAAAGCTCTAGGCCTTTAAGGCTCTAAGGCTCTAGGCCTTTTAAAGACCTTTTTAACCTTTTAGACGTCTTATCCCTTTAAGCCCTACTTATCGAGGTTATCGTTACTACTATTTATTTCGTTACTACCTACTTTACTCTCTGTTTTATTACCTACCGTAATAAGGCCTTTTTAACCTTTTTAAGGCTTTTTATAAGCTATTTTTACTATATTTTCGATGTTTAAGGCCTTTAAAGGCATTATTATAAACCTTTTATTAGCTTAAAACCTTTTTAGCTAAATATGCCTTTAGTAATTAGTTAGGTATAAAAAAACCGTGATTTTTTTAAAATTTTAGGCCTAAAAAAAAGAAAAAACTACGATAATTAGGTTATTAAAGCTATTAAATAGCTAATTTTTATACGTATTATTTAATAACCTTACGGCCTTTTTTAGGTTTGCTGTTTTTTTTTCCTAATAACGTAAATTAATATACGCTTTTTTTTTTAGTAATTTTATTACGTTTTCGAGCTTTTGCTTTATTAAAGCACTATTACTATTATTTCGATAGCTTTTAACTAGTTTATTATTATCATTTTTAATGCTTTACGCTTTCCGCTTTTTAAAGCTTTTAAAACGTTTAAAAACAGCTTTTTTTAGCTTAAATAAATCGTTTTTAAAGTCGTTAATACTATATATTTTAACGTTATCGATATTAAATATTATTTTAGTATTAAGCTAAATAAATACCGTTTTAATAATAAAAGTTTTAGTACTAGTCGCTTTAGTATTTACAGAAGTAAAAAACAGCTTTTTTTAAAAGTTATAAAACGGTAGCGGCGTAGTACAAAAAAAAGCCTATTATAAATAAAACTAATAAAAATAGTTAGTTTAATTACTTTTTATATAAAATAGTTGCTAATTTATCGCTAAATATATTTACTAAACTATATTTTTGCAAACTATTATTTTAGCCTTTTTATTTTAGCCGATTTTATTAGTTTTTTTATATTATTTAAAAAATAGGCTTTATTTTTAATAGCTTTTTATTTATTATTAACTTATTTAGGCGTAAAAAAAGTATTAAATCGCTGGTTTAAAACGTTATTAATATTAATATATAAGTATTGCTTTAATAAACCTGCGATAATATAGTAATTATTTTTAACGTAATAAAGGCCGTATTAAAATAATTAATATATTATCTCGTTACTTTAGTTTTAACGATTATCGTTAATTTTATAAATAGTAATTTAGGTATTAAATTTAACGAAATAAATGCCTTTTTAAGTACTAATTTAAATGTTATCTTTAGTGCTAACGGTTTTAAGAAATAACGATATAAAAGGTAAAATAAAGCATAGAGTATAATTTATAAAGCGATAATTAGTTCTATACCGCCGTAACGAAATAGTTTAGTGTAATAAATAAAAATATATTATTTTAAGGGTAAAATAAATCGATATTAATATATTAATGTTTTTTTTTAAATTTTTTTAACTTAAATAATAAGCTTATTAATAATTAATAGTTAATATAACTTTACGCCTTTTATAACCTTAAATATATTACTTTTTTAAAGCCGTTTTAAAATTATTAATTCGATTAAAATTACTAATTCGAATATTTTACGTATTAAATCACTATTAAAATTATAATCTACGTTTAAATATAGTTAAAAAAGGCTATAATTAATGCCTTAAAAGCTTTAATAACTTTATTTATTACGAAATTAATAGATTTAGCATTAAATATAAACTTTAATAACGTTATTATTTAAATCGATCGATTAATTAAAAAAAACGGAGATTTGCTTATTTAGGTAGAGATCTCCACTAGAATCACCTTTCGCTAGTTTCACTTTATTGCGGAGTCCGCACGTGCCACAAGCAAATAAGTGCTTCGAGCAAAAGAACTGGGCCTAAGGTCCAGGATGTTCGGGCGGACCGCGCCTAACAACGGTCGATTCTCCTGTGGGCTCTGCCAACATGCAACATGTATCGTCTCCCAGCTCGCCAGGCCACCTGCAGTTACCTACTTGAGTTGACACTGCTTGCCGATGTGTTTGTTGGATGCCCTTCACTGCCTCAGTGCATCTCCCGCTGACGAACAACGCATGCATTAACGATCCTCCATCAACGCAGCGCAGGGTCCAAGATTTCGCTAGACAGCTCGATAGGCCCGTGGATTGTCCACTCGCCAGTGCCTATAGTAGACTTCGACAATGCAGGTAAGGGTTTTGCTCACCGACGGAGGCTCGGAAGCCTCTGTAGGAAGCCTCCCACTGAGCCCTCCGACGTTGGTTACCTCCGCGCCCCGCAAACTGCCCACGGCCTTCTGGAATGATGAATCTGGAATCTGAATCTGCATGCCCGTCGAAGCTCGCAGCGCGGAAAGATCAATGCTCCCATCGTCGTTCGCATCGAATCGTACCGCATCGCGCCCACTCTCCAAGCAATAGCGCTTGTCGCGATGAGAACCTGTGCCGAACATCGGAGGCTTATTGCAGAGATAACGCGATACTACGGTATAGGTAGTCTGTGAGGAAGGATGTAGTTAGGTATGCAAATTTGCAAGACATTCAGCACACCCACATGCAACACTCACAGAAGCTGTCGCATTTACTCGTATTGTCTGCTTAACGTACAGGGTTGCCCACATGTGCCATGTACCCGCGCAGAGCCCGCGAGCCTCTATTTGTCTCTGACCAGAAACCCCAAGGGTCCGTCTGGGGTTAATACTGGCGAATCGCGTCGCTCAGCACCCTTCTCGGCCCTCTGATAGGACGTTAGGATATGCACCGCCTACATCCACACTCGCTCCCCAGCGCCTGTTGCTTGCAGAAACTGCAAAAACCGCAGAAATAGAGCAGACTAGAGACCGCCGACGCATCATCTACTGCCAGTCCCAGGCGGACCAGGACTCTGGAGATGCTGTCGTTGGGACCAGTCGTTCTGGCTGCCATCGATGCTCATCTCTCTCGCGCCATCTAGCTCCGACGTATCTTCTAGGAGTCGACTGATAAATCCCGCTGTGGGATGAACAATTCGCTCTGGCCATAGCTGCGTGCTGCTTCCGTCTGCTCACTACGTAAGTATCGCATCTAACTAGTAGGTGCTGGTCTGGTCCTGGCAACTGCTCCGTTCCTCGTGTGACTCAAACCCCTTCATTGGCATCAACACTATGTATGTACACGATCCGAGCACGATGACTGCTCGCCTGCCGATCGCCTCAGGCCTTGCTCCGCAGAACCCGCTCTGGCCGCTGCCAACCAGACCGCATCTCTCGGTCATTCCTGAGCGCAGCGCCTGGCAGAAAGACCCTGTCCCGAGCCTGTCTTAACCCACACGCTCGCTCGCCCTGTCTCCTCTTAGCATCTGCTCTGCCGACAAGGGTTTTGCGCCACAGAGACCCATCCCGCATCCTCGCTCCTCTGCATGTCAAAGTACCGTCTTCCTCACGAGCTCCCTCTTGGTACATCGATATCAATGGCCAACGTCTAAAACTGAACGACCAATCCAAGTAGTTCAGTCATGTATCTCTCTTATATACTCGGGGTCATCTCGCCTCCTCTTGTATCCCCCGATGCTTCCACCGACGTTATATCTCTCTTTTCGTCTAGTTCTCGGTATCGGTATTGATTACTCTGCCTGTGCTCATTCACTGTTCATTTTCTTACCCCTGGTCTCTAGACACTGGATTCAATCATCATCGTCATCAATCAACTATCACTGTCTGGTCTGTGTCATGTTTTGAAGTGTTTGGGGTTGTATGTGAGAATTCTGAAGGTGTCTTACACGCGGAGGTCAGCGCCAAGTTGCAACGCTTGTTAGACGCCCCTTGTCACTTGCTCCCCACCACCACTACGACCATGACTAACAAAACACCAGACTAGCATTTCTATCACACCCGAATCTTTGAGCTTCATGCGGAACGGTCCTCGCAGTCACCAAAGTATCGACAAGTCTGTCCAGGATCCTTCAACGATCTTCCTTGCTGCGTCTTCTCTGGCATTCTACATTCAGAAACCTCACGCTCACTTAGACCTTGAGTTGATATATTCTATCTTGACGTCCCTCTGTCCTCATCTCGCGATACTCCGCCGTGTAAAGAGGGTCACTCTCTACGCCGTTGGTACTGTCTTCCTACTAGCACTTCGGCTTCTAATGCCAAGTTATAGTGAACAATCTAATCCTAAAACAATGAGGATTTGATTCTCGATAATATGAAGCGAAGAGTATACCACAGGCTAGCGTTGATGAGGAATAGGCAACATGGCTTCCACTATTCCGGTCTCTAATAAACCTCGAGCTCGTCGGGTTGGGGCACTGATGGATCTTTCTCGGGGAGGGCCACCTCTAGCTGCTGCACTGAGACCAGCTCCGCGAAAGGAGCCCGAAAAGAGGGCGCCTACAGCTTCAACGAGCTCTCAATCCCGACCTCCAGCAAGCCGAATACCTCAGAATCCATCGTTCCGAAGAGCGGCGGCGCAACCTGAGCCCAAGTCTTCTCGGCCTCCGCTAACCCACGAAACTCAATCATGGTCAACTAGTTCCAGTGCTTCAAAAGCAATGGCGAAAGCCTCAACAGCGGCAGCAGGATACACAGAGCCCCCCAAACAGCCGAGAAATGTGTTGCGTCGAAAACAGTCCACCATGCTCAGAGAGCCTAGTTCTCATCACATGCGGCATCCATCTCGTTCTGATTCTAGCAGAACAGGCTCCTCTTCTTCGGTCGCAAGATCTCAAGCCATTCACGATCCGAGCAACTCATCTTCAGACCGGAGCATTACCGAAAGTCCGGTTGAGATCCAAATTGGACAGAAAATTGAGATCCATCGACCCGGGACGCAACCCTCTAGAATATACCCCGAACTAGATCGCTACCGTGATATCCAGGTTCCTCAGGGTCCTTACTCTAGAGACATGCTCGGCAGAGATGCTCTCTTCAGGCTCGCTACCGAGGATTTACCACCTCCCACTCCTCAATTCTCTGGGGCGAGCAGCCACAGCCAGTTAAGCACGTTTAGCGGGAGTCCATCAACCAGATTCTCGGGATCCCCAGGACCTGGACCATACAGCCGAGACACGACACCTACATCCATGTGTTCGCAATCTCCAGGTCTTGTCGCACCGATACGTCTACCTGCCGCCAGAGTAAGACAAGCAAGTCCAGCCGAGACGAGACCGCCCGTGACCCGAAGAAGAGCCGGCAGTGTATCGAATGAGGGAGGGTCCTTTAGCGCCGACCCCCAAGGACTTGCTGCTGTGAGAGAGGCTTTGACTTCGTCTTCGTCAAATTCGACGGTACGAGCAGAAGAAAAGAAAGAGAATGCTAAACGTGCGCGAGGGCCGGCGCAACCGAATCCGCCTCCGAGAAAGTCTTCAGAGAAGTTCAAACAAGCTCGAAGCACAAACGAAACTACGACAGAAATCCCTCGCCCCCACGCACAGCCAGAGGTTCGATCTCCTTCTCCCAGCAAGACAGCTCAATCCCTCCATCATCGCAACCCAAGTGACACGTTGTCGCCGCCGTCTCGGCCAGGTATTCCGTCTCGCCCAAGCAGAGACGGGACGCCTGATCTGTATTCCCAATTTGGTGGCCCAATTCCTGTCGTCCACAGCAATCTATCTTCTAGTAGTCTTCCTGAAAGACGGTACAGTGGTCAGGCATTCTCGAGCTCACTGGCTGTCTCATCAAATCAGGACCGTCCTGGATCTGCGCGGCCCCCACACAGTCGGGAACCAACTCCGGCACCACGATCTGGTATTCCAACCGGTACGCAGATTGGCAAAACAGACATCAGCAAAGTCAAAAAGCCTCCAAGCCCATCTATCCCAGCCCCAAGATCCAAATTTTCTCTATTCGGCCGGCGAACAAAAACCGACCCTGAAGTCTCCCAGCTAGAGAAGAAAAAAGAGAAGGTCCCTCGTAAGGGTCCAGCAGCAGGGACAGGCCATGAAGGCTATGGTAGAATCGGCGCAGTCAAGAGACGAAGCAGCACCGCTTCGAACCTACAAGGTGTCCCTGTCTCGTCGTCCGAAAGTCTTGCAAGCACGCTTTCGGCCGATCCATTTCTACTAGAGCGGATGAATCCAGTCATCATTGCCGGTGGCGAAGTGGTCGAGAATCGCAACACTAGTTCCGAGCTGATACGAAGTGAAAGTGGCCAGACTGTCACGCGGAGGAGACCAAGCTTAGACTCTCGTAACGCATCAAACGTGTCCCTCGCCGCCAAGGACGAGAGTCGTCAAACACTCTGGCCATCTCCATTCCCTCGTGGCAACGCCCATTCGCGTCGGCCTTCAGATAGCAGCGAGTCCGAGGCTGTGACAATGAACTCCACACTTGCGTACCGGCGGTCAATTCGTGGGCTCAAGTCGCCAGAGAGCACATCGTTCAGTATCCCAAGGCCAATCAACACACGGGCACCTTCTGCGGCAAGCATGGCCACGACAATCTATACGGATGACTCTTTCCCAGATATCCAATATGAGCCGACAGTTGAGCCGATCCAAGCGGTCGCAAGCACCAAGAAGCTGATTAAGAAGCCCAAGTCCCCCCGGAAATGGAATCTGTTCGCGAAGAGCCAGACCAGTACGGTTTCGAAAAGAGATGTAGACGCTGGTGTTTCTACCGAAGTAAAGCCTCCGCACAGCAAGCAGATGCCTTTTTATGCGATTATGGATTCTCCTGATCAGGATAATGACGATGATGAACAAGATGTCAATGCCATTCTGCGCGAAGCAGATATGATTCGGCCAAGAATGGAGACTGGTAGCCTCGAGTACCACAGAAGACCTTCAGTAGCATCGACGAACAGTCATACAGCGACAGCTCCTCGGGCGTCCCCGAATCCTGGTCACATCAATACTCCTCCGCAGCCGACCCACTCGGTCCCTCAGATATGGCGACTTGACCCGAAGCAAGAGAAGTCAAGTTCCCAGAACAAGCCGACGGCAACGACTTCTACCGGTCGTCCGAGTAGGCTTCCTCAAGTCGGTAGAATACCGAAAGTTGTGACAAGTCGCCCAAATCAGACATCGCCGAAAAGCTTTTCTCGCCCTTTCAACAGAGTCAGCGTTCAGCTCTCCCTACCGGAAGCAGTCCACTTTGATCAGAGCTCAGTTGCAAAGGGTCCAAGTCCCCCTGAATCATCCACTCCAGAACCAACGCGCGCGGAATCACCAGCGAAGCCAGTAACCATGAAGCAGCAAGGGGATGAAACTTCCCAAGGCCCTCCATCTCAGCACGTGAAGATCGATCAAGAATTTCTCGCATTCCCCCCACGCAAGGGATCTCAGTGCACAGCGAGCTCTGAATCTACCTGCTCAGGTGCGATTGACTATACCGAATACACTGCGAAGGTGCCAGAGCCGGAAGCACCTCTAGGAGAGGATGAGCTGTGGGACGAGTACAACGATTTCCTTGGGGATGCGCCTCCCTCCCCATCATCTTCGTGTGGTGTTCCATTTCATCTGGAGACATACACTTCGAAACTGGTCAAAAGGTCGACGAAGCCCCTTGAATCGCCGACTATCAAAACGGAGCTGGTACATGATGTCCGCGACTCTGTCCACACTACCAGAACCGCTACCACGTCTAGCCACTATAGTGCGGATATGACAGCGCGTATCAACGCTGCTTTCCGATTTGATTCTGATCCACCGGCAACCCCATTCTCTGTCACCGATTTTGTGTCAGGGTATGGGGATCGGAACAATAGCAAGGTACAGTCAGGTGCCGCTCGGGACGAGTCTCCACGAAGGAGTTTGTCCTCTCAAAAAAGTGAGAAAGGGAAGCCATCTAGCGCCAGAAGCTCCCGCAGTAGCGAACACAGCCAGGAGACTGCACTCTCACAGGTCAACTTGCGAGTAGGCTCGATGACAGTCAGCAAATGGCTCACTTTTGGCCACGTCATGTTTAGCCCAGTTCGTGACGACTTGGTCAATGACGATGGATCATTGAAGCGCCAATCAATACTCGTCGTCGACGGTCTGGGCAATGATGATTGGTCCTTCTACGCAGCTGAGACCTACCCCATGGCTAATTTCTTCAACCTTTCTCCTCGCGCGCCGCTAGTGCAAGAACAACAGACTAACACGTTCCCAATGTCACCGCCAAATCACCACCAAATTCAATATACCTCTCATGCCGACAAATTCCCGTTCGGCCCTGAAAGTTTCACAGCTATCGTCTTCCGTTTCCCGTCTGCGGCACCCGAGGGCCATTACAGGAACATCATCACAGAGGCACGACGCGTACTGAAGCCGGGTGGATTCATCGAGCTCTCTATTCTCGATGTCGACCTGAACAATGTGGGCAACCGAACACGACGCTCGGTCCGTCGCTTGAAAGAGCGAGTCAATGCTCGTAACCCCGATTTCAATCTAAGCAGCACCGCAGACATTATTCTACGCTTGCTGGGAGCTAAGGGTTTCGTCGATATCAAGACTTGCCGCGTTGGAGTTCCAGTTGCCAGTTCCGTCAAAGACGCCAAGGACAAGGATGGCAAGAAGGATGAACGCAGTCTTGCGGAAATGATGAATGACGATACGGAGTCAGGCGATGAGAACATTACGAAGATGGTCTCCAAAGTCGGACGATGGTGGTACAACCGATGTTACGAAGTTCCCACCGGCATGAGCAAGAGCATTTGGACCGACCGTGCCCTGTTAGCCGAATGTGAGGAATGGGGGACAAGCTTGAAGCTGATGGTCTGTCACGCTAGAATGCCTGACAGAGCACGCGTCGCAAGCATTTGATCCGAGTTTTTCATGCATTTCCAGCCCCATTTCACCCTTTCTAATTTCTAGAACTGCTACAGATAGCAGCATAGAAGAGATGTTTCACAACATCGTTTGTTTTTCTATCCTTAAAAAGATTCCCCCGGCGCGAGCCAACCATGTCATAACATCACTACATATAAATGGCAGGAACCAGAAGACTCAGTGTCGCTTCACCACAACGAGATCGTCAATCCATCCGACTCGTTTTGTCAGGCCAACAGAGCCTTGATTCTATTCTCCGACATATAAAATACACCAGTTGGTTTACTGCGTGCCATACACATGGCTACGATCAACTAGCTACACAGCACATGAATTGTGGGCAATACCCAATCGCCGCGGGACGGGGCACCCACGCATGTTGGAATTTTCTACGCTTTCACCTCGGCTGCAAGCGTTGAAGAACAGGGCGATAATCAGGAAGCATTTCGATCTGCGATTCGGGAGGCCCCTTCGTCATTCTTTTACTTCGAAACATGACGCGACGATTGGCTGGGCTTTATCACGCAACACGTTACTTATTTACCTCTTATTCGCACCACCCACCTCACACGTACTGGACGACGGATTTAATGGTTTTTATCAGTGAGCAAAGTGCTCAAAGTTGATTGTTTGCGGGCGCGGGGACACGATAAGGAGTACAGTCATGACGTGATGCGAACGGTTGACGACGATTTGTTTTTGCGCTTATGACGACATGAAGCATGGTATTCATTTGGTGATGATTTATTGGTTAGGAAGTTGAAGCGAGCGAGCGAGCGAGCAAAGCATTGATGTCCCCACGTTCACACTACCAGACTGGCAAGATGGAAGAAAGTGAGTGACTAGGTAGTTAGTTGAGACTTATTAGAGATACCCCTCGGTCCTCTCCGATCGTCAATCAATGAGTTTGCACCGTTTACTTGGTGCGTGTCCAATTTCCGTGTGGAGATTGTTAGAGACTCGACATAACAATACCTAACAATGAGAAAATACCAGTCATTCCTGCTCGGGATCTTGTTGATAACCTCAGCTATGGTACTCCAACACATCTCGTTTGACTCTCATTATGTCATACACCAATTCTATATGTGCGATATATACGTGCCAGTCGGCTGTCCGTCTATAAGATTTCCGGTCTTCTTCGATTGCATGACGCCAAACGCCGTAGGTCCGTAGAGCGCCGGGCCCCAGTAGTACCAATTACGTAGGTACCTAGCCATCCTATTATTAACTCTCTAACCTAACCAATCTCGACATGTCTCAAGCGTACTTCCTCCGTCTGAACAATATCTCAGCAGTCTGGCTAGGCGCCCTCGTCATCATGAAAGTCACGGGTTTCGGCCGAGTAGCGCCCTCGGGGAGTTTGATGTCGTAGTGTAAGAGGAGATATGCGAGAATGAGCTTGATCTCCTGCGCGGCGAAGAATCGGCCCGGACACGCGTGTCTACCCAGGCCGAAGTTCATGCTCGTGTCGCCTAGGCTCGTGAGTTGGTACTTACTCGCGTTGGGGAGTGGATGCGAGAGGGTGCTGCTGGTTGATGTTGAGGGCGAGGGAGAGGGAGATAGAGTGGGTGATTGGAGCTGTCGCAGTTTCCAGAATCGGAGGCCGTCGAATATTTCTGGGTCGGGGAAGAAGCGCTCGTCGACCGCTACGCCGGCTAGTGGCGTGAGTAGGTTGGTGCCTGGTGGGAGATGTGTGCCGTCTGATAGAGTGATTGGTTTCATGACTTTGCGGATGAATGATGCTGATGATTTGTTAGCATGAGGTATACTGGTTTCGTTTCGTCCACTCGGTACGAAAATATGGAAATATGCGGAGTTCTGACTTACTGATATTTCCGGATAACCTCTGTGATTCCTTGATAAAGCTATCCATCTTCTTCAGTCGTGATATGCTGTCTCTCTCTTCCCATCCTATCCCGTCTTCACCAAAAACCGCGATCGCCTCCTGTCGCAGGATTTCTTGCATATCTTGGTGCACAGCAAGATCGTATATGCAGTCAGTCGTTAGATTACTAGTAGTGTGTATAGACGAGGCGCTGAGTAATAGTTGCATTTTGGCTTGAATGTAGAAATCCCGTTTCTGGTCTTCTGGCAAGGCATCCGACAGCCATTGGATGAAGTCATCGGGCTCGCTACGACTGCTCTCGTCTCGTTCAGCGAGTCGTTCTTCGATCAATGGCCGCAGCATATCTTGTGCCTTGGCGAGGTCCTTCCGGATGGTCTTCAGTTCTGGGACAAGATACTGTGCAGCTGAGCGCATCCAAGGTGGAAAGAATTGCAGCTTGGTTACTGCGATGAAAGCCGTGATGGCGAAGTTGATGCTAACTTCCATCCACTCTTCGCGACGGCACAGCTGCGCTCCCACGAAGGCTCGTCCGCTTAGACGTGAGACCGCTCTCACCATGAACGGCTGTACTTTGAACGGCGTCCAATCTGATCACACTTTAGCAACGGATCGATCGTGGTTTATCTGCTTCGTACCCTCGCTTTGCGGGAATTCATTCGAAATTATGTACTCAAGCTCTTCTTTGAGATGTGGCACCATGCGAGGCAGATTCTGGGTAGCCTTAGTTCTCAATAGCAGAGTCAAGGTGTCCGCGTGCGAATCAGCAGATAGCTGTGTGTAGTCGCTTAACATGGCCTGATCCGATATCAGCTCGTGGTAGTGAGAATTGAAGAGTTTTTGCTGAGATATACCTCGCTAACTGCTGTTTTGGCACTCAGAACATCTTCCGGTAAACCTTTGAGCTCGCCTACCAGCGTCGGTGGGATGATAGTTCGCAGACCTTCTGTTGATTTGACCTCGTACACTGTGTCTCGGAACTTTTGGTTTTGGGATGTCAGTCTGCGAAACGTCGAGTCTGCGAAAGCTTACATACTTTGCGATAGCTATCCCTGATCAAGGCGTCGGCGCTGAACATCCACTTGATCCTGGATGCCCTATAGTATGGAATTAAGTTGCTTGTCTTGTATCTTGCCGATTGGAAGAACCAAGCGCAAAAGAATAACAACGTGGCCGTGGTGTAGTATATAGCATGATGCAAGTGCTGATCCTGATGCAAATCATGGTCGATGGCTGATGTGAAGTTGAACCTCGGAGGCTGTGCGTCGTTGAGAGCTGAAGGCATGGCAATGAATTGAATAATAATATTGAATGAGTTTATCCTCGTCGAGCAATAAACATGCAACGCTCACAACGATTCCGCTTTGTTAGTTGCAACACTAGGAATTGTACCGGGTGCGATGCTCATTCCGATAGTGACAGACTTGATGATCGTCTCCTGTGTCGCGCCGCACTAGGGGCAAGATGAGGTCGTCTGAATGGTAGCAACTAGTCCGCGAGCACCACACAGCAACTCCGAGCGCCTTGCCCTTCAAATCGAATCCTTCGGCACGTAGTATTCAAATCATAAGTAGTGAGCTTACTCGGAGAAATGATCCTTAGTTCGTGATTCTGGCCAGCTCAGTCCGAATGCTTCGATGCTACGTTATTGCCGCGGTCGAGCGGCGACCTTGAGCAAGTGAGGAGGGGTGGGAAGAGGAGGAGGCTAAGAAAGAGAACGATGGAAACGAGGAAGAGCAATGCCAATGGCAGAGATGGAACACGTCTGTAAATGAGTTTCGATCGCAAACGCAGACCTTGATAGATGGTGAGTGTAAGGCTGTCTAAGTGAGGCATTCAGGTGACGAGCCGGAGGAGCGGCCCGAGTAAGGGTGCCAGGCGTTTCCAAATCCAACTCTGCCATGATCAATAACGCGTATGAGACTCGAAGGGGTTGTCGTGTTTCTTTGAGTTGTTACTGGGGCAGTCTGTACCGTCAATGGGATTTCGACAGTTGGCCTGTCTCTGAAACGTCGACTGCAAAGGGTCTGACGGCAGCGCACGGGAGGCACCAGGGCCGAAACCCTGGCTCCCTCGGAACCTTGCGAAAACGCGTACCCAAAGTTTTGAAGCCGCGACATAAGCAAAAGTTGAGCTTGAGCCGAGGCTGAGATCCATAAGAGTGTTCTAATTCGGGTTCGATTGCGAGTTGTTTGTGGCGGAAAACGGAGAAGTACGTAATAGATGGGCAAGTAGCCTCATAGCCAACGACGTTCTCAATGAAGGTCGCTGAGACTCTAGATAAGAGGTTCCCACGAATCTGCGGATTAACTCCATACGATATACGTTACCTACAGGTAGGTATCCTATATCCTTGCCGCTCAAATCTTCATCCGCGATTCAAATATCGAGGTTGAGATAGATAATCCGTAGAGATGATCCATTATCCAGGCCAAGAACCGCCAGCCGCCGACGGGGTTGCGCATTCGATGCACACCACGTTTCCGCATCGGCGACCGTCGTCGTATTACTCACCCGATTCTATAGTCGCATCTAAGCTGTCCTATTGTCTTCATCCCCACGTTGTCCATGCCATTTTGGAACCGACTGCTTGGAAACACTGCCGACAGGCTGATGCGGGCGGCCCGTCTGAGGATTGTATCACCCCCGTTCCTGCATTAGACCAGCATGATCGACGCCCCCTTTCGGTTTGAACTGCTGGCAAATGCACGGCGCGCGCAGTATTGGATTGCAGACGATCCAAACTCTTACCAATTGGGGGTTGAACTGGAGGTTACGAGCGATGAGATTTTGTGAATCAACATTCCTGGCTCTTGCTCTTCCGAAATGTGCATATAATGTGTAGAACACCTTAGAATTATACCCATTAGCATGAACTGTACTTGAGTAAGAATGACTCCTTTTAGAAGATCCGTCAGACTCTGCTCTGCCTTCGAACCATTCAATTGAGGTTTGTGCACAGGTAGTCTGGACAGTGGATAGGAGTATTGATTGAGACACATGCACCCATATATTTGCGGTATGATAATTTAACGGCTCCTACTCAGTTTTTGCATATTGGGATTGACTAGTCCTTGGTAAGTCAAACAATTCGCCATTGCTAAAGCGGACTTGGCATGAATACAATGATCAATTGTAGAAATGCTACTATTAGCTGCACGCGATAGGCTGGGGGTGTAATGGTAGAAGCCACCTCACAAATCCCATCATCGCATAGTGAATTGCTAGAGCCATTGTGAGGTGCAATGACTTGGACATGCTGAAGCTCAGCCAGCTATTGAGTTCTTTCTGTCAATCGAGAAAGTACTTGGGAACTCGGGTGTCTCGCCTTGATGCTAGTGGGAATCAATCTGAGCTCTTTGAGCTCTACGTATTCGTGTAATACTCAGCGGGAATGAAAACATGCCATTCCTCGCGAAAGTTGGTAGGGCAAATGATAGAGCGGTGAGGAGAGATATGAAAACAAACATGGAAGGCTGGGCCGTTGACACGCGATTTGTTGGGTTATGGGCCAAACAGCTGAGGACAGCCCAGCCATGGCATGAGCGGTCTTGCATGTCAGATGTTCCCGACACACTGGGTTGGCAGTCTCGGCAGTCGAGGAGATGAGGATCTTTTCTTATCAGATGACGCTGCTCCATTTCCCCTTCGCGCCTTTTTTGATTCAAGGGAGATGCGAGTTATCAATCGGCATTGTATCTACAGTGTAAACTCGACTCAGCCTCAAGATCCTCGATGCCAGATGGAGACTCTGACTGTTATAATTGGACGTCAGGAGCGTCAAAGAGAATTGTCCGTAAAGGTACCATTAGGGGCCGTTCTTCCCCCAAAAGCGATTATTTGATTCTAGCCCGTACTAACCCCCAAATAAGTAAAACTAGAAATAATCGATTCTAATAAAGATCTCCACCTAAACTAGGACTTTCCCGTTTTCCACTATTAATCGTCATATTCGAGTCGAAACCTTATTAAATAAAGGTCGCGATAGCCTTATTTTTTTCGTATATAGAAAACAACGCGTATAACATTTAGCAACGTTCGACAAAAATATATATTACAGCATTCAATTAAGTGTATAACCTTTGTACTTTTAACGCCGTATACTATCTATTTGCGTAATATGCGACAAAAATCGAAACAAACGCTATATTATAAAGCATACGCCCTATACTTATAAAGCTTTTAAAGCTCGAAACGCTAAAAATATATTAAAAAATATGTTAAAAAATACGCTGTAAATTTTTAAAAAGTAAATTAACCCTGCTTTTTTTTAAGCTATAAAATAAACTCCATTTACAGCAAAATTAACGTTTTTTATTAATTAAAGCTAATAGTTAGGTTATAAAATCTACAAGCAAAAATTAGCGTGCTTTTCCTTACTAAAACCAAAAAACGCAAATATAGCAAAATCGATTATCCAATAATCTGTGGGCCTGCTTATTGCAAAGGAACGGCCCCTTAGTTAGTTCATTAACTGTCGCGTCTCCGTCGCGTGCTCCAGACAGTTCGACAGTTTATCTGATCTCTAGCCCTGCGCACGTCCCAGCCTTACCAGCTGAAAAGGGGGCGCTTGGCTACTTCGGGAAGGGCCGAATTCCTTTTGATCACGGTTACCAGACGTTGGCCGACCTCGGAGATTAGATCAGATTGATAACAACGAGCCAAGCTGACGAGGGATAGACGATCGAAAGGAGGGGGGAAACACTGCCTAAGGCTGACTGGTGTGGTGACACGATGATGCGCGGATGCATCTTCGTGTCATCATGTGAGCGCAGTGTATGTCAGCAATGGAACAAGGTGTTCCATTCAGTTTCTTGATCGCGAATGCCAGGGAATTGGTGATCCTTTTTCACGCATCATGTACGTAACCCATAGGTGAGTAATCCTGGATGTACACCTGCAGTTTATCTGCATCGCTCTAGCGTACATGTACCTTGGTATTGTAATCAAGGGTTGGCAGAATGGCCAACTTTCCTCGGCTCACCTTGATCACAGCGCGTGTTTCCGCGGAAAAATAAGTCCCCCAACCCCTTTGTCCATTCTACCGTACCCTTTAGTTGTGTTTGCCGGACTCGTGTGTCTAATTAATCAAATGACTCGTCACTCTTTAGTACACGTTCACCTCCAGGAGTAGGTTTTATCCGATCAGATAAGAGGGAACCCAAGCATGGGGAATGCAGAGCCATCATTTAAACACGTGGCCCGTCAAGTTTCAGCCTCGGTAGGTAGTGCGCACTTACTAAGAGGTACTGTACATACACATAACTTGGCATGAACCCCTTAAGTTGTTTTGCGGAGAAGGCAACATTGAAGCCTTGCTGTGGTCTGGGGTTATGCACAGGTTCGCGCCCAGTGACATGCAGTCGGCGTGCGTTTACGTACAATAAATCACAGGACTACAAGATGAATGAAGTAGAGGGGTTATAATGATCGATGTAAGGGAAGATTAGCCCTTGGCGAGCGTGACTCCCGAATATACATGTACAGTATCAGCTATGACAGTCCTGCAGGAAGGAATGCAGGATCAACACGTACCTCTTCGATTGCATTCATGAGGTACCTCTCGCCATTGGTCTGGGCATAGGTAAGGTGAGTGAATAAGCTGCGCAATCGCGTGCAACAGTGCAGAAATGTCACAATGTCGATATGAGGTATGAAGGGCCCGAGTAGGGGTTCCAGGCTCGCCAGCGCCAGTTCGGGGCCCGAATGGAAAATACAGTGCGAAATATCGAGAAACACACAGTTCACGGGTGCGAGCCAAAAATCGGGGAGGGCTGAACACAGCTCGGGAGGAGCTTATCAGATCAAACACCCCACTGCCAAGCCATCGCCTGCGCCCCCAAGAAGATCTGATAGGCTTTTTATATTGAACTCTTTCATCATCCATAGCGGCGGTGGGGCTTCGTCCATAAGTCGTGCACTGTACGTTCGTTTGGGTCTTGGTAGATTTCTTCCGATGACTGATCCCGGATGCTGGCCGACCTGTCGAGGCCTGTTCTCGGCCTGTTCTGTGCTCTGCCGGTTTTCGCATTTCCAACACGTTTACAAATCTGCCCTATGCCCTCCGAGCCTCTTCCCTTCCTCCCAACTCCCTTACACCCTCGGCCTGACGAGCTGACAGATTGACATCGCGTCTTCGCTGACACACCCTTCATCGCATTGTACGTCCCAATAGTCACGCTCAACATTGCCGACTTCGAGTCTTCGTTGCGCTCCCTACTCCATCATCTCCTGCGCTGTCCACTAGTAGGGAGTCCAATTTCATGTAAATATCTACCTCATTATTTTCACGTCGATCGATTTGACGTCACTTTTCCTACGTCAACCAAATAGACGAGACACCCCAGCGGCAACCAAAACGCCTTAGGAGCTATAGCACGACTTGTGTCTCTTGTTTCCCTGTCGACCTCTCACCAACTCGAGCACACTGTACTGCGGTTGCGCCGAACTACTTTGACTCTCCACTCAAACTATTAGGATTCTACCATTGTGAATTGCGTCGCTGTGCCCAGAACTACTGGCTAGGATAGGGAAACCGGACTAAATATGGTCACCCAAGTTGACCAGATTCTTGCCACTTCCACGGCGGGGTGCATACCCAAGGAGCCCAACAACCCTTCCATCGCCCCGTCGCTCACATACTCCACCTACTCGGAGGACTCGGAGGACCAAGATGAGCCCAAGCTATCTGAGCCCACACGGAGGCGGCGCGCCTCGACGCGACTGATCTCCCAGAGCGTTGCCGATATCCAGCGAATCACTGGCGAGTCAACCCAGCAGTTGATCAGCAGATGTTGTGGCGGAGGATGTTGCATGAACCTCCAGAAGAAGAGGGAGGGCATAGCATACGAGAGTGTCCCTTTGCCCGAGAACAGCGCATTCCAATCTCTGGGCTTAAGAATTGGCAGTATACCCACCGTCCTCACAGGCATCACGGATCTGCCCGAACAATTCACATTTTTGGAGAAGCCGGGCCGGCGCGTGTCGTCATCCTCTTCGCCCACAGACTCTGCCATCTCCGTAGGGACAAACGACAGCTTGGAGAAAAGCATCCAAAAGCTGGAGCTCGAGGATCTTGACACTTCGATTCAACCACCCTCATTCGTTCAACCTCACCCTCCGTATCACGTACATCCCGCCAAGATCCACAACACACGAGAGCTGACTAAGGTTGGCGCCGAGAAGAGGACTTTTCATTTTGACCTGGACATTACTGATTATCCTCGCGAGGACGATACCGAATGGAAAGTGGGGGGTGCCATCGGTGTCTCTGCACCGAACGATTCCTCCGAGGTCGATGCAGTCCTGGATCTTCTTATGGTCCCCCGTTTCCTACGTAACAAGCCGGTACTTTTACGAACAACTAAGGGGCGATGGCCGACGGTGTGGGGTGAGGACCAGGCACGAGAGCTTATGACAACTCGCCGAGCTCTCCTGACCTGGTGCTCTGATATCCAATCCTACCCGCCCACCAAGCCTCTTCTACGCGTACTTGCCGAGCACACTCAGGATCCCAACGAGAAGAAGATCCTGACGTTTTTGTGCTCTGCAGAAGGCCAAGGCGTTTTCTGCGATTTCCGCACGGGGCCCCATATTTCCATATCTCAGATCCTCAGTGCATTCCCATCCGCGAAGCCTCCCATGGACGCACTCCTGTCAGTCCTGCAGCCACTGATGCCCCGATTCTACTCTCTCTCCAATGACCCACACGAGTCCTTCGAAATCCGTGATGGCAAGCAGCATAGGCTTGTCGAGATCGCCGTCACTGTTCATGAGACAGCTGACTGGCGCGGTGGAAGTCGTACTGGTGTTGGGTCTGGTTTCTTCCAACGTCAAGCTCTTAACTATCTGGATCTACAAGGCAAAGGAGACAGCGCTCCCCAGGTTTATATCCCCATGTTCAAAGGCTTGATGGCCAACCCACTTGCGCGGCAATTCGTGTCTGATGGTCCGATGCTCCTTATTGGGGCTGGCGTCGGCATCGCACCATTCCGAGGGTTCGTTCAGCGACGCCTGAAGAACGCCAACTGTGCCAACAAGGTATGGGTTCTCCAAGGAATACGCGACTCTCTCGTCGATGAGATCTACAGTGGTGAATGGGGAGTGCATGAGGACGAAGTGAAGCGTGTGATTCAGAGTCGACGCGGTGAAGGTCGCTACGTTCAAGAGGAAGTGGCCAACCAGGCAGATCTAGTCTGGTATATCATCAACTCGCTTGATGGGCGAGTATTTGTCTGTGGAAGCAGCAAGGGAATGGGTGAAGGCGTTGAAGAAGCACTCATCAAGGTGGCCATGGCCAAGGGTAACCTCGAGCACGACGAAGCAAAAAAGTTTTGGGACCTGAAGAAGGAAGTTGGCCAATATATTGCTGAGACATGGTAAAGCTCTGTTGTGAGTAGCCCCGTGGCACAGCTGTTAGGCCTTTCGGGAATACATGCTCAAAATGGTGTTGTCACAAAGAGATCACTCCAATACTGGACAACGAGTGAACATAAAGCGGGAATGGAAAAACTCATAGATGTGATTTCTCGCGCAAGCAAGCAACTTTCAGTCTTACCAGGGTTTTCATTAGACACCTAAAAGCTGGCTTCTCAGACTGGGCAGAGGATGTATTTTTTTTCATCTTTACGGGCATATGAATTAGCTAAAGAGCATAGCTCAGGCCAACCGCCCATCCATGGCGGATGCATGATATGGCGTTTGCGTAGTTTTCACGGAGAATGTCAAAACACTATGATGTTGTCTTGTTAGGAGCCTCACTGTTAAATTGATGCCATATTCGTAAGCTCGATACAGTTATCGCGTCAATTTTTCAGTACCGCACGTGCTGTCGGCTCCCAAGGTCTTCCAATGACTCAAGACATTGATTCGCCTTGTCAAGTGCCCATCCGTAGGCTGGTCGCAATGCGCATTGCTTCTTCTGGCAATAACGTGTTGCAAGATAGCACTGGTGATTCGTCGCAGAGTCAGGTATGTATGATAGATCAAGAAAATAAGGCACGCAATCCTAGCTCATTTAAACATTTTGTTAACACATGTCTCGGAGTACAATTCAGTTTGATGGTTGCATCGTGGACGAATGCCCCTCAGTACCCCTCCCCGAGCTGTGTTCGCTGCCCCTCGATCCAGAACAATCCTGGTCCCCATCAACTGCACCTAAGCCAAGTCAACAAAGAGCCGTACCTTAGCCAATACCGCCGGTGGCAAGAAGAGCAAAAGAAAGTGCGATACAGAGACAGAATGGAATTGACAACTAAGGTACGACAGGCACAATTCTCGAAGACTCCTGGCAAAGGGCGCGCTGACTCGTTAAGGAAGACTCTAAGCGACACGAAAAGGGAAGATGGCTAAGAAAGTCTCGAAGCAGAAGTTCCGCCATTTGGCATTTTTGATTTCTCAAGCTTTGAAAGCAATCTAGTCGCTGATTACACAAGCCTCTGTAAGCAGCGTATAATGCGTGCACGCGCGCTTACCATCACCCTGTTCTAGCCCTTGCCAATCTACCTTACCTGCGGTACTCAACCCACGCCACGGCCCACATTCTGGAAAAGACCGGAACGGACATCGTTGGATACCTCGTATGCATCTACAGACTACATGCACATTACCTACTGATCTACCTACACGTAGGTGTGTTGAAGCCAGAGGTGGAGGACATCGATGATAGATTATATTCCCAACAAAAGAAAAACGAATGGCCAAGGGATGTGAGGGATAAATACCTAGGCGCCAGTGAGTTCCTGATGGGCTGTTGTACCGCCGCGTAAATCAACCGAAATGCGCAATGCGGCAGTCTGCTTCTGGGTGTCACGGCGTTGCATTTTGCCAGGTCTCGGGATGAATCTAGATGGCCATGAAACAGCCTGGACGTCTGTCAACGCTGCCGTGACATCGGCACTTCGAATCTCACTGTTACGACTGACGCCTGACTCTGCTCTGAAGTGGCCCTGCCTCGGCGCCGACCGTAATAGCCCATGTCTGCTACACGGGCGTACCAGGACCCTGCAGGAATGCGCGAGGCAGATGCGAATCATGGCCCGGCGAGACAGATATCCTCCTGCGAGGCTGGATCTGGATAATTGTCAGGATACTCCGCATCCGTAGATGTCGCCATTTGCCAGCAGCGAGCACGTTGCTCCTCCAGACCAAATTCTGGGGGCTTATCTATGCAAGCAGCAAGACACTTTCTCGGCCCCGGTACCAGACATGTTTCAATGCAGGCAGGTTATGCGGCTAGCAGAGCGACTCCATCGTCTCCCATCAGTCGATTCCACTGACTGCATCCCACTCTGGACCTGTGATGCCATTCGAGACCAACGCCTCAGGCCCTGCACGCGTACATGACTTGCTTTGTATTATTAATTCCTGACCACATGCAGAAGCCCCTCACCCCCGCCGGCCCCTCTTCTCAACACCGTTCTGCGCCGCGACGACGAATCAGCCGGGTCTCTGGGGACATAACGTGCGCCTTACCTCGTCGGCCAGCCTCTCTCTGCATTGCTCCTGTTGCTGCTGCGTTGCTGTCTGCATTGCAACCCCCCACCGCGTGAAAGATCCTGTGTCCATTAGCTAGCCATCTTTTCCTGTACATATTAAGCCCACCATGCGCCCACATACTCTCACCTCGGCCCTCCTCTCTGTCTCCAAACTTGCCTCATCTTCCAGCGTAGCATCAGCATCAACTTGTCCAGCTCGACTCCTCAAGCCCTCGAGCCTGCTCAGAGCCACCACCTGCAACCCCACTGCCAGCACTAGACTCTTTTCCACGAGCCCCTCCACCTCCTCCAGCAACATGTCTGCCTCGTCTTCCACCCTTCTCGAAGCCTTCAAGGCCCGCCGCTCCTTCTACCAGCTCAACAAGGAGCTACCCATCCCCTCCGACAAGATTACCTCCATCGTCCAGGAGGCCCTCATCCAGGTCCCCTCCTCCTTCAACTCCCAGTCCAACCGTGTTCTCGTTCTCTACGGCGCCGAGCACGACAAGCTCTGGGACATCACCTCCGAAGTTCTGAAGCCCATCGTCCCCGCCGACTCGTGGGAGAGCACCGCACAGCGCAACGCCGGCTTCAAGGCCGCGGCCGGCACTGTCCTCTTCTTCGTCGACAACACCGTCATCAATGGCATGCAGGAGAAGTTTGCCATCTACGCTGACCGCTTCCCCACCTGGGGCGAGCACAGCACGGCTATGCTGCAGTTTGCTACCTGGACCACCCTCGAGGCCGAGGGCCTGGGCGCCAACCTCCAGCACTACAACCCCTTGATTGACCAGCGAGTCGCCAAGGAGTGGAACATCCCCTCCGACTGGAAATTGACTGCTCAGCTCGTCTTCGGCGGAAAGGGCGGTGAGGCCGGCCCCAAGGACCACAAGCCTCTCGAGGAGATCTTCAAGGTCGCTGGTGCTTAGATGATGTTTCTTCTGTGAAGGGACGGGATGACGTAACGACGAAACAGAATGATGGGATGGAAGATATTCCGTCTTCGAAATCTGACATAAACGAACCCAAAGCATAGCGTGGAGTCATGCTCTTTTTGACGCGAACTATATTCCGCCAGTGTCAATGCAACTGGATGGAAAGAGGACTCGAACACCAGAGATCATTGGGCAATTAGATATTGTAGAAAGCAAACAAGATATAATGAACTAAAAACACTTAGACCTTGCTCTGATCCATTGATATGATATCTCATGTGAGGAAATGAAGTGCGACAAGTGCCGGAGCTCTACCGGCCTCATCGGTCTATACGCCAAGGCAAGAGCATATAGTCAGGTTACGAATGAAATCGAATAAGTAAGTAGTATCAAGGCGATAACCAACGGCACTCGCGAATCGAAGTGAACTGGCAAAAAACCGGGAGAGTTCTCGAATTTACCAGAAGTCAAAATAAGCTTTCACAACTGGCTCTCCGCATATGCTTGATTGACATGGCCATTGAGCGCCTATCCAGATTCTAAACGTGGTGAATCAGACGATTCCCAAAGTACCTAGCTATCAAAAACCCCGAGGCATTACTGCAGTATATCTTTAATGTGTCTACGCGGACAGCGAATAGTACTCTTCTACCCCCAGCAAGATATTTCTCCTGTACGGATCGAAACATGGGACGAGGGTTTCCATACTTGGCCCCGTGTCGGGCCTGCGTTTCTCCAATCCGCGTCTTTTGCTTCTTCGTTCACGTACAATAACATAGGAAACACCGTTGCACAAGCCCCGGGCCCGGTAGATTAAGGGGTCAACACCACTCAAGACCTCATTGAGGCACCATCTGGAACCATACCGAGTAGAACCGGGGTGGAGTTGGAGATAAACGCGTGGACGAGAAGTTGGGGCAGTTTCCTACCGATTTTGACCATTGATCACGATGGCGTTACAACACTCAGTCAGCTAAATGCATCAGACGCTCACGGAATGACACATCTTGCGGCCAAGGTAGCAGCGCCCATCCTCGGGACAGTTATCGCTTTCATTGTCATGTACTTTCTCACTAAAAGTATCCGCAAATATCGTGTGGATAAGAAACGGATCAAACGCGAGATCTTGGAAGAAGACGCAACAGCGCGAGAGATGGAGCGGCTCAGTCTGCCAGATCAAGAGACGGGACCGATTTTACTAGTTTCGACGGAAGATTAGGTAGCTCGACACGTTCAGCTCGCGTGTTAGTTAGTAGTTTGAGTGAAGATGAATCGCAATAGTCAGAAGCTGCAATCTTGGAGTTGGCAGTAGTCGCGGCTAAAGGCAAGTCAGCGGAATTAGGTGAGATAGAACTGGATATGTTCACTCGTTGATTGTTGCTTGTAGTGACTCGTGTTAACAATGAAAGCAACGGAATTTCTTATTTTGCGCAATTTAACGTTGGCTTAGTGATGAGTTTCTGTTGTTTTATGCATGTCACTCAAGTAATAATTAGGTAGCGCCGTGAGTACTAGGAGTTTCTCGTGTTGAACTTTTTGTCCGAATAAACACGGACGATCAAATATTTGATATGGAAATAAGTTCGAGGACATCTTCGGTCCTTTCAGGTCAATGTCATTATGATAAAAACATATCTTTATGTCCTATTGCTTCGAGGAGAGCCAAACCTAGGAATGCGAACATTGGACACTGCTACTACCTACCTATCTGAAAGCCTATAAAAAGAGTGTGTGGCGTGACTGTTGGCAATGAAACAGAGATCAATGATCGAAAACGGGGACTGATAGTCGCACCGTCTATTCTAAATAGATAAACAAGGTTCGTAGGCTAGACACCTCTCGATGTATGTACATACCATACTCCCTATGTTCCCATACGCAAGTGCCTTTCAAGCAGCCTTCTCGACACGTTTGTCCTATTTCAAGTCTATGTGAAGATTCTTACACGCTATTGAGCCACGACGGGGACTGATAGCTAGGCAAAAAGAAAGACAATGAGTCCAGCTCACATCTCAGTTAACCAGAATGCCCTGGATCTGCAGCATTACACCATCCCCTTTTGACCATATGAGATTTCCCGTAGTCGTGCTCGAGGATGTAGGAGCGTCTGGATCAACCTGAAAGATGGCATCCACGCTTGGATTCATCATCAACGCCGGGAACTCCAATCCACACCAAACCGACCACCCGCCACCAGGGTTCAATCCACTTCCGCTCGTCCTACAGATGTCGATGGGATCTCCCTTGCCGTCTGGATAAAAGACAAATACGATTCCAGCTGACTCGGCACCGAAAGCCTGGGAGGCACGCTTTTGGAACTTGTCAACAAGGTTCGCACTTTGAAGTGCCAGCGCTGTCGTTTCTAGGTAGTCATTGGGCAGAATGCCATCCCACGCTACACCGGCCTTTTGGTAGATGGGCTGTCCGTTGCATTTGTACCAGGCTGTTATTTTTGGGATGGCTGAACCTCCGGAGAGGGAAGTGTAGAACAGAGATATGTCGTTGCCAACGCGGCCGTGGCTGGCTATCTGGGAACGGATATCAGTGACTGTTGGGACATCAGCGATTGTTGCTCGAGATGTAATCTGGTGTCTTTCAGATGGTGCGCTGGGATGATTTGACAGGGCAATAGGAGACCCTGAAATCAAGCCGAAGAAAGAGACAAGACCCAGAGCGATCGACCAAAGCTTTGGAGCCCTCGAGAATCGTAAAATGTTCATCATGAAGACGAAAACGATTATCGACGTACAAGACGACTGAAGACAAGCTAGAAGATGCCTTTACTAACCATGGTCTGAAGGGTCTATCAAGATCACTTATGAAGACCGCCTGAGTCGCGCTACCTGCTTTTCTCGATCCCTCAAATTGTTAATCCTGTTCGGCTCGCTCATCCTTATGGCCCCTATCACCCAGACTCGTACTATTAATAAATTCACATGTACTCATGATGGATATGTATTGTGGGTGGCGACCATCAACTACTAAATTCAATAAATTATAAAAGCGTGCATTAATCGATATGTAGATTTTGGACCCCAACTTTCAGCCACCACCGCTTCGGGCCCGTGAACATCAAACAGAATGAAGACGAATGCTACCACTAGCAACGAAAATAGGTCTTATTGATCTCCGTGTTCCAGCCACATACTACACGCCCAGATCCTTTGTTATTCCTTCTATTTAGACACAAGTATTTACATCTACTGATCTATTTTTTCAATTCAGTATTCACATGAGCCAGTCGCCGATTTCCCCAACATGTCAGCAGTACAGGAGGAATTGCGACCTTCCTTTCTCAAGTCATGCGCCGCCGGCGACTTGGCGCGAGCTGAGCAGTTGTACGCCTCCCTCACCCCAGTCGACATCATGTTCGCTCAAGAGGCCCTCATCAACGCCGTCGATAATAAGCACAGCGCCATAATCGACTTCCTTCTCCAGAAGTTGCCGGGGAGCTTTACTTCGAAACTACCCGAGAAGATCGTACTGCATGCAGTCGATGCCGGTACCGAGATCTTGGAGCGCTTGCTTCGGCATGATCCTTCGTTAGCCGAGGGAGAATTTGGTCACCAGGGAGACCTTCTCGCTATGGCTGTCATGGCGAACGATCTTGATCTCGTACGACTTTTGATCAGCCACGGTGCTTCGCCTCTCAAGAGCACAATGTTTCATCGTCCAATTCTGGATGTCGCGAAAACCCAAAAGCGTATTTCCCAAAGTATCGTCCAAGAGTTGAACAGGAGTATGTAGTTTCAGCAGGTTGCATCCAGCCCCCACGATGCTGATCGGGTCGCCCCTATTCTTGTCTGATTGATCCAAGGTTCTACTGCGAGATGACCAGACATATCCGAAAATAGTTACATTCCTTGGGCCGCGGTTGAGCCCGTCCAGGATTGGGATCGTCATCGGTACGCATGGAGGATCGGGCGAAGTTTGGCAACATCTGGTTATTCTACTGTGCGACTATACCGAAGTTACCAAAGCCATAGTTGAAAGTCATCTCATTCTCCATAGACTTATAACAAGGTGATAAGCCGTCGCGTCTCCTGACAGATGCCGCCCCTCTTTCGATGTTGCTACGCACGAGTAGTCGAGTCATAGATGAGATCATGATGGTGCTAACAGTGTTTCTGGCCATCTTGGCTCAAGTTAGCATTTGTTTTGCTCTTGACATTGGTATCCTTGCTCGCCAATATGAGCCGCCACACAATCCAGGGCGGTTCCAAGAAAGACAGATATCATCTAATGTGTCTATCTCCTCGATATCGACTATTGCATCAGTGGCGATGAGCAGCACATCAGATCTCCCTGTAACGCTAACGGAATCGTCGAGCTCTGTCGCAATCACCTCGGCTACATCAATCACGGCATCGGAAACATCGCAGCCTGCAGTATCCTCCAACAGTTCGGTAATATCGAGCAGCACGTCAGAACTTCCAGCGACATCAACGGAATCATCGACTTCAGTAGTAATTCCTTCGACTTCGGAGACATTACAACCTCCAGCATCTGCCAGTACCTCGGTGACCCCGAGCAGCACATCCAAATATGAAACAACGTTGACAGAGACTATTGATGGCCAAACCATCACAGCAACTGTAAGGACTGGATCTTATTCCAAGATTGGAGCTGAAAGCTAAGGAATACTGCCGCAGTTCGAAGCTACCACTATTAGCGGATACGAAGATCTAGAGAGCACCGTCACCGCAACTACTACGAGCGATGGAACACTTATACCTATCATCATCTTTCCCGGCGGTTTGGCATGGAGTACGAAAATACGCCCCCCTTGTCTCTATCTAATAACAGTGGTCATAAGCTGATACTCTCATATAGATCTGTTCGGCGGTGGCCCCCCTGGTGTGATGGTAACACCGCCTCCAGGGCCACCCCCAAGTGGCGAGGACAACCCGCCGACCACGGACAATTCGCCAACATCTACTGATGGCCCTGAATCTTCTTCGGCTACTTCTCAAACTTCTGATACACCAAGCAGTGTCTCAACCACATCCATGACAAGCAGCTCATCATCAACAACGAGCAGTTCTGCCTGTGAACTTGGCACAATCAGTGCCGGTTTTCCGTTTCAGTTTGGCGACGATGGTCCGATTGCTGACGGCTTCTCCGGAAGCGTATCACCTACCAGCTCTAACTCAGTACCCTCATCCTCCTCCTCCGAAATATCCAGCTCAATCATCAGCGATATGCCGACTTCTTCGGCCGCAGGTTCGCCTACAGCATCAACCAGCCAACCGCCAACAACGTCGCCGCCTCCTAGCTCCTCGACAACGATATCCACAGTAATAACAAGCAGTGAAATCCCTTCAAGTATTGACACAACGCCGACCCTGACGACTACCACAACACCCACCCCATCAATTTCCATCACCCCCTTAACAGTACAGGACGTAGTCTGCAATAACGAGGACGACTTCCCGGGGCACGCAGACGTAAATTCAGGAGCTCAGTCCGATTTTGCGACGGACTTCAGCGGCCTGACGCTGAGCCCAGATGATGACTCAACGTCCATATCGCCAAGCACAGACAGCATCGAGCTTATGGCCAGTGATGAACACGACATAAACTACTACTATGCCGTCGAGTGGATCGAGGGTTGCGTCACGACGGTCGACTCTCAGGATTTCAGATTCCCCGTTGGCAGCCCCAGTGAGGTCACGGCCTACGGTCTAGTCCGAGCGTGTTATACAGATTGTGAGTTCTGCCGCTCATGAGAGCTCGAGCCCCATCTTTGGATCATAGTTTCGTTGCCAATCGAGTTTGATGAATAGGTACTTGATACTGACCGAATCTTGCAGGCAACAATGGAGGTGTAGGAGGAACTGTACAGGCTGGCTGCCTCTTATACACTTTTACAGGGGCAAAGTAGAATGCCTAGCACTAGGTGGCCAACCGTGCGATAAATTCAGAGTAAGTGATAAATACTGGTGCTATTTCTGAGATACTCCAAAATCCATTTCATGATGACCATTTCTGCCCGGGCACCCTATCTTTTCTGGACGGGCACCCTACCAGGTGTCAGCAGCCGGCTACTAGCCGACCCCTCCATCACCCTTACCATACACCTTGCCGTATATCTCACCACCGTCACCACCGTTACCATCGTTATATATCATTAGCCCTATATTCACTACTTCGCTAGTACTATAAAAGCGTTGTTTGCGGCCTAGAGGGCTTTACGGGGTTAACAAAGTAGTACATAGTAAGGCCGAAGGCGTTAACGCTACATGGCTATATGCATGTCGCTCGGAGCCGACGGAAGTAGCTAACTAGGTAGCCAAAGGTCATGAAAATGACGATGGGGTACATGCAAAAACCATTCTCAATTGGCGGACGTGGCACGGCACTAAGATCCCACCCAATGGCCAAAATCTGCGAAGGTGTACGGTAATGGTAATGGTGATAGTAATGGTAATGGCGGTAATAGCGGTAATGGCGGTAATGGTAGTAATGGGGGTATCGGCTGTTAGCCGGCTGATGCCACCTGGTAGGGTGCCCGTCCAGCAAAAATAGGGTGCCCGGGCAGAAACGGTCTTCATGATTCAAGACAGTTGCAATCACGCTCGGGACTACGTTACTGGTGCGTCCATGTCCTCTTTACATACAGTTTCATTCACGGCCCTCACTTGTAGGCCTGAAAGAATCGGAAAATGGATAAAACACTCACTATAATGAAGATTATTGTTCCGACGAGAGCATCAATTAGATGCGCAGCTCCATCAATCTACAGGTCGAAAAGCCCTTGTGGCCATTAATCTGAGTTGGGATAGAGTGATGCAAAATCCCCCCTCAGCCTACCATCGTAGCTCTGAGTTTAGGTAGACATCTTAAATATGTGATTGAGACGCAACCGACAAAACAACCAGGTATTACTTATCTGTAAAGCACGGAGCACGTTGACTGTGCTTGGTGCAAGTTGCAACTGTTTAGCTCGGTATTTACCGTATTGGGATTTGCGGGCGGCAGAGATGCGTTCTTTGGTAGAAAAGCGTTTTTATATATAATATCCGTTGTTTTAATAAATATCCGTTTTTTTTGAAAAGCGTTCCGTAAAACGAGGGCTTTAATTGGTCTAAAAAATTAAAGTAGGGCTAGCGCTAGAAAAAAGCAAAAGGGCTAGCTAGCTACTTATACCTCGTAATAATGGGAATCGAACCCTATAGTTACGAGGCAGAGCGGCTAGCTAAACTACTATACTACACGATTTGCAAATATTTCGGAAACTACGGTATATATACTACACCCGTACTTAGCCCTATAATTTCGCAGAACGCGTAACGTAACCCCGCTACAGAACGCTTCTCTACGCAGAGAACGCATTTTTGCAAACACTATTTCCCGCTACGGTAGGCAGTCACGATGCTGTGAGCCTCATTCCGCCTCGCTCTTGCTTGCTAGCTTAGCGCTGGCGAATGGGGCACGAGATCTCACTGACGATTGAATGTTTGGTTAATTTGATGGATGGTGAGAGATAAGGTAATTGAGAGACTGTACTGCGAACATGCAGGTTACCACTCCAAAATGGCCGTGCGACCTCTTTCCACCATTGAACGTACCTGCCTACCTCACTGCACCGCACGTCGCTCTTTCCTCAAGTTGCCGAACATTTGATAAAATGCAAGTGCCTACATGTAGGTACTTGGGTACCTCACGTACCGACCGTGTGGAATCGTCCGCCGACGAAAATCATCTACGATCCTCGCCGCATCCGTCACGAGTGTTCACGCCAAGGTCGCAACATGGCGCGCTTTGACAGCTTGCCTGTAGAGGCCCGTCTAATGATATGGCGCTTCGCCGTACCTGCAGTACGCCCTCAACGCGATCCCCAAGTTTTCAGGCTCACGATGGACCGCGTCGCTCGCGCTGGTGATAGCCAAGATATTGCACCCTACCACGTTCTGCCTGTGCGCGGTATGAAACAGCAGACGGCGCGCGTCAGAACTATGTTGTCGGTCCACCGTGAGAGCCGCGCAGAGGCTCTGAAGTACTTTCCTCATGTCCTCACAATCAATGATCGGACCGGAGCTATCATTCGCTTCAACCGTGATGTGGATTTGGTTCTTCTTGAGGGCCTATGGTATACCTCCCGCCGTCGTGAACCGGCTGCCTGGGAGTACGACTTCCTGAAGAAAACTTCGAATTACAGGATTGACGACTTCAACGCATCTATCCGCCATCTTGGGTTTGGCCCAGGCATCGGAAAGTTTCTTCACGGCTACTACGATCGCGACATAGTAAGGGATCTGAACCCGGCAAATATTTTTACAAATTATACCTTGAAATGCACACTGACTCTTGCCATCATAGTGGTCTGTAATGATGTTCCTCCGAACATTTACAAAACTCGTCGCCGTCTACAACTGCTCGTACATTGATGAGTCGACTTCTAATAACCTGGACTGGTGTACCTCTGACAAGGCCAATAAGTGGGAAGTAACCAAGGAACCTCCGCTCAGTATTCTTTCCTGGCCTGATATCCTCCGTGGTATGGACCAGCCTGCTGTCAACTTATTCGAAATCATGATACGCCTTCTCTTACGAGAATCACACAAGGGACGCATTCCTGATCCTGTTCTAAAATCTTCACATCGCAAAGTATGCTAACTCCTCTCCATATAGTGGACTCCGATCCAGAAAATACAGATTCACCAGCATATCGACGAGTACCTTGACAATGGTGATTTATGGCGATTGAGTTCCGTGGAGCTCGGGAAAGCGATGCTTTTCAGCGGCCGGCCGAAGTCGCCAGTTTACACATACTGGTAGATAGAGTGAGTGCGATACTGGCTCTTTCACGAGAGCACCGACGATTTGCTTATTATGGAGTAGGGACTGGTACGGAAGCAGCGTTTCACCCCTCATGGTGATACCATTTCAGGCCCGACTGGATTATTTGCCGTCTGGTACGAATATCGGCAGACTTCTTTGTGAAGTGGATAATGGGGAACTGTGCTCCCTAGTGACAAGACTGTCTCGATTGTCATTATACAGGGGTCATGATGAGCTGAGGACCTAGGTAGCTCATAAGGGTCGAACTTCGGCAATCAAATGAAATGGGCTTGTGTCCAGCATATTGTTCCAGAGTTACCGCTCAACTGCGTGAACTCAGGTCATGCTCTCGTCATCCTAATTGACGTTCTCTCTGTCTACGTAACAACAAGACTTCTACTGGATCCAACACAAGGCTGCATGAGTGAAGGAAGTATTTGTCGCGAATAACCTCACCGATGACGGTTGACGAGATTGGCCTTATGGTTTGGTATGAGCGGTGTTGAGATTCGGGCTTTTTGTGCTGCTGTCAAAGCGTCATGAAATGAGAGTTCACCAAAGAAGAGAAATGGGCAGCTTTGTTTGATTCTGGGGGGAAATGTTCTCTGAAAGCTTGCTATGCAGGATGCGTTTGCAGATGAAGGTTGTGTGCATCAACTTGATAGTGAAAGACATATTACTTCCATGGCGCAAATCAGTTGAGTTTGGTTGATAATGTGTGATGTATATGAGATAGACTATGTGATCGTTGTCTTAGCGAGCATACTACCACCGGGACATATACCATCCATGTCTGAAATCGTTAGGCTTAAGTGAGTTTATTATAGGTGTATTGATACCGGACATATATAGTTTGACTGCGATAACTCGTTCGAAGAGTCTGTTTGTTTCAATTCCATATATTTTGATTGCTTAGTGTGGTGAGGTGTGATTGCTCATGCAGGTGTACTAATTCATCGCGTCAACGCTCGCCGAACCAGTATCAAGGCAAGCAAAGTTCCCAAGAGAGGCACCCGAACACGGGTCATTCGTGGGGTTGTATGGCCTGGATTGGATAATCAAATCGGATCGACCGGCGACAGTAGTTTCTATATCGTCAATGTCGATGGCATGTACGAATGTCTGATACAGCGGTGGTCTACTGGGTGCGACGTCGAGATTGGCCAGATTAGGTCTGCTTGGCTAAGGGAGCGCCTGTGTATACAAGCATCTGTAAGCTGAAACCATGACGCGTCGGTGCACCGGCACGTTGAATGGCGTTTATAGGATGCTAGACAGTTGAGGAGAGTGGGCTATGGTAGTACTGTGAGACTGAAACATGAGATGCGTCAATTGCGACATTGGGAAAATGCACGGCAAAAAGACCGGATGCGGTGTATGACTTGGGAGATGCAGTGTGGACTCTCCGCTTTTGCTCGGTTATGTCGCAGATCCTCGGGTCACGACGTTTCATTGGCGACACAATTGAGATCGGAACCTGAGAAATGGCTGCTTGGGTATGATTATCGTTGCCGAAAGGGAAGGAGGAAAACACTATTAAATACAATCCGCCGGCTGTTGGACAAGTCGGCGCAGTACTAGGTGAACTCTGTTTTCTGATTTACCTGTGTTTCACTGTTACTAAACCCGCTATATACTTACCTCTGCTCGAGTTCCGGACCAAGTCTACGCTCGCACATTATCACAAAGCTCTTCGAAAACTGCCATTGTCGAACATGTTGTCAAAATCTGTGGTAGCGCTGGTGGCGACGGTCACTGGCGCACTGGCAGCGACACCGCCAGGCTTCGAGCCCGCTAGCGAAAACAGTCTGCCCGTTACATTCGGGAACGTGGCGGCCCTTGACGGCGTCGAAGTCGAAAAAGCAGGTAAGTGTTAGAGTGCTCAGTCCGCACAATCATCTGGATTAACAGAGAGTCAGCCACGGCATCAGCTCCATCGATTGGAACCCAGAGCAAGCTGGATGGAACGTCATTTGCGGTCATTATGGTCGACCTTGATATCCCGACTGACAACCCACCCGCTACAAGCACCCTGCTGCACTGGATGCAAACCGGGTTGACGCAAAGCTCGTCTGCGACCGTGTTGAACACGACAACCGGCACTCTGAGCGCATACTTGCTATCGGTAGCAAATGGGCAGACTGCGTTCGCTAGTTATATTGGACCGGCGCCGCCGGCCAGAATCCCTCTGTCGCATCGATACACAGAGATCTTGATTGACACGTCGGACGCGACTGATGATGGATTGGCGACGCTTCAGACGGCGGCTGCGAATCGCTCTGGTTTCAGTGCTGAAGATGTCTTGACTCAGGCTGGGTTGGTGGACAAAGTCGTCGCGGGCAACTTTTTCAACGTGACGAACCCCGGGCCAGTGACAAATGCGTCAAGTTCGACAAAGGGGCCAGGTAGCTCAGGAAGCAGCTCGGGCAATGGCAGCGGCTCTTCGGACTCGCCTGCGCGAGCTGCGGCCATGGCACAGCGAGCCAGTGGACCACTACTCGTCATGACGTTGGTCGGCGCGTTGGTGTTCGGTTTGTAGGCCATCGGCGGCGTTCTTTCGTATCTCTGATAGATTAATTGACCCTTTCCTACGAAGCTAAACACCGAAATGACCCGTTCCTCGTGATCCACGTGTTGTGGACTCAAAGCTCCAGGAGCTGCTGTATGTTGTCTGTTGGCTGTTGATCAGTAAGGCACCTATTTCGGACGAGCGTTAGAAAGAAGCGCAGGAAAACTGGGGTCTGGGGCTGCAGAGAGATTTATGGAGTGCAATTGGTGGCCCTCGGCGTCTCGGAATCAGGACATGTCGTCAGCTCACGAGCTGCGAAGCTGTTCAAGTTTCACGAAAGCAGAGCACTCAAGACATTCGCGATTCACAATGGGTCAGAAGCAACATGCCTTGCTTTAGGTGTCACCTAACCATGCCTTTGCACCTCCAATTTCTCTGATCTTGATGAATTGGTCGCGTATCGAAGCATCTCCAAACATGCCCACCTGTTCACGATGAACCCCCGAGGTAGAAAGCCAAGATACTCCCCTGACACAGCTCAGCCAAGAACCATTGGGCGAATAGGGCCCAGATAGACGGATGAGTTCTGAGTAGGGCTGGTAAAAAGCCGGCTTCAATAGTAAGAAGCCGGTTTGATGCCACCCCATACAAAAATTGGCTTTAAACGGTATAATACCTATCTTTTTTAACTATTACGCTTTACCCACATAACTTAACATTAAATAAATGCGATATTCGTTATTTATAGTCAATTCCGCATTTATCGAATATTATTTCATTCGATTCTAGGAAGATCTAAGTAGTTTTCTCAATTTTCAAGTCGGCATCATTGGCATCATTTCCCCACATATATCCCGTCACCACCCTAGGTAGTCACCTCTCAGGCCTCCAGTCACCACCAGGGCTACCAGTCAAGCCAGTCAAGCCAGTCAATTCAGTCAATTCAGTCAATTCAGTCAATTCAGTCAATTCAGTCAATTCAGTCAATTCAGTCAATTCAGTCAATTCAGTCAATTCAGT
>MU391949.1:437631-709181 GCA_022578705.1 Xylariaceae sp. FL1019 | reverse complement strand
TAATAATAATAATAATAATAATAATAATAATAATAATAATAATAATAATAATAATAATAATAATAATAATAATAATAATAATATAAAGCGTTTTTTTAAATATATAGTTTATTGTTTTTATTACTTAATTAATAAAAGCAATTATATAGTAGTTTATATCGAAGTTATATATTGCTTTATATATTATAACATATATAAACCAATATATAATACTGCGTATTTATTTATTAAAACAATAATAGCTTATTTAAAAATCAAAACTTTTGTTATTTATAAACAAAATATTAATATAAATAAAGTTTTAAAGCGTTTAGGTTAAAATTAACGTAAATAAACTTATTAGTTATTTTTTTTATTAAGAACAAATACTTAAAGCTTTATAACTGTTTTTTAAGCGTTATAGTTTATACGGCGCGGGAAAAATTTAAGCTTATTTTAAGCCAATAAAGATTTATTAAATACGTATTTTAAATACGTTGTTTTATATCTTTTTTTAAAGCGGTTATTATTAATAGTAGTAATAAAGGCTAATATTTAGTTAAAAATGTTTTATTATACGTAAAGAATGATATTATTATAAAATATAACGTAATTTATATTAAAATTAAATATTTATAAAATTACAAAAATAATATAATTACGGTATTTACCGATTTTATTTAATACTTTTAAATAGTTATACGAATTAAGTAATAAATAAAATAAAGGCGTATTATAAATGCTTTAGCTTATTTAGCACTTTATTAAATTTAGGCTTTTTCTTTTTTTTAATATTATTATACGTACTAAACATTAATTCCAAAGCTTTATTTTTATTAATAGCTTTTATTATAATTATATTAAAATCTATAGCTTTATTACGTTAATAAAGCTATTATTATTTCAATTCTAGCAGTATATTTTAAAAGCTTTAAAAATTACGCGTTTTCCGTTATATATTTGAGTTTTTATTTTTAATTATAAAAGCTTTAATTCTATTTAACTACGGTTACGCAAAGGGATTCTTGCTCGGTACGAAGGCACATTCGCTTTGTACGAGCAGAAGCAAATAGGCTATATAATAACCAAAATAAGTAATTATTACGTACGTCGGTTATAGGATAACCGACGTAAGTAATTATTACGTACGATAAGTACGGGATAGCCGGCGTAAATGATTATTACGTACGCCGAATACTCTGTACGAAAGGCATATAACTAAATAGCTCGTATAATAAAACCTGGTTTATATAGGCTTTATACGGAGCTTTTTTCGGGACTCCCTTTTTATTTAAAAATAAATATAAATAAATAAATATATAGTTATTACTTTTTTGCTTACTAAATGCGTATATATAGTTTATTTAATACTAATTAGTAGTTATATAGCGACTATAAATTAGTAAAAACGGAAAAAGCAATTAATTGAAAAATAATAATATAATTTTGCATTTTTGCCTTATTTCTTTTTTCGTACGACTGGTTTAGGCGTATCGTATAGAAAAAATATAAAAAGATTTTTTTTTAGTTTATTCGAAATAAAATAATAAGCCGATTTATATAATAAATATCGTACGATAATTAACGATAACCTTTTTTTATTTAACGATTTAAACAAAGTTTAGGCTTTATCCGATTTTTCGGCAAAATAGGCCGAAATAGTTTCGTTTTACGGAATTAAAAAAAACACCGTTAAAAAACATATTATACTAAAAAAATAAGAAAACGAGGACAATTTTAAACTATTTAATAATTTATTAAGCGAGTTTTTAATAACGTACGTAATTTATCGCGTATTTTCGTATAACGAAACTAAAATACCGAACAAATATTTAATTTTTAGTTTCCGAAAAAATTTCGGGGACTAAACGGTAATATATTTTAATAAAGTACTACGTAAAATTAAATAAATAATGCAAACGTTATTAATAAACCGAAAAATATAATTCGAAAGTAATAAAATAAGTAAAAAGTTTACTAACTTCGTATAAAAAAAAGGCTATATAAAAAGTACGACGCTTTTAATACCGGATACGATATAGTTAATATTAAAAATAACGTAATTAACCTTTAGTACGATATAACTATTTAAAACAACGTAATTAATACCTAATATAATATAACTAATATTTAGTACGATATAACCGATATTTAGTACGATATAACTAATATTTAATATAACGTAATAAATATTTAATACGACGTAACTAATAACGTATTTAATACTTTATACAACGTAACTTTATTTTTAAATAGTTTTGCCCGAATTAGTTTCGCCCGAACTAGCTCGTTAACGACTTAATAAAAAAGGTTTTATTCCTACGTAACCTAAAAGGATAAAAAGGATAAAAAAAAGTACGGCTAAGGTATTAAAACGAAAAGTACAAAAAAAAACGACCGTATAACCTTTTTCGGAGTAATAAATATAAAAAACATTTTTTATATAACTATTTTTCGTATAACCCGCTTTTAAATAACGTAAAATATACGAAATATTTTTCGTACTTTTAAAATAACGTAAAATATACGAAATACCGTTCGAATAACGGAAAACGTATAATATAAAATATCGATTTACGGAATAATAGTTTTATAAACAATTATAAAAATAAACCTTAGTTTAAACTAAACTTGCAAACTTTATCGTATTAAAATACTAAATAAAAAACGATATAATCGATTTACGTAAGTTTATAGCTTTTTAAAAATCGTAAAAAACCTTTTCGAACTTTACTAAATTACCGTATAATCTGCTATTAGATAAAGTATAATAATTTATATAACTATATTATATTTTAAAAATCACCGAAAATTATTATTATACGGTATTTCCCTAAATCCTTTTAAGCTTTGCCGAATCGTACTTTAATACTAACATTAGCCCGAAAGCGATATAAAAAGATATATATAAAGCGTTAAATCGTTATTTTAATATAAAAATAAACTATTTTTAGTATTAAAGCAAATAAACTTTAACGAATTTTTAACGTATTATATAAAACAATTTAATATTAATAAAATAAAAAATATTAAAAAAGCTTTTTAAAACTTTTCGTATAATATAACACGCTTTTGGTTTAAATTATTAAAAAAAAAACCAATTTTATTCGGTTATCGTATAAATATATATTAAAATACTTAAATTCGAATAAGCTTTAATTAATATTAAAAATACGTACGAAAGCTTATTTTTAAATTTTTATGCTATAATATAAATTTCGGTATAACGAAAAAAAAAACATAGTTTATATAAAACGAAAAACCTATTAAAACGTACTATAACGATAAACGGTATAATAATAATCGTATATAAAAAAAATAACGCGGCAAAAAATTATTCCGTAATCGTTTTTATTATAATTCGTATAACTTTCGCGGTTAAAAATATTAACGTTTTTTTAATCGTATAAATAAAAAATATTTCGTATGTTTTAAAACGGGCTATTAGTTTATAAAATATTTTAAAAAAAAGATTATTTGCGCGAAATAATATTTCGTTAAATACGTTTTTATTTCGGATAAAAAAATCGACGTTTATATAGCGGATTTCGAAAAATATTTTAAAATAAAAAATAAAAACAACTAGCTATATAACGAAAAAAAGGAAAAAATTTTTAAAAAATAAAAAACTAAAATATTATATTATATAATAAACTAATTATATATATACCGAATAACCCGGAAAAATATTTTATAATTTAATAATTTTTTATACGATAATATAAAACCGTGCGATATATTTGTTTTTATATTAAACAATTTATATAAAAATATTTACTAAAGCATTTTTTAAAATATAAAAGCTATAAATATATTAACTATTAATAAGTCCTAAATACTAGTTTACGTACGAAAGTTCTCGGATATAAAAATCGATTAAACTTTTAAAAAAATTTCCGTACGATTTAAAAAAGCTAAAAATATACTTTTAATCGGAAAAATTAAAATCGAAATATTAATTAATTTAATCCGCTTTTATATTTTCGATATTTTTACGTTTTTTTTACTTTCGTTATACGATATAAATCGGTAAAAAGCGTATTATAACAATTTAACGAATAAAATTATATAAAACGGCAAATTATATAATATAGTTAAAAAATAAAATTACGGATTTTTTTATTTCGGTCGCGCGGAATAAGCTTTATACTTTACGGAAATAAATTTATAACGAATATATAAAAAAACAAACCATTAACGCGCGAAATAACTTTATAATTTATTTAAAAAAACTAACTACGATATTTTTTTAAATATATTTAAAAAAATTAAACGGGTTTGTTATTATTATTAGTTATATATAGCGGCATTTTAAAGGTTTAAATTTTCGATTAAAAACGACCTATTATTTAATTACGAAATTATTATCGACGTCGTATATATTAATAAAAAGCTTATATTATACGTAATCGACGTAAAAACGGGATTTTAAACGGTTATATTTTTAAAATCTTTTTTTACGCGAAATATTTAAAATGCCCTATATCGGTATTAAATTTATATATATTAAAAACTACTAAATATAATTACGTATAATACCGGTACGAATTTTTCGTCCGAAAAGTTTCGAAATAACGTACGATTAATAAGATTTTCGTATAAAAAAATTCTAATTAAAGCCTATTAAAATATTAAAAAAATTAAACAAATATATAAGCTATTTCGCCGTATTTTCGATATATTATACGAAAAACTTTTTAATATAATAAACGATTATACGATTTTATAAATCGTAATAAAAGCTTTAAACGATACGGCTAGTTTAAAAAGCCTCGTATTTACTTTATTAGTTTTCGGAGCTTATTTTTAAATTGCGACAGATTTTCCTCTTTTTTTAAATATTATATAAAGGGCAAAAATAATTTAAAAAGTTACGAAAACGATTCGAAAAATATATATAAAAATAAACGTTAATCGTATAATAAATACGAAAAACGGTCCGTCGTATAACGTTTTATCGCTTTTTTTATAATTAAAAATATTTATATAGCGCGAAAAAAGTAGCTAAAAAAGTCTATTTAAAATCGTAATAATCGAAAAGCAAAACGTAATTTTAAAAAACGGTTAAAAATTTCGTTATACGTAAATTAAACCGTATTATCGATTATTATACGAAAATATCGAGATTAAAACTTTTATTATATAACTAAACTTTATATCGAAAAATTTATTGCTTTAAAAACTATAACAAGCTTTTAATTAATTAAAACGCAGATAAAAACGTTTAAAAAAGCATTTTATTATATAAATATTTATAACCGATAAAAAAAAATCGGATTTTGCTTTTATAATACGATTTCGTTAAAAAAAAAAAATTAATATATTCGGTAAACTATTTAAAAAATCGGATATAAAAAAAATTAACGACTTATTAGCTTAAAGCGTATTTATTATCGTACGATATTCGGACGATATATTAAAAACTTTTTAAATTTTCGATATACGCTTTATACGAAAAATTAAAAATAAAACGACCGTTTCGTACGAAAAATCTAAAATAGTCGTATAAAAATATAAAAATAAAAAAAAAAAAACACTTTTTATTTAGTCCTCGACTATTTAACGAAGTAATTAACGCTTTATATTAGCTTTTAGCTTTACGTTAATTAAGTCGTATAGAGCTAAAAAAGAACTAAAAAATATTATATAAACGTACGTATAAGCGATAAACGAATTAATTCGAATTATTTACGTACGATTTTTAAAAAAAATTTGGGACAAATATTTAACAAATATTTTATTACGCGTTATACGACTTTTATATAGCTTAACCGAATTAAGCTTATATTAATATAAAACGTACTATATACATTATTACGAAAAGCTTAAAATACGTATTTCGACGTACGATTTATACTTGCTTTTAACCGAAAAAAAGCTTAACGGTTTCGGTATTACTACGTTTTAAACAAACGATATATTTAACTTCGTAATATTCGAGTTTTCGGAATTAAAAAAGCAAAAGCTAAAAAACGCAAAGTTTTACGTAAAGCCGAAAATTATATTCGTATAAAATATTTCGATTAAATTTAACGGCAGTCAGATTTCGTTAAACGGCGAAAATATTTTTTTTATATAAAAAGGCTAAATATTATAACTATCGGAAATTAATTTTGCTATTTATATAATACCGTAAAACTATATAGCGCAACGCGCGAAAAAAGTATATATCGCGTTAATTTATTAATTTAAAACTACGTACGATTTTTCCGTCGTAATATAAATTAAAAAGCTTAAAAACAAATATATTAAAGCTTTAAACGTATAAATACGTTAATAAATAAAAAATCCGTCGCGCAGCTTGCGTTTTATTTTATTCGATTTTATATATATAAAGCTGTTTATTTTTACCGACAGATTATTCGCAAATAATATCGACTTTTTTTTATAACTCGGCTTTTTAATCGTATTAGCCGAAAAAACTCGTATAAACGACAGTTTTAAAATTTACGGCAATATTATATATTAGAATTTTTTTAAATATAAAAAAGTTATAAAAAATATATTTACAAACAAATTATACGATATAATAACCGGTTTTAATTACGTTATTGCTTTTAATACGATATTATAATAAATTATTCGTACGTTTTAATTAAACCAAATTCTAATAGTTATTTATTCCGATTTACGTTCGTTATATAAATACTTTATAAAGCTAAAAATAATTACCGAAAAAAAACTAATAATCGACGTAATATCGTTACGTAAAGCGTACGAAAATCGTAAAATTTCGGAAATATAATAAATTAATAGCAAAAACAATTTATTAAACGTATTTACAAAAAAAAACCTTAATTAAGCGCTTATATAATTAGTTACAACTAATCGATTTATCGTATAAATTAAGGCATTTATTAACCGGTTAGATTAATAAAAATAAAACTTGTTTATATAAACGCTTTTTTTTACATATTTTCTTTTATATAATAATATAACATTTACTAATTTTTTTTCCTATTTTTAAATTATACGAAAAATTATCCCATCGTATAAAGAAATATAACATTATATTTTATATTACGTATTTAATAAAAATAAAAATAAACAAAAATTTAATTTATAATAACGATATTACGTACGAATAAAAAAAAAACATCGCACTAAAATAAAATTATTACACTATTTACCCTAAACTAATTATTTCGGTATTAACTATTTTAAACCCGATAAAAACAATAAACAATATATAAATAATAAATGCAGTTTATATATAAACTATTAAAAAAACCTAAAACGTAAACGTATTATTTATATAAAATACCGGTATAAAAACTAATATTGGCGGCATTATTAATACAACGTTAATAAATATTATAAAAGCTAACAGCGAAAATAATACTACGAAATTAAACTATTATACCGTAAAAATACAAATCGTAACGTAATATATATACGTAAAAGTTTTATAAATCGACGTTATTAAAGCTATATAAAATATTAATATTTTATAACAGTATAACCGCTAAACGACGCTTTTAATCTTATTTATATAAATTAATAAAAGCAAAAATATAAACTCGTACGATTATATACGTTAATATTTATATTTTATATAAAGCTATAACCGACGTTCGTAAAATAATATTATATAATAATATTATTAAGACTAAAAGCGCTAATAACCTAATATATTTAAGGGCTTATAACGGTAATTTAGTAAAGCTTATAATAATTACGAAAAGTTATTTAAATATTACCTACGGTAGGATTTTAAAAATTAGGCTATTATATAATAAAACCCCCGAAAATAACGGTAAAACTTTTAACGAAAAAAGCAAAAAACTAAACCGCGATAAAAGCGGGATTGTTTAAAGCAAAAAAGCTAAAGCCCGCGTTAAATAAAGCAGCTATTTTAAATAAAATAGCAAAAAGCAAAAATAAAAAAAAAAATAATTAATCGTACGTATAAATAAAAAATAAAATAATAACGTACGGAAAAAAGAAAAAAAATTAAGTCTATTATATAAAAAGCTATAATTTTATATAAAATAGCTTCCGTATAAAGATTTACGATAATTTACGATTTTAACTTACTAAAGCACTTTATTACTTTTTATATACCGTATAATAACCGATTTTATTAATCGTAAAATCGCATAATAAATAGTATTACAGCCGATAATTTAAAAGCAAAAACTATCGTATAGATTAACCTATTAATTTTTAATTACCGTACGATAGATTTTTCTATTATTTACGCTGTTTTATTAAATATATAAAACGAAGGCGGTTATTTAGTTATTTTTTAATTTATCGTATAAACGATTAATAAATTCTTTATCTTTTTAATTATAATATAAATAATAATATATTTTAGTTCGACGTTAAAGCGAATAAACCGTATACCGACGGCTATTTAACGATAATAAAATAGGTAATATTTATACGAAATATTAAAAAAATAATTACTTTACGTAACCTATTTATAAAAAAAAAGTTGCTAGTATTTAACTACGGTTACGTAAAAGGATTTTTATTCGGTACGAAAATATATTCGCTTTATACGAATAAAAGCAAATAGGCTATACGATAGCTGAAATAAATAATTATTACGTACGTCGGTTATAGGATAACTAACGTAAATAATTATTACGTATAATAAATACGGGATAGCCGGCGTAAGTGATTATTATATACGCTGGATACTCCGTACGAAAAGCATGTAACTAAATGGCCTATATAATAGAACCTGGTTTATATAGGCTTCGTACGGAGCCCTTTTTAGGACTCCCTTTTTATTTAAAAATAGACACAAATAAATAAATATATAGTTATTGCTTTTCTGCCTACTAAATACGCACACACAGCCTATTTAACAAATTCGTTATGTTTTTTTTATTATACTTGCTTTTTTCGGTAAATACGTTAAATAATCGATTTTTTCGGCAATTATTTTTACCGTTTAAAACTTTATTTAATAAACGTTATTTAAATAATCGACCTTTTTAGCGGTTTTTTTTAAAGTTTTATTATTTAACAAATATTTATTTTAATTATTTTAATACTTTTTTTATTATAAATAACGGTTTATCGATTAATTTTTCGTAAATATAAAACGTTATTTAAACCGCTGTTTTAATTTTTTATAATATTTTTATTACGTAATTTCATATTAAAATTAAAGCTTTATATATTTAAGTAAAAAATAAAATTAACGTTTTTAAAACTATTATTATTATTTTTTAAACGTAAATTTATAGTTTTATTACGTTTTAAGCTATTTTTTTAAATTTTGAACTATTTAACGCTTTCGGTTTGTTTTTTTTTTTAATTTTTTAATTTTTATAAATATTAACAAATATAAAGTTTAAAAGCTTTTATTTCAAAATAAACTAAATATTAACGGCGATATTTTCGAAAGCTTTAATAAAGCTTTTTTTATATACGTATATAGCCGTTTTAATTTTAAAATTTGAATAATTATTTATTTTTAAATAACTTACGTTATTATTAATAATTAAAATTATAATATTTTTTTATAGCTTTTAATTAAATTTATAACAATTTTAATAAAGCTTTTTTATATTAATAAAAAACTACGGTTTTTAATTATAAAAAACGATAACTTGTTACGTACTTTTTTTATCGTTTGAAAAAAAACTATTTAAAAAATAAGCAATTATATTTTTTGATACGTAATATATTTAAAATTTTTATATTATTCTATTACTTCGTTTTATTATTAAAATTAATAATTATAAAACTATTTTAATTATATATAATAGTTTCGTTTTTTTTCGATTTTTTAGCCGTAATAACGCCGGTAAAATTTATATTTAGTTATAATTTTAGAAACTAACTAATAAATCGTTTAGTTATATTTTTATATAATTAAACGTTATTAACGATTACGTTTTTAATATTTATATTAAAACTTTTAAAATGTTTTTTATTTTTATTAAAACTTTTATTATTTTTAATAAAGCTTTAAAAATATTTATTAATAAATACGTATTTAATAATATTCAAAAAAAACGTCGGTTTTGTTTTATTAAAAACAAATAAAATATAATAATAAAAGCTATAAAGTTTTAAAATGCCCGTTTTTATTTTATTCCGTAATTGCCGTAGTTTTTTTAACGGTTAATATCGGTTTTAACGATATTTTTAATACTTTTAACGACTTTAATAAATACAATTATGATAATTAAATAGTTAAAAATAAAACAAAATAAATAAAGTTTTAATAATATTAATATAAATCGAATAATTAATTTTCATTATTGACGTTAATTTATTAAAAAGTTTTAAAATAAACGTTTTAAACTTTAATAAAATAATAACATTTCAAAACTTAATGCTTTATTTTACGGAAATAATTACGGTATTTACTAATTTTATTTAATATTTTTAAATAACTATACGGATTAAATAGCAAATAAAATAAAAACGCATTATAAATGCTTTAGCTTATTTAATACTTTTATTAGGCCTAGGCTTTTTTTTTTACTTTAATATTATTATACGTACTAAAAGTCAAGTTTAAAGCCCTATTTTTACTTATAGTCCTTATCGTGATTAATATTAAACTTTAAATTGAAATATAAACCATTTTGCTTTTTTTAAATAAAAAAGGTATTATTAATTAATAAATAGTATTAATTTAAAAGTAACTAAATACGAAAACGATACCGTTAATACGTTTAAAATCGGTAATAAATATATATAAGTTATATTTAAAGGTTTTTATTTTTAAGGTTTTAATATAATAATAATAATAAATCGTTTATTAAAATAGTTTTATTGTAATTATACCGTTTAAAAGTTTTACGACTTATATAATAAAGCCTTTAAAAAAATCAAGTTTAAGATTTTTTAAAAAGCTTACGTAAATACGTTTAATTAACGCGTTTTTAAATTATATAGAAATTTAAGTAATGTTTTATGATACTATTTATAGTTTTAATGTTTTTTATTATAATAAGTATAAACGAATTTAATAAACGCTAATATACGCGCTAAATTATAGGAAATAATATTAAGACTTTTTATTTTTTAACGTTATTATATTTTTCAACGCTAAAACGGCTTTATTATAAAGTTTATAATTTTTATTTGATTTTATTCTATATATAATTTGAAATTTGAAAATATTAGATTTAATATATATTTTAAAATTATATAAAATAATCTATAGTATGTTATTTTTTAATAGTTTGTTTGATTTATAAACATCGTTAGTTTTGAAAAAGTTATTAATTATTATAATAGTTTTATCGCTACAATATTAACGTAATAGTTTAATTATTGTTTTTTAATAGTAATTATAATTTTAATATCGTTATTAAAACGTTTTTAAACTATAAAATCATTAAAGTTTATAGACTTTTATCAATTAACCTAGTTTAAAGATTTACGTTTGTTTTTATTGCTTTTAAATCCTTTTCGTTTATATTTTAAAGCAATATAATATAGATTATACGGTTAAAGTTAACCTATTTATTTAATTAATTTAACCGAATATAAAAACTCGTTATTATATAGGTTATAATTATATATAATACGTTTATTTTCAAAAATATTAACTGATTTTTTTTAGGTTTTAATAATAAAAGAGACATATATATATATATGTCAAACTTTATAAAACCGGTAATATTAATAACTAAACCGTAACCGTTAATATTTAATAGTTTATATAGTTTTATGTATCTTTTATTTTTTCTTATAAATAGATATTTTATAATTTATAAATAGAATTAAAATATTTATAACGTTTAAACCGTTCTATATATTTAAAACGTTATAGATTAATTTCGCTATTTTAACATTTTTTCATATTTTTATAACTAAATTAAAAGCATTTATATATTATAATATAGTAAAAATAAATCGTAGTTTTTATATAAATACGCGTTAAGAATTTAAAAAACTAAAACTAAGCTGTTAAGGTTAAGAATATTATTAACGGTTTTTATAATTATTTATAATATAGTTTTAAAGCTATAAACAATTTATAATTTAACGTTAATAATTTTTTACGTTTGTTAAAAAAGTTTAAAGTTTGTTTTAATTCGTTTATCTTTTAATAAGCTTTTATTAGTATTTTTTCAATTATAATCTTTATAATGAAAGCTTTATTATAAAACGTTTATAATATAAAATCAGTTTTTACGTTATATATAAAAACATCTAAAAAGTTTATATAAATATCGATTTAAATTTTATATGAAGTTTTTTACATACTTTCTATAATTATAATAAATGAAAACGTTACGTTTAAAAATAAGGCTACGGCGTTATTAAAATAAAAAACGGCCTAATAATTAAAATATATAACGTTAGCGAAAACTTTGTAATTGAAATTTATATTGTTTTTAAAAATAGATTTAAATTATTTAATCGTTATATCATATAATCACTAAAGAATATATGTTTTATTTTATCATTTTAAAACTTTAAAATCAACGTTGTTATAATTTAAAATATTTAATAAACAGTATAGTTTAATAACGTAAAAGTAGTTAAAGCGATAATAAAAATTACGTATTTGATTTTTAATCATTTTGATAAATAATTTGTCAGCCTTGTTTAAATAAAATTATAAATAGTTATATTTTTAGCCGATTCTAGTAACAAAGCTGCCGTTTTTATATTAAAATAAATATCAAATCGGTTTATGTTTTAAAAAAAAAAAGTTTCTAAAATATAACGTAAAAATTAACGTTTTTAAATATAGTATATATTTCTAAAATATTAATAAAAACGATAATATTATTATTACTAAACTTTATTTTTATATTTTTTATTCTTAAATAGTTTATCGTTATTTTATAATTAATATTAAATAAAGTATACGTTTAAGCTTTATTAACGGTATAAGCTTATACGGCGTTTATATTATAAATAATATTTTAACATTATTTAATTCTATAACGTATTAATATTAAATAAACTGAAATATATAAATTAATTTATTATTCCAAAAAACTTTTAAATTAAACGATTTTCATAAGTTTATAAAACTATATACGCGATTACGTATATATTAATAACGTAGTTATTATTTTTCATAATATTTTAATAATTAAAATACGTTGATAATAGTTATTAATGAACGTATAATATTTTAAAGGTTTAATTTTATTAAAGTATACGTAATAGTAAATTATAAATTTATTTATTTTTATAAATATGCACTATTTATTAAAAATACGTTTTTGCTTTTTGCAAGTATATTTATATACGTATTAACTACAGCTATAATATATAAAATAAACATATATGTAATTATTATCATAAGGGTTAAATAAGCCGTTTTAGTAGTTATAGTTATATAATATAAAGTTATTTTATAATAAGTTATAAAATCGATTATAATAGTTATAATAGTTGTTGTTATAGTTATTATAGTTAGTGTGTTTACGGTTTTTAAAGCCTAGAATATATTTACGGATAATATAATAAATATTAATATAATTATTATCGAAGTTCTTGTTATAATATATAGTTAAATTATATTAAAAGCTTTATAACTTAATCACGTTCTATAATAGAAACATTAGACGTAAAAATTTTTTAACGGTTATAAGAAACGTTTAAAAAACGAAACCAAATTTAACTCGGTTTTAGTATATTTTCATAATTATATTTTTAAATGTAGTTTTGTTAATATATTACGCGTTAAATACTCGTTAATAAGTTTATAATATATTAAAAAGTCATTAAAATCCTCTATAGGCTTTATTATAAAGTGATTACATTAGATTTTATTATATAAAATTAAAATTTAATTATTTAAATAATTACTTTTACTTATTTTAATATCAAAAGATATATTTACTATTATATATATCGATTTAAAACGATAATAAAGTTTTATATTATAAATAAAATACATTTAAGCTTTATTTATAAAACTGTTTAAAAAATACCGTAAAGCTATTTAATAAGTATTTATAACGTGAATATAATATTTAATATTGTTTTGTTTTTATGTTTTAATATATTATACGTGTTATTTATGTATAAACAAACTTTTATTATTATTTTATTAATTTATCAAAAAAAAGTACCGTTTCTTATAATTAAAGACATTTTTATAAATAGAAATTATTGATATATATATTTAATATTAGTCACAAATAATTATTAACGGGTTTTTAATATTATTAAATTATATATATTAAAGAGTTAATTAATAATAATATCTAAGACTTTTTAAATATATTTAATATATATAGTTAAGGTTTATTAAAATAAGTACTGTTATTAGTAATAACGGTTTTACGTTTAATTAAAGTTAAATATATAACGTTACGCGCGTTTGAGTTTATATAGGCCGCGTTTTACGTATTTTAAGTAATATTTTATACGTTACAGAATCCGTTTTGCGAATTTATATAAATTACGTTATTTAATTCTTAATAATATACGCGTTATTAAGTTTTGAAATAGCAGCGTTATAAATATTAAATTTTATAATAAAAAGGTTTTTATTTATAACAAAAATCGTTCTTTTATTTTATAATAATTACTTTTTACCGTTATATTATTTATTTATTAAAAAGCTAAATAACGACTTATTAGTGTTTTATTAAGGTATCTTTTAGTTATAAAATATGTTTTTGGTTTTTTAAAATATAAAAAATTAATGCTTTTAACGTATAAAGAAAATTTAATAGTTTTTAAAAAAATATTTCAATAATTGTTATAATATATTATTATTTTTTAACTTCTTTTTCAAATTATTTGTTCAGTATTAAGCTTGTTATTATATTTTTTTATAAAACAATATCGATAAATAATAATATTAAAAGCAGACACTGAAATTGTAGGTTTAATTATAGCCTTTTTTTAATGCTTATTTTTGTTTATAAGTTAATTTAAAGCTTAGCGTTTACGTTTTAAAATATAATAATAAAATAACGAATAACTAAGTTAAAAAAGCCCTATTATAATGTATAAAGGTTCTAGAAACTATAGCGGATTTATTTAATATAATAAAAATTTTAAAAATTTATTAATTAAAATTAAAACAAATTTGATAATAAAGTTATCATTAGTAAAAGAATTAAAATTGTATCAAGATCTCGAAATGCATATATTTATATATAAATAAGTTTAAATATTTCGAATCTCGATAATAATAAAGCCGAAAGAATTAAAGTCGATAAAATATATATAGACAAATAAAATTATTAAATTTTAAAAGGGAATAACGTAGAAATCAATTCAAATATTTATTTTTGTTTACTATTTAATTATAATAGAGTATTTATATTTTCCAATCAACTCTTACGGGAATTATTATATAACGCTATAATAACGATGTTATATATTATATAATCGTTAATCATAATAAAAAACATATATTAAAAACGTTATTTATAATACGTAAAAGCTTAACGTTAAATATTTAATTTTAAAGCTTTATATTTCATTAAAAATTACACCGTATTATTTTTTAAAACTAATCTTTAAATCTTTAAATAACGCATATCAACTTTTAAGAACTAATTTTAGAATTTCTAATTAACGGGTATTACTTTTTCAAAGCACTTAAAAATTTTTAAGGAAACTGTTTTAAGGTTTATAATATAAATTTTAAATCGTTTAACAAATTAAGAAAATTGTAACACGTAATTAAGTTTTATATATAATAATTTATTGAAAAAAGTTTATAGTATTAAACGCGCGAAATAATTCGAAATAAGCTTTTTTCTTCTTCTTAATTTATATTTATAAAAAAAGTGACAAATATCAATTAATTTTGAATTAATTATTACCGTGTAGTATATAGTCTTTATCACGTAAATACCGATTTTGATTAATAAATAATTAATTAATAAAAACGCGTAAAAACGGTTTTTATAAATAGCTATTTATTACAAACAAGTAAAGTAAGATATTATATAATTAATAGCTGTTTTATAAATAATAGTTTTATGATTATAGGCAATGGCTTTATATAATAATTAGCTAGCGTATTAACGTATAATCGTACGTATTAATAAACCCTTAATTATTACTAATATAACAATTTATAAAAATCGCTAATATAAGTATCGGCCGGGTTGTTTTACGGTTCTTAATATATAAGCTAAGTTTTATAATTAAATACAAAAGCTATTTCAATATTTTTAAAAAATTGTTTTTAATATAAGCAGCTAAAATTTACTTTGTTTATAGTAATAAAGTTATAATAATTTTAAAATAGTTAATAACTTAAGCTTTAATAACGGCGTTTTTACTTTTAATAAATAATAAATCACGGTATTCACCGATCTTACTTAAGACTCCTAGGTAGCCTGTATAGGTTTGATAGCTAATAAAATAAAGCCGTACACACTATATATAAGTGCTGTAGCCGACCTAGCACCTTACTAGGCTTGGCCTTCTTTTTGCACCTTTAATAATATTATTTATATTAAACCCACTTCAAAGCTCAGTTTTTACATAATAATCTTTATCATAATTTAATTAAATGTTTGTTAATTTTAGTTCATTAATAAGATTATTGTTATTTTATTTTACTAGTAAGCTTCTTACGCCGGCACTTTTAATTCATTTAAAAACCTTTTTAATAAGTAACGTAATGCTTTAAGCCCGTTTTACTTCGTTACTTTTAATTAATAATAGCTTTTCCTCTTTTTTAGTTAAACATTTTCAGTTACTTTAAGCTCTTTTTAAAGGTTATTTAATTATAAATGTTACTACTTTAAGCTATCGCCTTTTTTAAATAAGCTCTTTTTAAAAGGCTTGATTATATAACGCATTAAGCCATTAAACCCATTTTAGCACATTTTTTTATTATAACTAACGGCTTATTAATTAACTTTTTATAAATATAAAGTGTTATTTAAATAGTTGTTTAAACCTTTTATAACGCTTTTAACGCGTAATATAAAAGCAAAGTTAATGATTTACGGGCAAGGTTATAGTAAAAATCATTTAATTATTAGTTATTAATTAGTTATTAAAATTAATTAATCAAAATCGCTTTACTTACTAACTTTTATTAGTTTTAATCGCTATAATAACTAATAAATTAATGATTAATTAGTGCTTAAAAACTAAAATTACAGTGACGTACCGGCGTATTAGTCCATTAATACGTACTTTAGTTACTTTAAACTACTAAATAATTTTATAAATTAAATAAAGGATACTATACGCACTATAAGTATTTATAGCTATAATAGCTATTAAGGCTATTTTTTTCCTTTTCGTTACTTTATTATTAATATATATTTAATAACTACTATTACTAAAGCCCTGTTTTTACTATAAAGCTTAATCGTAATAATAATAAAATCCTTTAATTAACAATAGCGAATTTATTATATTACGGCTTTATTACCCGTTTTTTCGCTACGTATAATAAAGTCAATAAACCGTCGTTAATCGCGGTATTAAGCGCCCGCTTTAGCGGCTATTTTTCCTAATAGTTCACCGCTTTTATTAATACGCCCTTTTTAGCACTTACCGCTTTTTTTAGTACTTATTGCTTTTTTCGGTACTTTCGTTGTTTTTTTCGGCGTTTTTTAATACTTTTTTGCTATTATTAGCTTTTTTCGGTATTTTATTATTAATTTTAAGTAGTTTTTAGTTTTTTTTTAGCTTTTTTTAGCTTTTTAAAAGCTTTAACCTTTTTATTAAGCTATTTTTAGCTTTTTTCGGCTTTTTTCCGTAAAAGCTTTAGTTTTTTTTAGGCCTACTTTTCTAATTATTTCGTTAAACTTATTTACTTAAATTTTATCGTTAAGCCTATTTTAAAATAGCAAATACCCTTATTACCGTAAGTGTTATAAACATTATTAATTAGGCTTAAATTTAATAATTTTACGCTGTTTTAATTCTTATTTTTTAAGCAAAAATCGATAAACTAAAAACTAAAACTGTTTTTTTTTACGAGTTATATACCGGTTAACGTTTTTAATCCGTATTTTTTAACTTATTTATATTTTATAGGCCTATTAAGCTTAACGTTTAAAAGTTTATTATTTTAAGCAAATTAAAGATTAATAATAACGTTTTTAATAGTTTAAATAAAACTACTTTTTTATACGTTTAGTTGCGTTTTAACGTAAAAGTGTAAAAAATCGTATGTTTTTAAATAGCTTATATTTTTAAAACGGCTATTTACGACTATAATATATTGCTAAACGTACTATTTTGTGTTTATAATAACCCTAACCGAAGCTACCGCGTTAATAAAAAACTTCGCCTTTTTTTTATATAAGAAGACGACTTTTTGCGTAATTTCTTTATTATTTAAAAAAACCGAGCTAAGAAATAAATATTAATATATTTAGCGACGCTTAATGCATTTAAAACTTTTATAACGTACTATTGCTTAAATTAACTTTTAAAATAAACGATCGCTAGATTTTTTTTATAAAATACGGTAATTTCGTTAGTTTTTTTTTACGACTTATTAATTACGGTAGAACTTTGTTATAATAAAAGCTTAGCTTTTTTAACCGTAAAAATAACGGCAATAAAACTTATTATAAGCTATAATTAATTTAAAACTTTACCTTTATAAAGATTAACGCTATTAACGTTAATAACGATAATTTTACTTTTAGCGATAACGATAATTACGTTTATTTTAACGTTATCGTAAAGCTTTTATTCAAAAAAACTACGTTATATAGCGTTTTAATAAGTAGCGTTATTTACGTTAGTATTGAAATTGCCTTTATTTAAGCAAAATTAAACACTTATAAAAAGCGCTTTTAACGTTTAATAATTAGCGAATATATAAAATATATTTTTTAAAGTTATAAAATAGCTAATTATTAACTATTGCTTATTAAAATAGCAACTGTTATTAAAAACTATAATTACGCCTTTAATAAAAACTGAAAAAATAAAATAAGTAAAAAAAATGCCTTTATTTAAAATTAAATACGTAATTTGTATTGTTTTTAAAATTTGAAAAAAAAAAAGCGGAAACAATGTTTTTAGCTTAATTTACTGTCCGGATTTTTATAGGAAGTAATAACGTATTAGCGTACTAGTTTACTAGTACGTACTTTAATTACTTTAAACTATTAAATAACCCTATAGATTAAATAAAGGATACTATACCCACGTATAAATGTCTGCACCTACAGTAGCTACTAGGGCTACCTTTTTTCCTTTCGTCACTTTATTATTAATATATACTTAATAACCACCACCACTAGAGCCCCGTTTTTGCTGTAAAGCCTAACCGTTACAATTACTAGTAATAATTAACTATTAAATAATTTAAAACCGTAGTGTTATTTTTTTAAAATTTAACGTATATAAAGGCTATCTTTTTCTATTTTCTATATTATATATATAGTTATAAATTCATTATTACTTATATTAAACTTAGTTATAATGTAAGCTTTTACTAAAGATAAAGCTTCAGGCTATATTTAGTGTATTAATAAATATTTAAAAGTAAAGAATAAAAGGTAAAAGTATACAAATTAAGTAATAAAGGGTTACAGGTATACTTATAGCCTAATAAGGGTTATTAGTGGTTCTATACTTAATGTATAAAGTAAGCCCTATTAGCAATTATTTATCACTACCTTTTTAGTCAAAAAACAAGTTTTTTTTGAAAACTTTTACTAATCTTTATAATGGAATAAATGCCTTAAAACGTAGTTAAATGATAAAAAAGTAATGACGCGTTATATTAGTTAGTTCGGCTAAATAACTTAAAATTTAAGTTTATTAAAATAAGTTTTAATAACGTTAATAATTCGTATTGTAAATAAAGAAAATGCTTTTTAAGTTTAATATAGTTATTATAATTTAAGGCCTTTAATTTTTAATATAACTACGTTAAATCTTATATAAATAATTCATATAGCCTTTTTTAAAAAATAAGCTTATATAGTTAAAACTTTATAACTAATTATTTTTCAGCTTTAAAAAAAACTTTGAAAATATTAAATTCTTTACTTATTTATTAGTTACGCTTTATATTTTTAAATTTGTATATACTTTTTATTATAAGTTTATTATTATTAAAGTAACGTTTATTGATTTTATCATTATTACTACTTTATTTTTAAACTTTTAAATAAAGCAATAATGCGGTAATATTTATATTTTATACATAAAGATTTTTTATTTCATATATTATATTTTTAAAGCTTTTAGTCAGTTAATATAAAATATTAAAATCTTATCTTTTTTGAATATACTTATATTAAAATCTGCCGTAATATAGTCGTAATATTTATTTTTTATCAATTATTTTCTTTTTTTATTACTAAAATAAACAACTTTATTTTAAAGATTTATTATAATTTATTCCGCTAGCGAATTTTTCAAAAATTTACGTACATTATTAACGTAATTATAGTTAATAAATCGTTAACGGTTAAAAACTTGTATTTAAAACATAGTATTATTTTAGCTACAAGTTTTATGTATTTATACTGTTATAAAATAATTTAATTTATTAGAAAACTTGTTTATAATTTATAACTATTATTGCTTTAAAATAAAAACGTAGTTATTAACGTTAAAATTAAATTTTTATGAAGTTTGATTTATTCATTTAACTATACGATTTTATATATCGCTTGAATCAGTTTTAGCCATTTTAAAATAGTTAGTAATACGTTTTATGCGATTTTAAGCTTTTTTATAAAATCGTCGTTTTTATATTACAAATTGCTATAGTTTTCCTTTAAACGTTTTAATGTTTTATTTAAGATAATAAAATATAAAAGATCTTATTTTGATTTTATAAAAAAAAACCGGTCGATTTATAAACTATCAACGTTTATATATAATTTATTAAAAATAAAAAGTCCGACTACTTATTCGCAAAAAATTTAACGGGAAAATTAAAGCGTAAATTTAAATATTTGTTTATAATCTTAGCTTACTTTGCGGTTTTATAATATTTAATCAAAACCGACGTTAAATCTATATATAAAAACGATATAAGTGTCTTAAAAAATAACGTAAACTATATTATACGGTTTACTATTACAGTTTTGAATGAATATTTTATACGCTTTTTCGAAATACATTTTAGCGGTATTCTACACCGTAATATAGCGGTATTGGAATATAAAACATTTTTTTTATAACATAATCGATTATAAGTTTAACATTGTTATGTTTCTTTTGGTTCTAAATTCTTGTTTAAAATTAAAAACTATATACTACTAAACTTTATTAAGTATCGTTAATAAAATTAAGTAACTCAACCTTTTAGTTTATAATATTTTAATTAATTTATATTTTATATAATCTATATTTTATATAATTTAAAACCAGATTATTGCAATTGTTTTAAATACCGGCTTATTAATACCGCGATATTACTAAATAACAAGTTTCCCGCTTTTTTAAGTATATAATTAATATAATAGCATGAATTCTTTATATAATTTAAATCTTTAATAATTTATCATTTAATACTATAAGTCGTTTTTTATAAATCGTAAAACCGGTTTAAGTTATTTATAAATTAGTATTTTTTTAGCAATACCTTTTTATAAGTAAATTATTATATTAAAATTATCGCAGTTTATTTTAAACATGTTTATTATCAAAAAGTATCGCGTTTATTTTATAAAAAGCTTAATATTTAAAAAGTTACCGATTTACCGATCTTATATAGTACTCCTAGGTAGCTATGCGGATTAAATAGCAAATAAAATAAAGGCGTATACATTATATAGATACGTAGCCGACCTAGCACTCTACTACGCTTAGCTTTCTTTTCTACAGTTTTAATAATACTATAAAATAAGTATATCTTAAAGCCTTGTTTCTATATATAGCTTTTATTGTAATTTTATTAAAAGTCCGTTGTTTTATTACTAATAAAGCTATCATTAACTTTATTTCAACTAAGTAAGTTAAAAAACGTAGAGTTTTTAATCGTTAAAAAAAATCTCGCGGAAGGTAATTTATTTATTTATTTGAAGTCCATTATCGATACGGTATTATCGTTAAAGCTTTGTTTTATTAATCGCTTAATTAAAATCTTTAATGTAAAGGCGTATTATTTCTCCGTTAACCTTTGTTTTAACGTAATATTTAATTAAGTCTTTTTTTAACAAGGCATTACTATTTATTAAACCTTAACTAGGTTAAGCTATTTTTAAAAGCTTTATCAATCATTTAATAGGCATTTTTTTTATTTCTTTAACTCTTTTAATACTTTTTCTTATTATATTTAACGGCTTATTAATTAACTTTTTGTAAATATAAAGCGCTATTTAAGCAGCCGTTTAAATTTTTCATAACGCTTTTATCACGTAATTTAAAATCGAGGTCGACGCTTTAAAAATTTAACTAACGCGTATTAAAAAAGTGAAGTCAATGCTTTATGCATTTAAAGAAAGTAACAGGTCGACGCTTTAAAGGCTTAAATTGCCGCTTTTTATGAGTTTTAAACCGCCGTTATTCATGCTTAAGCTATTCGATGTTTTCGTTTTATTTTTTTTTATTTTTCTGATTTTTACTGAGTGACGTACTAGCTAACTGGCTGATTTGTGGTACCGGCTTACCTACTTAGCACCGACCTACTTAATATTGCTTTTATATCTTATTTATTCTGCCACCTTTTACCGCCTTAAGACCTTTTTATATAAACTTACGGCTTATTTATATATAGCCTTTTTTATTTTATTTTATGTTATTTTATTTCATCATTAATATATATTTAAATAATATTATTGATTTAAACCGGTACTAAATAAAAATATTAGAGCTCGAAAAAATAAAACGAAACTGTTAAAATAATATAATATTTAGCCGATTAACGTTAATGTAAAAATGTTTACGGCAGATTAGAAAAAGAATTCGGTATTTATTAATGCGCGCGATAGCACGCTAATACGCTAGCTAATTAGCATATAAGGCCACTGTTTATAATAATAAAACCATTAATTATAAAATAGCTGTTAATTATATAATATACTACTTTATTAGTTTATAATAAATAGTTATTTATAAAAACCGCTTTTACGCTTTTTTATTAATTAATTATTTATTAAATAAAAGTTATATTTATATACTAAAGCTTACGTATTATACGGTAATAAATTAATTTAATATTATTCATATTTATTACTTTATTTATAAATATAAACTAGCAAAAATAAAAGTTTGTTTTGAGTTATTTTATATGCCCGGTATCATAAACTTTTTCGAGTGAATTATTATATATAAGATTTAACCGCGCGTTTTTATTTTTAATTTATTAAATAATCTAAACAACGCGCGACGTTAGTTATCTTTCCATAAATTAATTTTAATTTATTATTATAGTTATAATATCTTATCGTTATTAAATTTAAACGTTTTATTACGTATTTTAATACCGTTTTTTGCCCGTTATTGCAAAATGCTTATTTATTAATTAAATATTAAGATTAAATATTTTAAAACTAAATTTTTAATTATATTACTTTATTTTTATTACTATTATATCCGTTATATTCTGCAAGCTATTCATTTTAGTTTTATTTTTATTACTAATTATTATAGAGTTTATTTAAATAACTTTAAAGAAATTTAAGCTTTAAATAATTTATTTTAAAGTTTAGCCTATTTTAGTTTAAAACGTATATTTTAAGAATTTTGAAATTTTATTTTTAAATAACTTTTTTAATAAAATATTTTATATTTTATAATATTTACTTTATAATATTTTGTTTAAAATTTTCTTAATAACTTTTAAAAGTAATATTTTTATTAATTAAAAATTTAAAAAACAGCTTATTAACGTATTACTTATTATTTAATAATTTAAGAATTAGTTTTTAAATATAACACGATGTAATTTTTAATAATAAATAAAACATTAAAATTAAGTATTTAAGTTCACGCTTTTACGTATTATATATAGCGTTTTTAATACGGATTTTTCGCTAAATTCAATAGTTATATAATACGTAATATCATTAAAATAACGCTATATAATATTCTTTATAAAAGCTTATTATAAACGTAAGTATTTTACCGTAATTAAATAACAAACAAATATAAATGCTTTTATTTAATTTTTACGTTATTGCTTTTTATAATTTAATAATTTTTTTTATTTACGTATTTTTTAACGAATTTAATTTATTTAGTTTTATTACCGTCGATAATTATAGTATTTAAATTTATTTATATATACCTATATTTATTTTAATATATTAATATAACTTTAGTTATTTTTGTAATAATAAATCTATTATTACATTCCGTTTTAATTTTAACGGATAAAACTTTAAAATATTTAATATATTTAATAAGTTCGTTATAGTTTTTAAAAACATTTTACGACGTAACGGCGTTTTTTTAAATTTTAATAAACGATATTTTATTATTACGGTTTATAACGTAATCGTTAAGTTTTAAAATAACCTATAAACGAAAATAAACATCGAAAAAAGGCTATAATTAAACTTATAATTTTTAAATTTACTTTTAGTATTATTATTTATTAATATCGTTTTATAAAAAGGTATAATAACAAATTCGACGTTAAAAAAGCTGTTAAAAAAAGCTAAAAGGCAATAATGAAGTATAGTTATTATTAAAGTATTTTTAAAAGACTAACAACCTTTATACGTTAAAAACGTAGATTTTTTATATTTTAAAAAACTAAAAATATATTTTATAATAAAAAAAAAATTTAAACATTAATAAATCGGTATTTAGTTTTTTAGTAAATAAAGAACGCGGTAAAAAAAAGTAACTATTACGAAGTAAAAAAACGACTTTTATTATAAGCACGAACTTTTTTATAATAAGTTTTAATATTTATAATACTTTTATTCCGAGGGCTAACGCCATATATGTTATCAGTAATAAAGCAATAAGATTTACGTAAAATCCATAAAACGGATTTTTTATATATAAAATGTTATTTAAAGTACGTAAAACGCGACTTATATAAACTAAAACGTATATAACGTTCTATATTCGGTTTTTATTATTAATAAAACTATTATAGCCGGTAATAGTATATATTTTAATAAACTTTAAATACGTTTATTAAATATTTCTAAAAGGTTATAAACATTATTATTCAATTTCTTTTTATATATACGCTTTAATAACATTTTAAACCCGTTAATAAATACTATTAATTAATATTTAATATTTGTTAATAATCGCCGCTTATAAAAATCTTTTTAACTAAAATAAAAAAGAATTTTTTTAATAAATTTATTGTTAGTTTATAAATATATAGCCAGTGTTGTGATTTTAGTGACTAATTAGTGACTAAAGACTGATTAATTTGTCACTTAATTAAGACTAAAAAAATTAGTCTTAGTCAGTCACTACTTTCATTAAGACTGAGTAAAGTTTTTTTTAATCACTCTTAGTCACTAATTAGTCATTAAAAATAATGAATTAATGATATATTCATATAATTAAATATATTATTTAAATAGTTAAAAATAATAAGCCTAGCGGAATAAATCGGAAAAAATAATATAATTTTACTTTAAATTAAAAAGTAATTAAAGCTGATTTGTATTTAATTAATATACTATATATAGCTTTTATATAGTTACTTATATATACGGTATATTTCAATAGAATTTCTATTTTTAAAATATATTTTTATATGTTTATATAAAAAATCGTAGAAATTAAATTTAATAGTCTTTTTAAAATAAAGGTATAAATATATTTTGTAATAATTTAAAAACTTAATAATAACATATAAAACGACTTATACTTATAATAAAACAGTCATAATAAGGGCCTTTTATAAAAACAAGGCTCTAGGGGTTAGTTGTAATATATGTAATAATATTAAGGTGTAGAAAGGAAGGTTAGGCGTAGTGGGGTGCTAGGTCTGCCGTAGCATTTATATAGTATATACGCCTTTATTTTATTTGCTATTTAATCCGTATAGCTATTTAGGAGTATTAGGTAAAATTAGTGAATACCGTAATTATCTTTGCGCGAATAAAGCACTAAGTCTTAAGGTGTTATTATATAACTAGCTATTTTGTTAAAACGATTATTTTAAGGCTTTTTAATATATTAGCGTTAATAATAAAAGTTAACTGTTCGATTTATATTAGTGCTATCAAAATTTTATTTATTTTTGCTTTATTTTCAACTATTTAATAGTTATGAAAGTCGTTAAAGGTATTAAAGACGTTAAAACGGAACCTGTAATAAGTGCTTTATAAAGTGCTAGCGGGCAGTTAGCGATTTTATAACCGTTAATATTATATTTAATATAAGTGCTTAATTAACGTCGTTAATAATGTTGTTTTTTATCGCTAAATGAGGCTATATTAACTATTTATAAATATTTTGATTTAACGGCGTATAGCGTTATAAGCTTTTTGTTTATAAGATTTATAAAATTGTAAGTATTATTAAGTAATTTAATAGTAAAAAAGTAAATAAACTTATTATTATCGAAAGCATTTAATTGTATCGGCATATAGTTAAAAAGCTTAGTACCTGGTTTTTAAAACGTAACTTAATTAGCGTTTTAATTTAAAAGGCGAAAAAAAAAGAAACGAAATTATCGTAAATAATTAAACAAGTTTTATAACTATTAATTTTAATAAATAAGCGATAAAAAAAAACTACGCGGAAGTTTTAAATACGTTACGAATTAGGCAGCGTATAATCAGTGTTGTGATTTTAGTGACTAATTAGTGACTAAAGACTAATTAATCAGTCACCTTAGTGATTAAGACTAATTTTTTTAGTCTTAATCAGTCACTACTTTGATTAAAACTGACTAAATTTTTTTTTAGTCAGTCTTAGTCACTAATTAGTCACTAAAAATGATAAATTAAAAATCACTTTATATAATAAAATATATTATTTAAATAGTTAAAAATAATATATATACCGGAATAATTCCGGAAAAATCGGATTAACGTACTTTATATAATAAAGTACTTAAAAGGTATTTTAGTTTATTTAATATTTTTTATAGCTTTTATACGGCTATTTATATATACGGTATATTTTAATAACAACTTAATATCAAAAAAACATTACTAATTATTAATAAAAGAATTTATAAAATTTGTTTTTTAAAATAGTTTATTACAAAGTATATATAAACATTTTTTATATATTAATATATATAATATAAACATAATAAACTTAATATATATATAAATATATTTAATAAATATTATATTAAAAATACATCTATATATAGCTATATATATTATATATAAAAAAATAAAAAATATAATTATATCTATTAAAAGTTAGTTAATAATAATCCGATTTTTAACTATTTAATAATTAAATATTACTAATAATAATAAAATTTTAGTCAGTCTTAGTCACTAATTAGTTAGTCAGTAACTGACTAAAATTTTTTTAATCAGTCACCACCTTGATTAAGACTAACAAAAGTCAGTCACTTAAGTGATTTTGACTAATTAATCTTAGTGATTAATTAGTGACTAATGACTAAGTGATTTTTACCACAACCCTGCGTATAATTGCTAGCTTTTTAAGTCGCTCTTTTTTAAATGATAAAAAAAGTACGAAATAAATCGTCGTTTTCTATAGTAAAGCTACGTAGTTTTTAATTTACGTATAACGTTTTATTCGGGTTATCGTAAATACGTAAAAATGCGTTAAATAATATATTATAGTCGTAATCGTTTAAAACAGCGCGTACGATTTAAAGACGGACTATTTTTTAAACGGTAAAATTAAGGCGGCCGTATATATATATAAAAAAGGCTTTTTTATAATTTTCGAAAATATTACTATCGATATTTAATTTGCTAAAAAAAGGGGTTTTTAGACTTTATAATTAAAGGCTTTGAAAAAAATAAAAGAAATTAATAAGTACGGGATTAAAGCGTTACGTAATTTTTAGTAAAATTATTTTAAAACTTGCGGAAAGTAAGGATTTAAGTTTATAAAGCTTTAATTTCGGTAATTAAAATATTATAAAAAGTTTAAACGGTTGTTTAAATAACGCTTTATATTTACGAAAGATTAATCGACAGGCCGTTGATTATAATAAAAAGGGTATCGAAAAAGTCGGAGTAATAAAGTAAAGGTGCTTATTAAGTAACTAATAAGGCTTTTTCCATGGCCTAACTTTATTAGGGCTTAATAAAGGTACTTATTTAAAGGAGGCGATAGTTTGCGATGATTTTAAAGTGGTTATATAACGTGAAAAATCGACCAAAAACGAGAAAAGGCTTCGCTAAAGCCTTTTTAAAAAAAGGCTAGTAATTAAAGTGGTGGTAACGGGTTAAAATAAGGCTTAAAACGTTGTAAGCATTTAAAAAGGCTGTATTTAAAGTGATTAACGCGTTACGCGACTAGGGCTTTTGCTAGTATTATTAAGTGACGATAACTTTATTAACGTATTAAAGTAAATATGACGTGCTAAAGTAAAGCTCCGTACGTTATTGCCTGCTAAAAAAGGTGATGACTGTTAGCGTTATATAAGATAAACGCTACGGGTAAAAGTTAAAAATACTAGCGTTTTTAACCTATATTGCCGGAATTAACTTAACGATAACCTTATTAACGTAATAAAGCACGGATTTTAATATAGTTACAATAAAGGCCTTTTATAAAAACAAGGCTTTAAGGGTTGCTTTTAATGTATATAATAATATTAAGGTGTAAAAAAGAAGGTTAGGCCTAGTGGGGTGTTAAGTCTACCGCGGTATTTATATAGTATATACGCCTTTATTTTATTTGTTATGTAATCCGTACAGCTGCCTAGGAGTACCAGGTAGGATCGGTGAATACCGTAATTAAAACTTAACTTTTAATATTAATTACTATATTAAATAAGTAGCTACATATACTATATATAAAACAAAAAAAATCATTTTATTATCCGTTATTTTTTACTATATATAAAGCGTATTTTTACTTATTTAATATTAAATAATTAAAGGTTTTATTAATTTTAATCATCAATTAATCATTAATTAATCAGTTATAACTGACTGAAATTTTTTTAATTACTTAATAAGGTGATTTTAACTAATTAATCTTAATGACTAATTAGTGACTAATGACTAAGTGATTTTTACTACAACCTTATATGTGGCTGGATTTAATGCCTGGCAACCCACGCCGGGCTTAGTACCTCAGGCACTAGCAAGGCTGTAGTATCTAACCACGTACTACAGCCGTACGTAGCTTTACAACCTTAATAATAATCACCTTTTGCAACATCACTAACTTAAACCCTTACGTACGTGATATAGTGATTATATTCACTTAATATTTATAAAATAATAATAAAAGTCTATATTATATATAAATAATACGTATAATATATTACAAAATCAAGTTAAAATATTATTAAATATTACTTTTATATTAAAAATACTTACTAAATTGCTTTACGGTATTTTTTTAATATTTTTATAAATAAGGCTTAAATATGTTTTGTTTATAATATTAGGTTTTATTATAGTTTTAAATCGATATATATAATATTAAATATATATTTTAATAGCGCAATTAATAAAATTTATTATTTAAATAATTAACTTTTAATTCCGTTTAATAAAATTTAACGTAATAACTCCGAAAAAAGCTTATAAAAAAATTTTATTCATTTTTCAATAAATTATAAAATTATTAACCTTTATTTAATACGTAAAATATAAATAAAGTTATATTTAAAACTATAATTATAAAAATATATAAAAACCGATTTAAATTTATTTTCGTTTTTTAGACGATTTTTACGATTAATAAAAAGCTTTTTTTATATTTAAAATCGTTTTTATAATACGCAATTAATTTATAAAACTTTTAATATAATATAATTACGTATTACAGTAAGAAATTCAATAATAAATACGTTAACGTTTATTATATAAACCATAAATATATTTTAAATATTAAAAGCCGTAAATAAAATAACTATAATAACTATAATAACTATAGTAATAATCTTAGTAACTATTATAGTCAATTTTTTGATCTATTATCAAATGATTTTATATTATAAAACTATAATTATTAAAATAATTCATTTAATCGCTATAGTAATTATATATGCTTTTTGCTTTATATATTAAAAAGTTTATTACCGTATATATAAATATACCTTAAAAAAACAAAAGCATATTTTTAGTAAATAATAAACGCTTATAAAAATAAACGGGTTAATAATCTAATACTATATTTATTTTGATAAAATTAAGCTTAACGACGATAATACGTTCGTTAATAAATATTATAAACGTATTTTACTTATTGTAGTATTATTAAAAGATAATAACTATATTATTAATATATATATATTTAAATATATATAATTTTATAAACCTATTAATATTGCTTAATTTATAAAAACTTTTATAATAATAAAGTAATTAATATATTTTAGTTTTATTTTATATTAATATATTATAAAATAAAGTAATATTAAAGCATTATATTTAATACAGGCGTTATAAAAGTTTTTACCGTTAATAAACCTTAAACGCGTGCTTTATTTAATATTAACTTTAAAATAACGCTAAACCGCTTAATAAAGAAAAATATTAAAATAAAGTTCAGTAATAACAACATTATCGTATGTTATACTTTTAAAAACGTTATTTTTTTTGTTTTTAAAAAACATAAACCGATTTAGTATTTACTTCGATAATACGCGTAATTTATTACAATATAAAAACAATAACTTTATTACTAAAAATCGTTAAAAAATAAAGCTATCTATAGTTTTATTTAAATAAAACTAAAAAAACATTTATTAATATAACCGAAAACAAATTATATAATTTTTATTAACGTTTTAATTACTTTTACGCCGTAAAGCTATATCGTTTATTAATCGTAATAAACTATAATAACGTCGATTTTAAAGTTTTCGAATAAATAAGTAAAATATATACCGTTTATTAACTTTATAATAAAACGTTTAAACGTTTTAAAATTTATTTTAAAAAACGATATAAATTTTAATTATAAAGCTTTTATAAATATAATGAATTTAAATAATAAAACTGTTTTTTATTTTATTAATATTATAATTCTTTTTTAAAATATTGTGTTTTTGTTTTCTATAATTATTAAAAATACGTAAAAAACCTTTTAAAAGGTTTAAATTAATATTTATATTAGTTTTTTAAACGTTTTTACGTATAATTTAAAAACTAATTTTACGTTGTAAAAGTTTTATTATAAAGTTTATATTATAAATGTTATTTATGAAAAAATATTAATAAAGGTTCATTGAAATATAAACAATATAAAATAAGTTTATAAATTTCTTTAATAAACGTAATAAATTATTAATATTAGATTATAACCCGTTCATAGCTTTTAAAGCTATATTTCTAAATAACTATAAAAGCCGTTAATAATACTATTAATTTTAACGGTTTAGTTTTAACTTTTTTTATTTTTAATATTTATTTATATATAAATTATAATATGCCGTTTATTTTTACTATATTATAACTTATTAAAGCTTTTAGTTTAGTTATAAAAATATTAAAAAGTATTAAAATAACGAAATCAATTTCTAACGTTTTAAATATACATAACGGTTTAAACGTTATAAATATTTTAACGCTTTTTATAAGTTATAAATTACGCGTTTTCAAAAAACCAAAAAGCAAATAAAGCTATATAAATTATTAATGGTTTTATAAAGTTTGAATTTATATACGTTAAGCTTTATTACCGTAAAACTAAAAAAAAAATTTAATATTTTTAATAATAAACATATTATATATAATTATAACTTTTGTAATAACGACATTTTATATTTATTTAAACTAGCTAAATAAATAAACCTATTTTCGCCGTATAACTTACATTATATAGCTTTAAAATACGGACGAAAACGTTAAAAAAGTAATAAAAATAAGTTTAGAAATTTAGATTTCGTTAATTATTAAAAGCTTATAAATTTAAACGTTTTTATAATTTAAAAACGTTTTAATAATAATATTATGATTATAATTACCGCTAAAAAATGACAATTAAATTATTACGTTATTATTATAACGAAAAAACTATCATAATATTTAATAACTTTTTTAAAACTAGCAACTTTTTTAAATTAAAAAAATTTACTTAAAAACAGCGATAAATTATTTCATATAACTTTAAAGTTTATAATAAATTTCACATTTTTAAGTTACGAGTTATATACGAAATTGAAATCAACGAATATAAAAAACTTTATAAAAAAGCCGTTTTATCGTTTATAAATATAACGATATAAAAAAAAAATTTAATATAGTTTTTGATTATTTAGCCCATATTTTAACGCTTATTAAATACGTTCACTTTATTTTAATAAAAGTATTAAAAATGGAAATAATATTACGAAATATTATTTAAGCTTATATATAATTAAATACGCGTTAATTAAATATATTTATACCCGTTCTTTAAAAAACTAAAGTTTTATTATTTTAAAAGCTTTATTACGGTAATTGTAAAACTTTTATACGGTATTACCGAAATAAAACTATTTTAATAAACGATTTATTATGATTTTTATTTTAAAACTTTAAAAATAATAACCTTTAAATAAAACTTTTATTTATTAATTACTAATTCCGAACGTATTAAAAGTAATAATTCTATAATTATTAGTTTTTAAATTAATATATTTACTAATTAATAAAATTTCTTTTTATTAAAAAGAAAACAAAACGCTTTATATTTTAATTTAAAGCTTAATATTATTTCTACTATTTTTTTAAATATTTAATTTTAATAAATACTACCTTATATTTTCTAATAATAATATTATTTACGTATAATAAAAAAATTAAAACAGAAAAGTAGCCTTTATAATTATGATTACTAACGACCGTTATAAAAAATACGTTAAATAACGTGTTTAAAACGCGTATTTAATAAGTATATACTAATTTAAAGCAAACTTTAATTTTTTCTATACTACGTAAGCTATAACGCTTAAAAAATAATTATAAAGTTTTAAACGTACGATTATTATATTAAATAAATAAATTAATACGTAAATTTATTTACGTCGATTTTAATTTAAATAATTTAAATAAATCTATACACGTTAATACGGTATTTATAAATAACAAAAAATCTTAGTTTTTAAATAAATTATATTGTTATTTTAATAAGCGGATAATTTTTTATATATTATATATAATATTTTATTATTAAATTAATAAGTAATATTATATATTAGTTTTTTATTAAATACAAGCAAATTAGGAAATTAATTTTCGTATTTTAAATATACGGAATAATATACGGTTTAAATATAAAATATTATATAATTATTACTATTAATAAAATAATAAAAGTAATAAACTATTTACGTAAAAATATAATTTATATAACGGATATTTTTATTATAAAATATGTTAATTCTTTTTTTTATACGATATTATTACTAAATTAAATATTACTCCTAAAAACCGTTTTATAATAAATATAATAGCTATTTAAAAGTTGTACGGACTAAAAAAAATTAACGAAATGCGATAAATTAACGGAAATAATAACTTGATAAATATTATAACAAAAGCTATATTTAATAAAGTATTTAAAAAGCTTGTAAATAATAATTAAATTATTATTAAAATAAAAAGATCGATTAAGCGAAAAAAATTAATAAAAAGAATATAACGGCTATATTCGAATATGATATTTTTACTAATTAGTTCGGTTTTAAAAAAGATAATAAAAATAACGGTTCTAAAGTTTATATATTTAAAATATTATCACATTTTATATAATAAAAATATAAAGACAAAAAAGCTAATAAAAATACGTTAATCTTATTTAATATATATATATATATATAATAAAGCTATATATTATTATATTGAATAATCGGTAATAGTTTTATACATTAAAATAAAAAAGCTATTAATATTAATATTTACGATAATACGCTAATACGCTAGTTAATTAATGTATAAGGCTATTGTTTACAGTAATAAAACCATTAATCACGAAATAATTATTAATTATATAATGTATTACTTTATTAGTTTATAATAAATAACTATTTATAAAAACCGCTTTTACGCTTTGTTATTAATTAATTATCTATTAACTAAAATCTATATTTACGTAATAAAGCTTACGTACTATACAGTAATAAATTAACTTAATAATATCGTAATTAAATTATATATTATTAAAAATAAAAACAGTTTTTTCATTATTTTATTTTGCGCTTTAATTAAAGCAGGTTAAAAAGCGTTTTTTAACTATAATAGCTTTACAAATTTCGGAATTTTTAAAAGGATTATTAATAAACGCTTTAGTTTTATTGTAAGAAATTAAACATTAACTTTTTAACTTTTTTTTTCGTTTATAAAAAATAAATCAATATTCTTTATAATTAATTTAACATTTTAAAGGTTTATTTAAAAGATTTTTAAAAAAATGTTTACGTAACTATTAAAGGTTTTTTAAATATTATTAATTTTAATAAAAAAGCTTTTATTAATTTAATCTTAAAAGACGTTACGTTTTAAAATCGCTTTAAAAAATCGAAAATAAAATTCGCCATTAATACGTACCTTAATTACTTTAAACTACTAAATAACCCTATAAATTAAATAAGAAATACTGCATTTATTATAAAAATCTATAGCTACGGTAGCTATTAAAGCTATTTTTTTCCCTTTCGTTATTTTATTATTAATATATATTAAATAACTATTTATTAAAGCTTTGCTTTTATAATATAGCCTTACCGTAGTAATAATAAAGTCCTTTAATTAATAATAATAAAATTATTATATTACGGCTTTATTGCCCGTTTTTTCGCTATATATAACGGAACTAATAAACCGTTATTAATCGCGGTATTAAACGCCGGCTTTAAGGGCTATTTTCTTTAATAATCAACCGCCTTTATTAATACGCCTTTTTTAGCACTTACCGCCCTCTTTAATACTTATCGCCTTTTTCGGCACTTTCGTCGCTTTCTTCGGCGCTTTTTAATACTCCTTTATTATTATTAGCCTTTTTCGGCATTTTATTAGCAATTTTAATTAGTCTTTAGCCTTTTTTAGCTTTTTAAAAGCCTTAATTCTTTCGTTAAGCTACTATTAGCCCTTTTCGGCCTTTTTCCGTAAAAGCCCTACTTTTTTCGTTAAGCCTACTTTTTTAACCTTTTCGTTAAACCTATTTATTTTAAAATAGCAGGCACCTTTACTACTATAAATGCTATAAACGCCAGTATTTAAGCTTAAATTTAGTAATTTTACGCTGTTTTATTTTTTATTTTTTAAATAAAGATCGATAACTTAAAAGCTAAGATTATTTCCTTTTACGAATTATATACCGGTCGACGCTTTCGATCTATATTCCTTAACCTTTTTATTTTTTATAAGCCTACTAAATCTAACGTTTAAAAATTTACTATTTTTATTAAATTAAAAATTAATAATAATACTTTCGGTAACTTAAATAAAACTACTTTTTTATACGTTTAATTACGCCTTAACGCAAAAAAGCAAAAAATCGTCCGCTTTTAAATAGCTCGTATTTTTAAAACGGCTATTTACGACTATAATATATTATTAAACGTACTATTTTGTATTTATAATAACTTAAACCGAAATTACCGCGTTAATAAAAAGCTTCGCTTTTTTTCATAAAAAACGACGACTTTTTACGTAATTTTTTTATTATTTAAAAAAAAAAACTAAAAAGCAAATATTAATATACTTAATAACGCTTAATATATTTAAAACTTTCGTAATATACTATCGCTTAAATTAACTTTTAAAATAAACGACCGTAAGTTTTTTTCCGTAAAATATAATAATTTCGTTAGTTTTTTTTTACGATTTACTAATTACGGTAAAACCCCGTTATAATAAAAGCTTAACCTTTTTAATAATAAAAATAACGGCAAAACTGACTATAAACTATAGCTTATTTAAAACTTTGTTTTTATAGAAATAAACGTTATTAACGCTAATAATAATAACTTTACTTTTAATAATAACGATAACTACGTTTATTTTAACGTTATCGTAAAGCCTTTTTTAAAAAAAACTACGTTATTTAATAATTTTACAAATAGCGTTATTAACGTTATTACCTAAATTACCTTTATTTAAACAAAATTAAACATTTATAAAAAGCGCTTTTAACGCTTAATAACTAGCGAATATATAAAATATAGCTTCAAAAGTTATAAAATAGCTAGTTATTAACTATTACTTATTAAAATAATAACTATTATTAAAAACTATAACTACGACTTTAATAAAAACTAAAAAAATAAAATAACCGAAAGAAAAATTCTTCTATTTAGAATTAAAGACGTAATTTATATTGTTTTTAAGATTAAAAAAAAATACGAAAATAACGTTTTTAGCTTAATTTGCTATTTAGGTTTTTGTAAAAAGTAATAACGTACTAACGTACTAGTCCACTAATACGTACTTTAATTACCTTGAACTATTAGGTAACCCTATAAATTAAATAAAAAATACTGCACCTATTATAAATGTTTGCAGCCACAGTAGCCACTAAGGCTACCCTTTTTCTTTTCGTTACTTTATTATTAATATACACTAAATGACCACCTATTAAAGCTTCGCCTCTATAATGCAGCCTTACCGTAACAAGCACGCCGTTTTATAGTAGTTTTTTTAATTTAAAAATATCGCTAGTTTCAATAAGGTTATTAAGTATTATAATAGTTTTTTCGTTATAATAACAACGTAATAGTTCGATTATTGTTTTTTTAACGGTAATTATAATTTTAATATTATTATTAAAAAGTTTTTAAACTATAAAAGCGTTTAAATTTATAAATTCCCAATAGTTAATAAAATTTAGGATTTTAAACTTGTTTTTATTATTTTTAAAACGTTTACGGCCGCGTTTTAAAGCTATATAGTACGGGTTATACGGTTAAAATAGGTTTATTTATTAAAAAGTTTAAATAAATATAAAAAATTATTGTTATAAAGGTTATAATTGTACGTAATACGTTTATTATTAAAAATATCGGGTATTTTTTGTTTTTTTTGTCTTTATAATAAAAAGGCTTAATATACGTAAATTAAACTTTATAAAGCTATTAATATCGATAATTAAGTTATAGCCGTTAATATTTGTTAATTTATATAGCTTTGTTTATTTTTCGCTTTTTTTATAAACGCGTATTTTATAGCTTATAAAAAGCGTTAAAATGTTTATAACGTTTAAACTATTATATATATTTAAAGCGTTATAGATTTATTTCGTTGTTTTAATAGTTTTTAACGTTTTTATAGCTAAATTAAAAGCTGTTATACGTTATAACGTAATAAAAATAAGCGGTAAATCGTAGTTTATATATAAATAAGCGTTAAAGATGAAAAAAGTTAAAACTAAACCGTTAAAACCGGTAATACTATTAACGGCTTTTATAATTATTTATAATATAGTTTTAAAGCTATAAACGGTTTATAATTTAATATTAATAATTTTTTACGTTTATTAAAAAAATTTATAAGTTTGTTTTAATTTGTTTATAATTTAATAAACTTTTATTAGTATTTTTTTATTTATAATACTTATAATATAAGCTTTATTATAAAATTTTTATAACGTAAAATTAGTTTTTACGCTATATATAAAAACGTTTAAAAAGCCGATATAAATATTAATTTAAACTTTTTAAAAAGTTTTTTACGTATCTTTAGCAGTTATAAAAAATAAAAACGCGGTATTTTAAAAAGAAATTACGGTATTAATAAAATAAAAAACAGTTTTATTATTTAAATATATTATATTAATAAAAGCTTTATAATTAAAATTTATATCGTTTTTTAAAATAAATTCAAAACGTTTTAACGTTATATTAAATTACGGTATTTACCGATCTTACCTTGTACTCCTAAGTAGCTATACGGATTAAATAGCAAATAAAATAAAGGTGTATATACTATATAAGTGCTGCGGCAAACTTAGCACCCTACTAGGCCTAACTTTCCCTTTTGCACTTTAATATTATTATATACATTAAGACCAACCTTTAAGGCTTTCTTTTTATAAAAGGCCTTTATCGTGATTTATTATAAAACTAATAAGCGGTAAATATTTTGCTTATTTATTAAAAAACCTTAAAATCGACGTTATTATAGTTTATTACGATTAATAAACGGTATAGCTTTACGACGTAAAAATAATTAAAGCGATAATAAAAATTACGTAATTTGTTTTTAGTTATATTAATAAATATTTTTTTAGCTTTATTTAAATAAAACTATAAATAGCTTTATTTTTTAACGATTTTAGTATTAAAGTTATTATTTTTATATTATAATAAATCGCGCGTATTATTAAAATAAATATTAAATTGGTTTATGTTTTTTAAAAATAAAAAAAATAAAGTTTTTAAAAGTATTACGTAAAAATTAACATTTTTAAAAACGGTAAAAACTTTTAAAATACCGGTTAATAAAATAATATCGTTATTATTAAACTTTAGTTTTAAATTTTCTTTTAAACGGTTTAGCGTTATTTTAAAGTTAATATTAAATAAAATACGCGTTTAAGCTTTATTAACGGTAAAAACTTTTACGGCGTTAGTATTAAATATAATATTTTAATATTATTTTAATTTATAACGTATAAATATAAATTAAAACTAAAATATATAAATTAATTCGTTATTATAAAAGTTTTTATAACTTAAATAATATTTATATATTTACGAAATTATATATATAATTACGTATATATTAATATCGTAGTTTTTATTATTTAATAACATTTTATAATTAAAATACGTTCGTAATATTTATTAATAACCGTATTATCGTCGTTAAGCTTAATTTTATCGAAATAAATATAGTATTAAATTATTAACCCGTTTATTTTTATAAATATTTATTACTTATTAAAAATACGCTTTTATCTTTTTTAAATATATTTATATATATAGTAATTAAACTTTCGGTATATAAATAGAAACGTATATAATTATTATAACGGTTAAAAGAATTATTCCAACGATTATAGCTTTATAATATAAAGTTATTTCGTAAAAAGTTAAAAAATCGGCTATAATAATTGCTAAAACTATTACTATAATAGCTATAATTGCTGTAATTATTATAAATACTCCGTTCACGGCCTTTAATATTTAAAATATATTTATAATTTACGTAATAAATATCGGCGTAGTTATTTTCGAGTTTTTTACCGTAATACGTAATTTAATTATATCAAAAGCTTTATAAACTTATTACGTTTTATAATAATATTTTTAAACGTAAAAGAAGCTTTTTAATAATTATAAAAAATGCTTTAAAAACAAAAACAAATTTAAATCGGTTTAATAGATTTTTATAATTATATTTTTAAATATAGCTTTATTTATATATTACGCGCTAAATATACGTTAATAGGTTTATTATTTATTAAAAAACAATTAAAATACTTTTATAAGCTTTTTTTTTAAAATTATTACGTTAAATTTTATTAAACAAAATTAAAATTTAATTATTTAAGTAATAACTTTAATTAATTTCGATATTAAAATACGTATTTAATATTGAATATATTAATTTAAAATTATAATAAAGCATAATATTATAAATAAAATATATTTAAGTTTTATATATAACAATATTTAAAAAAATACCGTAAAGCTAATTAATAAATATTTTTAATATAAAAATAATATTTAATATTATTTTAACTTTATTATTTAATATATCGTACGTATTATTTATATATGATAAAAACATTTGCTATTATTTAATAAATTTATTAAAAAATTTACCGTTTATTTTAGCTAAAAATATTTTTATAAACGGAAATTGCTATTATATTTTATATATTAATTAATAATAAATATCGGCGGTTTTTTAATATTATTATAACGTATATATAAAAAAAAAATTTAACAATAATAATTATAATTTTTTTGAAATATTTATTAAACGTATTTAAAATTTATTAAAATATATATTATTACCGGTTATAGCAGTTTTATTTATAATAAAAATCGGGTATATAGAATTATATACGTTTTAACCCGTATAGGCTGCGTTTTATATATTTTAAGTGACGTTTTATAAATTACGGAATTTATTTTATATATTTTATATAAATCGCGTTATTCCGTTATTTATAATATATATATTAATAAGCCTTAAAATAAAAACATTATAATTATTAAAGCTTATTATAAAAAAGTGCGTATTTATAATAAAAGTTATTTTTTTATACCGTAATAACTAGCTTTTTCTATTACGTTATTTATTTACTATAAAATTAAATACAGATTTATTAACGTTTAACTTTATTATCGTTTTTATTAAAAAATATGTTTTTAATTTTTCAAAATATAAAAAATTAACGTTTTTAATACGTAAATTTTATTAGTTTTTTAAAAGTATTTTAATAATAGTTATAATATATTATTATCGTTTAGTTTTTTTTTAACGGCTTTTTTAATATTACACTCGTTATTATATTTTTTTATAAAACGATATCGACAAATAATAATACCGAAAGCGAATTCGAAAATTAAAAATTTAACCATAGCCTTTTTTTAATATTTGCTTTTATTTATAAATTATTTTAAGGTTTAGCGACTACGTTATAAAACGTAATAATAAAATATTATTTATTAAAATTAAAAACAAATACCGTTACGTTATAAAAAGTTTTTAAAAACTATAGCGAATTTACTAAATATATTAAATATTTTAAAGTTTTATTTAATAAAATTAAAACGGAATTTGATAATAAGTTTATTATTATAAAAATAAATAAAATCGTGTAAATATATAAAAATAAATATAATTATATATAAATAAGTTTAAATATTATAAACATTAACGGTAATAAAATTAAATAAACTAAAATCGTTAAAATATACGTAAATAGTTAAAATTGATAAATCGTTAAAAAAAGCGTAAAAATTAATCGAAAGTATTTATTTTCGTTTATTATTTAATTATAGTAAATTATTTACGTTTTTAATAAGCTTTTATTAATATTATTTTATAGCGTTTTTTTAACGATATTATATATTATATAATTGTTAAATTTAGTAAAAAATACGTATTAGAAACGTTATATATAGTGCGTAAACGCGTAAAATTAAACATTTAATTTTTAAATTTTTATATATTATTAAAGGTTAAATTGTATTATTTTTAAGGACTAATTTTTAAATTATTATTAAATAAGTGCTATTTTAAAAGGCTATTTTTAAAGTTTTTAATTATTAAGTATTACTTTTAAAAGTTATAAGGAAAGTTTTAAAACAAAACGTTATAAAATAAATATTATAAATTATAAAATATTTTATTAAGAAGGTTATTCGGAAATAAAATTTTAAAGATTTTTAAATATACGTTTTAAAATAAAGCGGGCTAAGCTTTAAAATAAATTACCCGAAATTTAAAACTTTTTTTAAATCTTTTAAGTAATCTATATTAAATTTAATAACGAAAATACGACTAAAATAAATAGTTTAAAAAAATAATAAATATAACGATAACGGAAATAAAATAATATAATTAAAAACTTAGTTTTAAAATATATAATTTTATTATTTAATTAATAGATAAACAGTTTATAATAACGGGTAAAAAACGCTATTAAAATATATAATAAAACGTTTAAATTTAACGGCGGCGAAATATTATAACTATAGTAATAAATCGAAATTAGTCCGTAAAAAAATAAATAACGTCGCGTTTTATTTAAATCGTTTAATAAGTCGAAAAAATTAAAACGCTCGATTAAGTTTTATATATAATAATTTGCTTAAAAAGGTTTATAATATTAAACGCGGAAAATAACTCGAAATAAACTTTTTTTCTTGCTAATTTATATTATATTGCATAAAGTAAATTATGATGGTTTTTATATAGCAAATTATTAACGTTTTTTTTATCCTCGCTAAAACTAAAACAATTAATAATAAATTCGTAATACGCCGGCTTTTTTTTTTAAAAAAAAAAACAGCCGAAATAACCTTTTTAAAAAACTAATAGCTATAATATTAATAATAAAAACGAACGCTACGTTATTACGGCTATCGAAATATTAATTAAATAACAAACGGAATATTTGGCTAAATAAATAATAAAATTAATAAATTAAAAGTTTTGTAAGCTTTAACGCTAACGATTATATTATATAGTTTAAATTTAAAAACAAACCAAATAATAGTAACTTTTACGTTAATTATTTTAAACTTTAATTTAATTATAACGGCATTAATTATTATAACAATACCGTAATTTAAAGAGGAAAATATAAATTATTTTTAATTTAACGCTTTAGCTAATAAGTATTAAAATATAAATATGTTTTAAAATATAAAAAATGTTTTAAAATACAAAAAATGTTTTTAATTTTTAAAACGTTAGTTTATAAATTTGATATATTAAACTAAATATAAAGAATATTAAAAAAAATACGGTTATTTAATATATACTTTAGTTTTTAAAAAAATAAATAGCTAAATAATAACTTTTATAGCTTATTAAATTAAAATAAATACGATTTGCCGGAAATTTTAATGAATTTATTACTAAAATTAAAAACAAATATAGATTTAAACTAAACGATATTTATTAATAGTCTAATAATAAAACAAACTATTATACGAAAATCAATTTTGCTAAAAATAATAGCGTATAATTTTTTACGTTTAAAATATTTAAACATTTAAAATCATAAAAGCTTTTAAATAATACGGTATTATTAATTAATATTTAATCAAATTTATTTTTTAAATTATGAGCAATTTATTTAAACTATAAAAAGCTAACGTTATAAATTAATATTTTAAACGTTTTAAAAAAAGCAAAAAGTGCCAACGTAATAATATAAAAACTTAAAAAGCTAAAAAACTTATTTCGTTAGTAAAAACTATAATAAAAAATTTATTACAAACGTTAATTAAAATAATACGAAGTATAAATAATTAATGCTAAAAAAAAAAAGATTAACGGTAAAGCGTTAAAAAAAACTTTAATAAAATCGCTTAAAACGTAGTATTTTTGATAAAAATGGTTATTTTATATATAATTTTCGTAAAATTTCGCTAACTATTAATAAAACTTCATTTCAAAAATTAAACCATTTTTATATTAATATATATATATAATTTAATAAAATTTAATTTAAACTATAAAACCGTTAACGTAAACGGTAATAAAGCAATTATTGCCGTTTTAGTTATAAAAAAGCAAACTTTAACGGTAATTTCGCTTATATTAGCAAAAAGAAAGGTTTAAAATACGATTTTTAAACTAACGAAAAAAAAACCTGTTTAATTAAAAATATATTTATTATAGTAAAAACGAAAAAAAATAAATAAGTAAATATTTAGTTATTAAAATTAAAACCGTTAATAATAAACTTACCGCCGTATTTATTTACGTTTTTTTAAATAAAAAAACGCTAACGAATATATTTTTTAATAATTAATTTGCATTCGATACGGTATAACTTTTTGTTTGGGTATTTTAATTAAAAAATATAAAAGAAAAAATATAATAAGTAAATATTATAAGATTAATAAAAAGTTATTAAAATAAACTTTATTTCGGTATTATTAGTTTAATATGTTTAAAATATAAAGCTATTTAAATTAAAAAGTATTATTGAAACAAAATTTTAATAAAATATATATAACGGAAAAAAAATATATATATTTACAAATAAAAGTAATAGTTTACGTTAACGGTGAAAAATATTAGATTTATAGTAATATAAACGTATTTAAAATATTAATTAATAGTTAATTCGTAAAGCAATTTGTTAAAAATTTTATTTTTCGTTAAATAAATTTAATTTTTTTAATAACCGTTAAAGTTTATATAGCGTTTAATAAAGTTATCGATTTAAACTTTTATTTCAGCGGGAATATATTTAATATTCCGCTTTACGAATATTTTACCGTTACGGCGAGAATATTTAACTGATTAAAATTTAATATATTATTAAAAATAATTTTTTTAATAACTATAGCGTTAAAATTGATTTTATTTATAAAGAATATATTTTTTACTCGATAAAAAGAATAAAAATAAAAGGCGATATTTTATTTAAAAAACGTTAATTTTTAAAAAAAAAAGGTTAATACTAAATATACGATTATGATTTTATTAATAAAATCAGCTATAATAAACGTTTATTAGGCGGATTTTTTTAAACCGTTAAATAAATAATATATCGAAATAAAAAACAAACAAAGCTTAATAAAATAAAAAGTTATAAAGCTTTTTTATTTTATAATAAATAAAAATTACGTTATAAATATAACGATAAACGCGTATATAAAAAAAGGTTTAATATATAATTTATATATATAATTTATTACGATTTTGAAAAATAAACGATTAAATTTAATCGGTAAATATAAAAGCAGTAAATAAATATTTCTTACCGATTTTATAAACTTTTTAACGTATTAAAACAAAAAATCAAATATAAAATAATAAAATAATATAATAGTTTATTTTGCGATAAAAAACGAAAACGTTAATAAAACTTTAAATAATATTTTTATTTATATATTTTTATATAGTATTTACTGTTTTAAATACGTTAAAACAACTAAATAAAGTATAAACGTAATTATTATAGCCGATAATCCGGAAATAATAGATAAAGTTAAAAATTTATTTAATAAATATAACGTTTTTAAAAATAAAAATATCCTTTTTATGCTTTAAAACTAAAAAATACGCGTCGATTTAATTAATAAATAATAAAACTAAATAAGAAACATAAAACTTTATTTTATAAGCGTTAAAAATTGCCGTTTTTTCGATAATAAATACGATAAAATATACGTAATAAATAAATTATTTTTTATATATAAACCAATATTTATTATTTGCTTTATTTTTATTATATAGCGTATAATTAACGGAATAGAAAAAACAGCCGGTAGTAAATCTTAAACTATTAAATAAAATTACCGTACTAAACAGTTATTCTTTTTAAATTAAAATAATATTATAGTAAATATAATTAGTAAAGTTTTTTTATATTATTTAATATTTTAGCCTTTTTTTTTAATTATAAATTAAAACTAAATATCGGAATAAAATAATAATTATTAACTTATAAAAGCTAAAAAATTTAACGTAGTTTTTATAAAATTTTATAATTTATTAACGTTTTAATAAATGTTTATAAATCGCCTTCTTTTTTAAATATTAATATTTTATTTATACGTATTGTTAGTACGTGCTATAGCACACTAAGTACGCTGGCTAGTTAGCATATAAGACTACTGCCTACGGTAGTGGGACTATTAACTGCGAAGCAGTTATTAGTTATGTAATATACCGCCTTATTAGTTTAGAGTAGATAGCTATTTGCAGAAACCGTTTTTGCGTTTTCTTATTAATTAATAATTATTAACCAGAATTTGTATTTATATAGTAAAATAACGTACTATACGGTAATAAATTAACCTAATATTAATTAGTGTTTGTTATTTTATTCGTAAGTACAAATTAGTAAAAAAAAAAGTTTATTTTAAGTTATTTCGTGCGCCCGGTATAGCGAACTTTTTCGAACAAATTGTTATATATAAGATTTAGTTGCGCGTTTTAAGTTTTTCGCTTTATCGGATTATTTAAATAGTACGCGACGTTAGCTATTTTTCCGCGAACTAATTACGGCTTATTATTATAGTTATAGTATTTCGTCGGTATTAAATTCGAGCGTTTTATTATATAACTTAATAGCGCTTTTTATTTATTACCGCGGATTATTTGTCGTTAATTAAATATTAAAATTATATATCCTATTATTAACTTTTTAATTATATTATTTTATTTTCGTTATTGTTATATTTGTTATATTTTTTAAACTATTTATATTAGCCGTATTTTCGTTATTAAATATTATATAGCTTATTTAAAAGTTTTTAAAAAATTTCTAAATTCCGGGTAATTTTTTTTAAAGTTTAGCCTGCTTTATTTTAAAACGTATATTTTAAAAAATTTTAAAATTTTATTATTAAGTAACTTTTTTAATAAAATATTTAGCAATCTATAGTATTTACTTTATAATATTTTGTTTGAAATTTTCCTTATAACCTTTAAAGGTAGTACCCGTTAATTAAATATTTTAAAAATAGCCTTTTAAAGTAGCATTTATTCGTTAATATTTTAAAAATTAGCCGTTAAAAGTAATACGATTTAATTCTTAATAACGTATAAAATTTTAAAGTTAAATATTTAATTTAACGCGTTAGCGTATTATATATAGCGTTTTTAGTACGTATTTTTCGCTAAATTTAACGATTATACGATATATAATATCGTTAAAATAGCGCTAAATAATAACTTCGGTAAAAATTTATTAAAAAAAGTAAATAATTTATTATAATCGGATAATAAATAAAAATAAATGTTTTTAGTTAATTTTTATATTGTTTGTTTTTTTAACGATTTATTTATTTTAACCGTTTACGTAAATTTTATCGAATTTAGTTTATTTAGTTATATTACTATCGATATTAATAATAATTTAATTCGTTTATATATAGCTATAATTATTTTAATATATTAATATAACTTTAATTATTTTTATAACGATAGATTTATTAATAAGTTTTGTTTTAATTTTTATAACTAAGATTTTAAAATATTTAATATATTCGGTAATTTTATTATAGTTTTTAAAAACTTTTTATAACGTAACGGCGTTTTTTTTAATTTTAATAAACGAAACTTTATTATTACGTTTTATAACGTAGTTATTAAAAATTAAAAAAACTTTTAAACGAAAGTAAATATTAAAAAAAAAGCTATAATTAAGCTTATAATTTTTAAGTTTATTTTAAACACGATTATTTATTAATACCGCTTTATAAAAAAGCACGACGATAAATTTAAAGCTAAAAAAGCTATTAAAAAAAAAGTTAAACGTTAGTAATATATTATAATTATTATTAATGTATTTTTAAAAAATTAGTATATTTTATCCGTTAAAAGTATTAATTTTTTATATTTTAAGGGATTAAAGGCATATTTTTTAATAAAAACGATATTAAAACTAAATATTAATAAATCTGCGTTTAATTTTATAATAAACGAATAATACGGCGATATAAAAACGATTTTTATTACGGGTACGAACTTTTTTATAATAGGCTTCGGTATTTAAAATGCTTTTATTTTAAAGGCTAGTAATACGAACGTTATAAATAATAACGTAACGTAATTTGCGTAAAATACGTAATATAGATATTATATTTTATAAAACGTTATTTAAAATATATAAAACGCGATATATATAGGTTAAAACGTACGTAATATTATTTATTCGGCTTTTATTACGGGTAAAACTATTATAGCCGGTAATAGTACGTATTTTAACGGATTTTAAATATATTTATTAAATATTTTTAAAAAGTTATAATTATTATCGTTAATTTATTTTTTTACGTATACGTTTTAATAAAATTAAAAAGCCGTTAATAATCGTTATTAATTAATAATTGCTATATATTAAATATTATTACTTTTAAAAATAATTTTAGTTAAAATTAACGGTAATTTTTTTAACAAGTTTATTAAATAATAACAAAAGTTTTTATTATATATAAATAATACGTACGATATATTAAAAAATAAAGTTAAAATAATATTAAATATCGCTTACGTATTAAAAATATTTATCGATTAATTTTACAATTGTTTTTTTAATATTTTTACGGATAAGGCCTAAATATATTTTATTTATAATATTAAGCCTTATTATAGTTTTAAAACGATATATATAATAATAAATACGTATTTTAATATTAAAATTAATAAAAGTTATTATTTAAATAATTAAACTTTAATTTTATTTAATAAAATTTAATATAATAATTTTAAAAAAAAGTTTATAAAAACATTTTAATTGTTTTTCGATAAATTATAAATATATTAGCGCGTATTAAACGCGTAATATATAAACAAGGCTATATTAAAAAATATAGTTATAAAAGTATATTAAAATAGTCTTAAATTTGTTTTTATTTTTTAAGCATTTTTTATAGTTATTAAAAAGCTTTTTTTACGTTTAAAATCGTTATTATAAAGCGTAATTAATTTGTAAGGCTTTTAATATAATTTTATTACGTATTACGGTAAAAAGTTTAACGATAATTACGCCGACGTTTATTATACGGACCGTAAATATATTTTAAATATTAAAGGCTATAAACGGGGTAATTATAATAATTACGGCAATTATAGTTATTATAGCGGCAATTTTAGCAGTTATTATAGTCGATTTTTTAATTTATTAAAAAGTAATTTTATATTACAAAGCTATAATCGCTAGAATAACTTTTTTAATTGCTATAATAACCGTATACGCTTTTATTTTATATACTAAAAGCTTAATTACCGTATGTATAAATATATTTTAAAAGAGTAAAAGCGTATTTTTAGTAAGTAATAAATATTTACGGAAATAAACGGGTTAATAACTCAGTATTATATTTATTTCGATAAAGTTAAGCTTAACGACGATAATACGTTTATTAGTAATTATTATAAACGTATTTTAGCGATTAAGGCATTTTTAAAAAATAAAGACTACGATATTAATATATATATAGTTATATATATAATTTTATAAATATATAAACATTATTTAATTTATAAAGATTTTTATAACGACGAATTAATTTATATATTTTAGTTATATTTTATGCTTATACGTTATAATATTAAGTAATATTAAAACATTATGCTTAATATAGGCGCCGCGAAGGTTTTTATTATTAGTAAGGCCTAAGCGCGTATTTTATTTAATATTGATTTTAAAATAATTTTAAACTATTTAATAAAAGGAAATATTAAAATAAGGTTTAAAAATAACGATATTATTATATTTATTAGTATTTTAAAAGTTTTTACCGTTTTTAAAAATGTTAATTTTTATATTATGTTTTTAAAGACTTTATTCTTTTTGTTTTTAAAAAATATAAACCGATTCGGTGTTTATTTCGATAATATACGTAGTTTATTATAATATAAAAACGGTAATTTTATTACCGAAATCGTTAAGAAATAAAGCTATTTATGGTTTTACTTAAATAAAGTTAAAGAGATATTTATTAATATAACCGAAGACAAATTACGAAGTTTTTATTATTATTTTAGTTATTTTTACGCCGTAAAGTTATACCGCTTATTAATCGTAGCAAGCTATAACGACGTTAATTTTAAGGCTTTTAAATAAATAGGTAAAATATATATTGCTTATTAATTTTATAGTATAGCGTTTAAATATTTTAAATTTATTTTAAAAAATAATATAGACTTTAATTATAAAGTTTTTATCGATATAATATATTTAAATAGTAGGGTTGTTTTTTATTTTATTAATGCTGTAATTTTTTTTTAGAACGCTGCGTTTTTATTTTTTATAACTGCTAAAAATACGTAGGAGACTTTTTAAAAAGTTTAGATTAATATTTATATCGGCTTTTTAAACGTTTTTACGTATAACGTAAGAACTAATTTTACGTTAAAAAAGTTTTATAACGAAGCTTATATTATAAGTATTATAATTAAAAAAATATTAGTTAAAGTTTATTAAAGTATAAATAAATTAAAGCAAGCTTATGGATTTTTTCGACGCGTATAGGAGATTATTAATATTAAATTATAAACCGTTTATAGCTTTAAGGCTATATTATAAATAGCTATAAAAGCCGTTAATAATACCGTTAGTTTTAACGGCTTAATCCTAACTTTTTTAATTTTTAAAGCTTATTTATATATAAATTATAATTTATTGCTTATTTTTATTACGTTATAACGTATAAAGGCTTTTAATTTAGTTATAAAAGCGTTAAGGATTATTAAAATAACGAAGCAAATTTATAACGCTTTAAATATACGTAACGGCTTAAACGTTATAAATATTTTAGCGTTTTTTATAAGCTATAAAATACGCGTTTATAAAGAAAGTAAAAAGTAAACGGGGCTTTATAAATTATTAAATATCGACGGCTACGATTTAACTATTAATATTAACGGTTTTACGAAGTTTAAATTTACGTACGTTAAGTTTTTTTATCGTAAAAACTAAAAAAAAGAAATACCCGAAATTTTTAACAACGAGCGTGTTATTTATAATTATAACTTTTATAACGACGACTTTCCGTATTTGCTTAAGTTTATTAAATAAATAAACCTGCTTTAACCGCGTAACCTATATTATATAGTTTTAAAACGCGGCCGTAAACGTTTTAAAAGTAATAAAAATAAACTTAAAATTTTAAGTTTTATTAATTATCGGGAGTTTATAGATTTAAACGTTTTTATAGTTTAAAAACGTTTTAATAACGATATTAAAGTTATAATTACCGTTAAAAAAAAATAGCGATCGAATTATTACGTCGTTACTATAACGAAAAAATTATTATAATATTTAGCAACTTTTTTAAAGCTAGCGACGTTTTCGAGTTAAAAAGATTATTTAAAAACGGCGTACTATAAATTATTTTATACGATTTTAAAGTTTACGGCGGATTTTATATTTTTAAATCTTAAATTATATATAAAGTTAAAATAAATAAAAATAATAAACTTTATAAAAAAAGCCGTTTTATTATTTAAAAGTATAACGATATTAGAAAATAAAAAATATTAATATAGTTTTTTATTATTTAACGCGTATTTTAATACTTATTAAATACGTTCGCCTTTATTTTAATAAAAGTATTAAAAGTATAGATAATATTTCGAAATATTACCTAAGTATATATATAATTTAAAAACGTTTTAATAAAGTATATTTATATACGTTTTTTTAAAAAGTTGGAGTTTTAGTACTTTAAAGGTTTTATTATAAAAGTCGTAAAGCCTTTATACGGTATCGCCGAAGCAGGATTATTTTAATAAATAACGTATTATAATTACTATACGGAAACCTTAAAAATAACGATTTTTAAGCATAACCCGTGTTTATTTATTACCGATTTTAAGCGTATTAACGGTAATGACTTCGTTATTATTAGCTTTTAAACTAATAATACGTATTAATTAATAATATTTTTTTTTGCTTAAAAAAAGCAGGACGTTTTATGTTTTAATTTAAAGCTTAATATTATTTTTATTACTTTTTAAATATTTAATTTTAACGGATATTACGTTATATTCCGCGATAATAAGACTATTTACGTATAATAAAAGGGTTAAAATAAAAAGTTATTCTTTATTATTACTATTAATAACGACCGCTATAAAAAATACGTTAAATAATATGCCCGTAGCGCGTATTTAGCGAATATTTGCTAATTTAAAGCTAGTTTCGATTTTTTTTATACCGCGTAAACTACGGCGTTTAAAAAAAGTGATTATAAGGCTTTAAATATACGATTATAATAGCAAATAAATAATTTAACTTGCAAATTCGCTTACGTTAATTTTAACTTAAATAATTTAAAGCTATTTATTTACGTTAACGTATTATTTATTAATAATAAAAATTTTAGTTTTTAAATAGGCTATATTATTATTTTAATAAACAAGTATTTAGTTATTTATTATATATAATATTTTATTATTAAGTTAGTAAATAATATTATATATTAGTTTTTAATTAAATATAAAAAAATTACGAAATTAGTTTTTATATTTAAAATATATAAAATAATATACGGATTTAATATAGGGTATTATATAATTGCTATTATTAATTAAATTATAAAAGCGATTAACTACGTACGTAAAAATAAAACGTATACGATAAATGTTTTTATCGTAATATATACCGATTTATATTTTTTATACGAAGCTATTATTAAACTAAGTACTATTGTTAAAAAGCGTTTTATAATTAATATTATAGCTTTTTAAAAATCGTATAAAAAAGGCGAAATTAACGAAGTTCGATAAATTAACGGGGATAATAACCCCGTTAATATTATAACTAAAACTACGCCTAATAAAGCATTTAAAAAGCTAGTAAATAATAATAAAACTATTATTAAAATTAAAGGATTAATCGAGCGAAAAAAATCGATAAAGTAATAATAACGACCAAAACCGAATATAATATTTTTGTTATTAATTCGATTTTAGGAATAATAGCGGAAATAGCGTTTTTAAAGTTTATATATTTAAAATGCTATAATATTTTATATAATGTAGATATAGGAGTAAAAAGAACTAATAAAAATACGTCGGTATTATTTTATATATATATATAGGATATAAAGCAGTATAATAGTATTAAGCTATATATTATTATATTAAGTAGTCGGCGGTAGCTTTATATACTAAAATAAAAAAGCTGCTAGTATTAGTACGTACTATAGTATATTAAGTACGCTAGCTAATTAGTATATAAAACTATTGTTTACGGTAGTAGGATTATTAGCTGCGAAACAATTGTTAGTTATATAATATACCGCTTTATTAGTCTAAAGTAAATAGCTATTTGCGGAGACCGCTTTTGCGCTTTTTTATTAATTAACAATTATTAACTAGAATCTGTATCTATATAGCAAAGCAACGTACCGTACGGTAATAAGTTGACCTAACACATATATTAATAATAATATTATTTTTAATAAAATAGTAGAAAAATATTTCGAATATTTAATTATTATTTTTAATATTTTTAATAAAACACGTTTATATATTAATATAAAAAATTATTCCTAAGTTTTTTTTTTGTTTAATTATTAAGTTATATCGTTAATAATTTTTTTTTTTCAAAACTAACGACCGTATTAAAACGTTGATAAATTTAAAATATTGATAACGTTCGAAATATTAAAAACCTATATCGATATAGCGAATTAATTACGTTATAAAATAGTATAGTTTAATTATAAAATTATTACGTTTTAAAAATAAAAAACAAAACTAATAGTAATATCGAAAAAAAAAGCAAGCTATTTAAAAATATATTAAAACCTATTAAATAAAGCTATATATTAAAAATAACCTTTATATTTATATAAAAATAAACGCGTAATAAGGTTTTTAAAATTACTTTTATAAATAATACGTAATAGATTACGATAATACGATATAGCTACCTTTTTTAAAGCTTAACGTATATAATAAAACATATAGATTTATAGCTTTTTAATTAAATATAACGTAAAATAATAAAGCAATATTTAGCTACGATTTTTTAATAACTTACTTTAAATTTATTTATTTTTTATTTAAACTAACTAATAATATCGAATAATGATACGGCTTTATAAAAAGCGAAGTTATTATTATAATATAAGTTTATGAAAAGCTTAAAAAAATAATTCAATTTAATAATAGTTTAATTAATATTTTTACCGATTACGTTATAACGAAAAAAATCGTAACGTATATTTTTTTATAAAGTATAAACTTTAATAAAGCAAATTTAAAATTAATAAACGTAATAAATTATTTATTTTAGTTTTAGGTTTATATATATTATATTTTTAAAAGCTTAAAGGTTATACCGGATATTTTATTACGTTTATTATAAAAACTAGTAAAATAATAATTAAAAGTATTAAAAAGCATTAATACGTTAAATAATATTTAAAACGATTAAAAAACGCCTTTAACGCTAACTTTATTAATATTAATAAATATAGTTATTTTAATTTAAAACTTATTTTAAGTTTTAAATTTTAAATTTTAGGCTTATTTTAACAAAAAAACGGTAGAAAAAAAACCACTATAACGGCGATATTATATTTAAAGTTTTATAAAAAAATTATCACAAAATACGTAAACGATTTAAAATATAAGCGAATTTATGCTATTTTAATAAAGCAAATAACGAAGTAAATAAATATAAAGTTTTTACGATATTAAAAAAAATCGTAAAGCTTTACGAATTTAATAATAAACTATTATATTACGTTGATTTTTATAATAATAAAGCCTTTTATTTATTAAAACTATATATATAAAAAGCTTTAAATATTATTTACGATAAAAAGCACTATTTTAGTTAAGCTTATATAAAGAATGCTTTATAAAATATATTTTTTTAACGTAAACGTTATTTTATCCGTAATTATATCCGCTATTATTAGGTTTATAAAATAGATTAAATAAACTAGGAGTTTTTTTAAACGAATTAATATTAATTGAAATAACTTTAAAACTATTTTATATTATAGTAATAAGTTCTATAACAGATATTTTACCGGTATTAGTTAAAAATTTATTTTAAACCGTTAAAAACGTAAAAGTCTTTAATACGCTATATATAATAATTTATAAATAAAGTAAAAAAACTTTATTTATTTTAAGGCATAAAACATATAAAACAAAAAACTAAACTATTGCATTATTTTATATATTATTAATATATAATTAAAGACTATTTATAGTAATTATTAGTAATAAAAATAGAAAGTTTATATTAAATGAATAAAAAAAAAATTTATATTTTAAACGTAAACTTTATATTTTTAATAATATAACATCCGTAAATAAATAAAATATTAAAACGGAAAAACTAAATGATATAAAAATCGTAATACGATTTTATATAGTTATAAACTTTAACGTTATATAAGTTAGCTTTTTACGTTAATTAGACGATTTTTTTAAACGAGTTAATATACGGCTTTAAGCCGTAAAGCTTAATAAATATTTTAAATAATAAAAAAGAACGAAAATTATACCGAATAGTTTCGATATATTACGTAAAAAACACGCTTAAAAAATAAAGTTTATTACCGATAAAGCTAACGTAATCGCTAAAAATAAATACGATAATAAATATACGTTAACGTTATTATATATATAAAAAAAAGCTTAATTTCAGTTATATTAAAATTATTATTCATTAAAAAAACCGAGAAAAAAATAGTTATTAACGCGCGTAAAACTATTTAAAATATTAAAAAAAAATTAAACCGTTAGCGTATAAACTCTATTTTTTTAATAATTAAAAAATAAACTTTATAGTTTTAATCGCGTAATTTTATAAGCTTTATTAAAATAATTAAAGCGATTAATTTAAACGTTAAAAAAATAGCCCGAGCTAGTTATAATAACTAATATAAAAATAACTAAGAAAAAAGAAATTACCGCCCGAAAAATCCGATAACGTATATAATGTTTTTATTTTATTTATATTGTTAAAAAAATTAACTAAATAAATATAATAAAAGTAAAAACGCTGTAAAGCTATAAAAAATAACATCGAAATTAATAAATAAATATAAAACTAGTTATTTTATCGATTAAATTAAAAAATACGGAAAAAAAACATTCTGTATATTTTTTTACGTAAAAAAGAAAAGCTTTTTATTATAATAATATAAAGGCTAATTTTTTTTAAATAATTAAAAAACAGTTAAAAAGAAAAAAAAAGGTCCTTAATTAAATAATAAATAATAAAAGCGCTATATATAAAAAAAATTTTCAAATTTTTTTTCTATAAAAAATTAAGATTAACCGTTATTTTATTACGCGCCCGCTTTTTTTCGCGCCGCGTTTATTAACATTTATTTTATTTTTAAAACAATTTTAAATAATATTAACTTTTACGCTGCGTTAATTATTATAAACTACGTATTTAATATTTATATTTTATACGATTTAAAATATACGGCTATAACGCTTTTTAACGGTTCTAAAATATTAGCTTAAGCCTAAAATAGCTTATAATATTTATAAGGCAATTATTAACGTAAATAATACTATAATAATAATAAACGAAAATATCGTTTTAAATAATATTAATATAAAAACCTATAATAATAACGGAATTATAAATGAAATAACTATTATAAAAACTTGCTTTATTAAACTTTACGGCGTTTTATTATATTATTAAAAATTGCATTAAAACGTTAATACCGAAAAAATAATACCGATTATTAATAAGTTTATTTATAATAATAATAATAAAATTGTTAAGGCTAAAAAATATATTTTATTATTTTTAAACGTAGTTATTAGTAAGTAATATAACGTTACCGTTTTCGGCTTAAACCTTAAAACCTTTATATATAAAATTACGAACGGCAACGAATAGACTTTAAACAATATAACCGTAATAAGCTATCACGAAAATAAACTTATTATAATTATTAAAAATATTAAAAATATTAAAAATAAGCGTATAAAAGGAAAATTTATTTTATAATTAAAGCTTTAAATAAAAACGTTTATCGACGTTAAAAATAGTTTAATAATCGTTAAAAATAACTATTTTAAAGCTTAAACTAATATTAAATATTGCAAATATAATAAAAAGGACTTTTTAATTAATTTAAAAATATAACGGAAAATCGTAAATAAAAACTTTAATTTTAAACTACGTAAAATATAGATAAAAAAAAGTTTACTAAAAAAGATTGCAAAACGATAGTTTATTTAAAAAAAGCTTAGTTTTTTATTATCCGAAAAAGGAATAAAATAACGTAGAACGTATTAAAAAAACAGTTTATATAAAACTATTTGCAATATTGCTATTTAAAAAAATCTTTTTTTTTTAATATTTCTATAAATTCATTATCCTTTAATATTTTATATAATTACGCGCTTATAAAACTTAATAATACGCCCGTAATCTTTAATATAAAGATTATACGCCGTAAATAACTTTGTTTTACGCCTTTTAAAATTTATTTCGCGCTAATTAAATCTATTTTTTTAATTAACGTAATAAATTAAATTTATTTATATATTTATTAAAAAATTTTACGTATAAATAAACTTTATTATTATAATTTTTTTTTTCTTTATATCGTTTTGTTTTAATTATATTTTAATTATTATAAATAACTAAAAAAAAAAAGCGAAAATAAATATAACTAAAATAATAGCTTTTTTTATTAAGCTTTATAAAAGCGAAGTAATAAATATTAACGGATAAAACAATTTTATATTAAAAACCGATATAATTTTGAACAATAATTTTAAAAAATAGAAAAAAAACTATAAAAATAACGCGAACAAAATAAATTACAAATATTTTTATAAAGTTTTCGTAACTAAGTTTAAAAAGAGACTATTTAACGACGTATAGGCTAAAAAACTATATAGTTATTTATATAAGCAAGTTTTATTAAATAATAAACTTAAAAACTTAAATAAACTTTTAGTTTTTTATAAAAAAGTAATTAAAGCAATCGAAAATATATATAAATATTATTAAAATAAACTTAATATTTAAAATATTAATAAAAACGTAAAAATAACTAAAACTTAACGTAAACTTTATAAATATTTTTTAAATAAGATTTCGTTTGATTTTATTATTTTTATAAAAAACGCTTATAAAATGTTAAATATTGAAAACTATATTAATAATAAATTATATAATAAAAACGGCAATTTTTTTAATAATATAATAAAGTAAATTTATTTTTCGTTTAATAACAGTTTTAGTTAAATATTTAATAACGTAAGCAATTATAATAATAATAAAAATATACTAATCGAAAAAGCTTTTTTAGCTATTTTTATTTAAATTTTTTTATAGCGCGAACAATATAAACGTACGTAAGAAAAAATTAAAAACGAAACTTTATTTAGTACGGACGTAATTAAAAATTTAAACAAATATAACGTTATTTATATTATAAACTATTTTATAAAAAATAACTTTTTATACGCCCGTTTTTATTTTTATAATAATAAAACGAAATAATTTTTTAAAACAAAAGTAATACGTAAGTTTTGCCGAAAATTTAGTAAAAATTACGTTTTTATAAAAATATACTTTATTAAAGTTAATAAATACTATAATAAAGCATTTAAAGGTATAACGATTAAGGCGTTATTTTAAAACTATATATAAAGGCGTATATAAATTGCCGTTAAAATAGCGAAAAAAAGCCTTTTTAAAAAAAAGCTTAAAAATACTATTTGTTTATTAAAATAACTATATTATGTTTTTTTAACGTTAATAAATTGAAAATATAAAGCGGTATAATCTATTTCTTATTAAACATATTCTTTAAAGTAAAAAAATAGTAATATATTAAAATAACGCTAAGTTTAATAAAATCTTTAATAAAATTAATTAGCACTTTAAACGCTTTAATAACTAAAAGCATTTTTTATAACGTTTAAAAACGATATTAACGTTATAAATAATAACTATAACGATATAAAAAATACTGCCTTTAAAAAGCTTTAAAATAAACTCGGTGCTAAATTTAAAAAAGCATTTAATAGTATTCTTACTTAAAACAAAACCATTTTTCGTTATATTAATAAAGCAAAAAATTTAATAAAAGCTATCGGAAATACGGTTAAAAAATTAATAAAAAAAGTAAAAAAGCTAGCAACTATATTACTAATTTTAAAAAGCGTTATTATTTAATATAATAAACTTAATACGTTTAATATAAAGGTTATTTTCGTTTTTAATATTTTTGACGCTTTTAAATTAATATTTATACTAAGTAGCTTTAGCCGACGTAGACTTCTATTTATAATTAATATAGAAAGAGCTAACATTAGCTTTAATAAAATTAAACTACGCGCGTTTTCCGTTAAAAAGAAGCGTTCGATAGTTTATAAATATAAAAGCAAAATATAAAAAAGAATACGGTGTAATAAAAGTTTGCGATAAGTTAAAAAAAGCTTACGAAATACGGAAGCTTATTAATAAATTAAAAAAAGTCAACTTAAATTAGTATAAAAAAATGCTGCAATAAATTAAGAAAACAGTAATTTAAAACTAAGGTTTATATATTTAAAAACAAACATTTTTTTTATATAAAGGGGGACTTATTACGCATTAAAATCAGTAAACTTTTACTAATTTATAGCGATTTTTTATTTCTATATAATTAAAGCTATCGGATATTTTTGCTTTTAGCACTTAAACTTTTATTTAATTAATTATTTTTTACTATAATAACGTTTATATAAATTGTTATATAGAAAAGCTTAGCGGCCTTTAATATTTAAATTATTTATTTAATTAAAAGCTTTACGATTTTATAATTAAATTATTATAAAATAAAAATAATAACGACATTAATTATAATTTTATATATAAAATATTATTAAAAAAACTTAAAACTATATAAAACTATATAATAAATAATATTTATAAAAGCTTTATTCCTTTTAATAAAACGTTATAGATTTTTTAATATTTATAACTATTAAATTAAAAAATAAGTTACGTTTTTACGTTAATTATATAATATTTAACGGCATAATTAAAAAAAAACTTTTGTTTTATATTAATAAAACGCTTTTTAAAAACTTTAAAAGCTAAAGTTTTTATAGAATTCGATATATAATAATAAGCTTTTTATTATATATAAATTACTAATAAAATTAAAAACATTATTATATTTAAAATAAAACTTAAATAATTTCAATATTATATAGTATTATTTAAACTAATAAATAGCTTTATAATATTTTAATAATTTATTAACAAAACTTTTTTTGATTATTCAAACAATTTTTATTGCTTTTATATTAACGATTTTTTAGTTTCTTTAAATCATGTTAAAAGATATTAAAAGTTTATTTTAAAGTTTTTAAACGAATTATTAAACTTAAGTTTTAACCTGATTTAAAAAAAGAAAAAATTTTACGTTATTAAAACTAAATATTAAAGATTCCTTATCGGTTATAACGGAATAAAAAATGATTTTAATAAAGTTTTTATTATTATAAACTAAAATTTTTTTATAAACGTTAAAAAGGTTTTCTTTAAACTTTTATAAATCTTTATAAACAATATATTTTTAGCTCTAACTTTAAAGCTAAGTTATTAAATAATTTAATTCGAAAAAACATATTATCTATTTTTTTAGAAAAATACCGAGCCGTTTTTTAAAAGTTTAATAATTATTTCATCATTATTTCGGTATTTCGGTATTGCGTTATTATAATTATTTACAATAAATTGAATTTAAAACAATTTTTTTCAATAAAGTTTATTTTAAAGTTTTTTTATAATTAAAAAATAATAGGTTTTAATATTTTAAAGCGATTTTTTTAAGTTAATAATTAATATAAAACTAAATTATAATATATATAATAAAAAATTATAATCGGTAATAAAATTAATTTTTAGTTAAAAATATAAGTTAATTAATTACCGATTATAATTTATTAAAGTATTTTATTACGATTAAAAGATTAAATTTTTAATAAACCGGATAAACAATAACGTTATTATAATATAACGTTATTATTATTTATAGGCTTAAATCCGAAAATTCCATTATTAATATTTTATTTTAATATAGAAAGAAATAAAACATTTTTAATTACGAAAAAACCCGATCTATATTATATAACTTTTTAAAACCGTTTATAAATTCAAATCATTTAACGATTTTGTTTTTAAAAACGTATAAATATATTTAATCACGGTTTATGGCTTATAGTAGCCAACTGTGACCTATAACCACATGATACATCACACTCAGAGACTGTGGTTGATGCGGCTTCTACAGGTTACATACGACTTGCCGAAAGAATGAGCTCCAGAGGCATCATCCTTTATGCTGCCTCTTAAGGCGCTCCTATTGCTGCCTACAGAGGTTGCACTGATTATGGACTTGACGTCAACACTGGTAGAATCAAGCAAGCATGATGTTCTATACGCCCTGCTTCGAGGCGTCGGACCACCAAAGATACCGTCCATATGAGCGCGCAAGATCTACGTACTCGTCTATATCGTTGGTACATGCCAACTGTAGCCGATGCCAGTGCCCCTACAGTCTCGATCAAACGCTGCAAAGAGAAATATGAATAGTGTACCGCATTACCGAGATCACTGGCCAGACTAGGAAGCACGGAAAAAGACGAGTTCGATATTCAAGTCGTATAAGAGTCCGACAGCAGACTTGACGCAGTTGAATATAACATTATTCTCGGTATAGACATTTTCGAGGATACTTCGTCGCCTATCAGTCGTGGATATACCCAAGACGTTACTAAATCTAGTTCGAACGTCTTTCAAGTGAGCTGTTCTATGTTGAATGTCATGCCATCAAGCGAGGGAACCGAGCCTTTGCCGGTCGACCGGACTGGCCACATTCCTCTAACAATGTACATCCACCCCCAGCTGGATTTTTACATGATATATGTCACCACTAGTATCGTGCGTTGATAGCACAAGGCAGTGCCGCTCGAGATAGGCCAGTCGACATGAATACTCTCACTCAAACTTAGTGTTGCTTCGGCAGCTGAAAGTCACAATTGCTAGGCTGACAACTCTACATCTCGGAATGGTTGACTTCTGGAATGTCAGGCCGGTTTCAGAGGTACCCATTTCCGCAGTGCTCGCAGTAGGCAGGTATGTAACTTTAGACGGCCAGAAAACCAAGCGAAAGAGGATGGTCTGTACGCTTTGTCAGAGAGAACACATATGAGGGTCGACGAACACGAAGTGGAAATGAGTGTCTTGCATTGGTCACTGGAGCCATAAAGGAGCGTCGCGGGCCATTGAATTTCTTGTCAGAGGGGGAAGCATTCCTCTTATTATACGTCATGAAGATAGAAGACGGAGGTGATTCTAAAAGCGGGTATCATGTAGTCGGAGTGGCGTATGTTCACAGCGGTATGGACGGAGAAGCAGTCAATCCAAACAGTCGCGCGGTTTGAAGATTGCCTGGGGAAACGGGGAACACAAGGTGGCGTATAATAAAATATTGTCTGAATTCGACAACGTAACAGACCTCGAGATGCGATTCACAAACGTTTGGGGTGTGTGTACTTTCTCGGAATAGGCCGACTCGTCTGGCGCGTACCACTCGTCTACATGTGTGCTGTTGCTTTAGACATGGACGACATGGCAAGCGTCCTGCTCAGGGCATACCATTCGACACGGATCGCGATGTATAAGAATCACGGTGAAATGAACACTTCATCTACTTTATGATATAAGCTACCTGATATATAGATACCCAGCCCGTAGAGTCGAGAGAGATAACAAGTACGGTGCTAGAAATCGACACATGCTTATGAAAGGTATGGTCATCTCTCTTATCTCATCAACAGACATGAAATACTCCGATGCAAATATACATGGCATTCGCTGTAGTGATTGCATTGTGCCGGGAAATTCACATACCTCCTGGTTGGGGCATCGAACGTGAAAAGGTTATCGACACCTCTCATATAGCTCCACCACACTATACCACGCTGAGTCTGCTGCCAATTCCAAGTCGAGTGGCTCGCAAACTGTTCAATGGTGTTCTCTCAGAACTCCAGGGCGACTGATATGCCTCTTCAACCCTTCTTCGCCGTCCTCATGCAGTGCACCGCCCGCCCCAATGATACTCACGCTGTCTCTTAACACGAACTCGTATATCGCAGTCCCGAAAATGGTGGCCGGAATATTGACCAGAATACCGATAGGCGCATAGCTCATGTACCTGAATGTCTCGCCCTTGTACCAGATAGCCGCAGCAAAGAGACAGCCCAGCTCCTTGGCCGTGTTGAGACTGATAGTGACTCCAGCGAAGCCCCACACGCTGACAGCGTAGCCGAGGCCAATAACAAAAGGAGCAGAAGACGCTGCGATGAAGGGGTTGGCGCGGTCCAGACAAGCCCAGATTAGGATGGCAAGGAAGCTACAGACGAAGAACTCGGTGAGGACAATGAACCCAAGGTTTGTCTCCGTCTCAGCAGGCAACGAGACAAAAATCCCCGCCGGCCCGGTGCTGGAAACCAGTGGCGCCCCGGCCGCCAATAGTTCAGCTTCGTACGCGGCGATCTGGGGGCGGTACTAAAAACAATATTTAGATAACATAGAGTCTTCTTATTTCATAGCTCACTTACCATGCCCATTACCAAAACACCGGCCAGGAATGACCCGAAGCTATAGGCAAGGATGGTTAGACCTTGAGATGCAAAACCACCAGCATGATCAGTGGAACTCACACTTGACTGAATATGTAGTAAGGAACCTTTTTCCAGGGAAACCCTTGCCAGATTGCTAAAGAGATGGTGACTGCCGGGCTGAAGTGGCCGCCCGATGTTGGCGCAGCGACGATGATAGCAAAGGCGATGCCAATGGCGTAGGCCAGACCGATCTGAAAGAAACTACTGAAGGCAGTGACACCGACTGGGCTTTGCAGGTTCAAGATGAAGGCAGCGGTGGAAGCGAGACCGGGGAATACGTAGAAGAAGACGCCGATGCCTTCGCCCAGCATCTCCCTCAGCCATCGCGGCCGGCGGTGTTCGAAATCGAGCCTGCGTTGCGTGACCGGCCTCCGCTCGATCACATGGCGCGCGTAATGCTGCTGTACGGCCTCCGTAGCGCCCAGCTCGACTGTGCCGTCTGTCAGTATCGCACGGCCTCTCTAGACGCTTTTCGAGACCACCCAGCATGTCACTTACGATCGTGAGTATGGAGACGCTCGATCTTCTCATCCGTACCGGAAGAGGGCCCCATGATGAAGATGCTGATGACGACGACGACGATATACGGCGGTCTATCTGTGGAGTGCGGCAAGAGTGTTCAAAGCGGAGGAAAGACTGGCATAGAAGAGCAAATAATTGTGTGTAGCTAGGTCTTGACGTGGTATGTATATGTGCGGCCCAGCAGAGGTCGGGGGTCGACAACGAGAGGCAGGTTTTGCCCTGTCGCCGATCTGCAGCCTCTAAGCAGGGGAGGCAGGGGATTCCGATCCTTCTAGGTCAGGATCACAAAGCTGCGACGACTCACAGGAGGACTTGAGCCGATGGCTGAGATGCCTCGGATGTAAAGATGTCGCAGCTAAACCTTGCTGGGCCAATCTTGCGAAGGCACGGCCTCCTCTCATTGGGCGACTGACTCCATCTGCCGTACAGTAGTTCTTCGACAAGTCTTGCTCTTGCTCGGTGGTTTGCTTCACTCAGCACCGTTGACTGGTGGACTAATCGATCCTCTCTTTCATCCTACTCTCTGCCTGCACTCTGACTGCTCTCAGCGGCGCTTTGACGGAGCCAGCCGGTTGTTCCATCCTGGGTAGCCTAAGGTACTTGCGGCATGGAGGCTGTCAAGCTCTCCATAGGGAGCTTCAGCGAGCCCTCACTCGCCTCCTATGATGCCCTGGTGTGAGATCTCCGGGCCATGTGGCCTGTCTCGTTCGTCTGGGGACTGGGGACAGACTGGGGAGAGCAGGGGGTACGGAGTGCAGTAGTGCGGAGCGAGTTGCGGGGGTTTGACCAGGGGTGGAAGCAATTGAGTGCCACTACGTCGCTTTGGAGAGATGACGGGTCTTTGGCATTACTCATCAGGGCGCACGTGGCCGTCGAAGCAAGCATTTCTTGCATACGGGAAGCATGGTTGGCATGGCTGAGTCGTGACTTGTGACTAGGGGAGTCTGGACAAGCACTGCCAATTTTCGACGGGCATCTTCGGGACATGCTCTGCGCATATCGCCATCTGCATGGGCGCACTCACTGGCTGACACTCGAGGCGTTCGGCGCTCATAGTGACTCCAGATACATACACAGCGCTGTACTTGAACAGACTACACTGTGACCTTATATCTCATATATCCGCACGGGTGCCCGGCCTAATAATCTATCCATCTATGCAATGACCAATGAACTGTACAGCACGCCCATCTATATACAGCTTAGGGCGACGGAGCAAAGAAACGAGAGTTGGCGGTCTACATGCTTTCGGCGCTACGGGGGAATCTCCAAGAGAACCATCCGGTCTACATTCCAATAACCCGCATGGCGCCATACCCAATGGTTACCACGACACATAGAGTGAGGACACTGCTGGGGACGCCCCGACTGATGAAATGCTTGACAGAGAGGTAGCGTTGGCCCGTGGCATCCTCCTTCATGATCGCCGCTGCTTGTTGATCAGTCTCACAGGCCTTGTAACGTTGGCGGACAGGACTTACTCATGTTGGGGAAACCACTCGTGGGGAGAGCCATGGCCGCACTGCACATAAGAGTAGCCGCCATGACGAGCAGGTTAGGGTGTGGCTCCTCCATAGCCTTTCCAATATCGTACACGAGCGGTAGGATGATCAAGGCGGCCACGGTGTGGCTGATAAAGGTCGCAATCACCAGAGCCAAGCTCGAGAAGATGAGGAGAACAACGTACAGATCGAGATCATGTACCTGAGCCGAGATCTGCTCAGCTACTGTGTGGAGCAGGCCCGAAGACTCGACGGCCTTGCCTAAAGCCAGACCACCGGCTGCCAGGATGATGATGGTCCAGGGGAAGTTATTAAAGTCTTCCTTGGTCAGAATTCCAACACCAAAGAAGATCACGATGGGAAGTATTGCGATGACGCCCATGTGGCCAAAGGTGGTTTCTAGCGCGTGACTGGCGCACCAAAGACCAATCGTAACAACGCAGACAATAGATACAAACCATTGCAGACCCGTAAACTCCTCCTTGACAGAGCGGATAGGCACGATAGTAGTACCTTTGCCCGGCTGAAACGTCATGAGTAGGAGGATCCAAATGAGGAACAAGGACACGATGCCGACGGGGATGACGATGAAGAACCATTGTCCCCAGGTAGGTGCTGGCTCCATGATGCCAAGCGCCACGACGTTCTGTGGCGAGGCAATGGGTGACAGCATGCCACCCACGTTGGAGGCCAGGGCTATGCCCATAATGACAGCTTTGGACATGTTGGAGTCGGAGGGTAAGTTGCGAAGCATCGGCTGAGGTCATCAGTACGCGTGTGGCGTCATGAGCGGAATGATTCGGGGTTTCTTTCCGTGGATGACTTACCTCAATGATACTAAAGCAGAGCACGGGAGCCGCCACGTTACTGACAAGCATACTGGCAAAGGCAGCCACAAACATATTGGCGACGAGGACCGTCCGTGGGCGGGTGCCGGCCTTGCTGAGGACGAAGGTGGCTATACGCTTGTCAATTCTACACTTAGACAAGGCCGCAGCCACGGTGAAGCCACCCAGGAGAAGCATAATGACAGGCGTCCACATGGCGGAGAATATATAGTTGGTAGCATCCTTGGAGCTCAGCCTTCGGTAGGGTGGTTGGTCGGAGCGGACGACATTCAGCAGGACACAGAGGAAGGGAATCAAGAGAGAGGTCACGAAAAGGGGTATAGCCTATATGGTCAGGACCTTTCTACGTTTCGTGCGGGTTTCCTTTGTATAGAAGCTGCTTACCTCGGTAGCCCAAAGCAAACTCACAAAGACGAGCATGGCGAGACACGACTGCTGTTCGGGCCTGCTCATGATGGGAAGGAACAGAAGGAGCAAAAAGACGGCGAGGATGGCGAGGATAGTGAACATGGTGGAACCGAACAGCCAGGTGGGACAGGCGAAGCGGCCGAAGGGAGTGTTGATGTGTTTGATGGCGACGACGGGAGCGTCGTCGCCCTGCAGACGCACCTTGATCCCGTCATTCTGAGCGCCGAGCAGGCCATTGCCAAGACTGGCGGCCTCGGCACGGCGCTCGAGCCCGATGAGGTCGCGCCAGACGGTGTTGCGCTCCCATACGACGTGCTCGCGCAGATGGGAGCGCAGGTCCTTGCGGGCAAAGGCCTCGTCGCCGTTGGCCACGATGTTGGCGTATGCCGTCTCCGTGTGGCCAATGTTGGATTCGAGGTTCTTCATGGTCCCGCGCCGGAAGGGGTAGGCGTCGTCGACAGTGGCGTCCATGTATCGGTTGCGCAGCTGGCGGTCGATGGTCTTGTCGAATTTCTTGAGCACCTTGCTGAAGCCGGTGCGGTTGAGCTGGACGTACGACTTGAGCTCGCAGAGCTGGACGTAGAGACTGATGATGCGCTTCTTCAGCATGATGCCGTCGGAGAAGAGCTGGGCGGTCTCGGCGTAGTCGTCGTCGTCCAAGCCGGCGGTGCTGAGCCGGCGCACGGAGCGGGTGAGCTCGGTCGAGGACACCATGTCAGCGAGGCTGGGCACGGTGCGGCGGCGGGCAGGCGTACCGCCGAGACTCGGGCGACGCCTGCGGTTGAGGGCGGCCGTCTCGTCGTCGTCGTCGCCATCGTCGTCGCCATCGTCGCTATCCTCGGTCGAGTGGGTGCTGCGTGCGCTCTGGCTGCTCCTGGGCCCCTTGGTGCGGCGAACATGCTCCGGACTGGATGGGGTTCCGTCAGGACGGCTGTGGAGGCCCTGGGCCTTGTTGGGCTCGGTGCCGTCCTGCTCTTCAAAGGCGGTGACTTCACGCAGTAGGTCGTCGACGTCGTCGAGAAGCTCCTTCTCCTTGACGCCGAAGAAGGAGGAAACCTTCTCGAGCTCGACGTCGAGGGCGCGGCAGAAGACAGCCTCTGGGTCCTCGGTACGCAGGAGAGGCCGCGTCTCGACGTCGGCGGGGGCCTGGGTTTGGTGGTGGGACTTCTCGAGCTGGTAGATGAGCTTCTTGAGGTTGCTGTAGGCGATATAGTGACTGCTCCAGTCGGGAACAGCGTTGAACTGGATGCTGTGGGAGAACTTCATGTCGTCGCGGGCGTCGAGCCACCGGCGCTTCTGGGCTCGCTTCTCGTGTCGCCGCTGCTGCTGTCGTTGCTCTCGTCTGGAAGGAGAAGGTACGTAGGTTTGAAGCTCGATGGCGAGACCCTCCCCTCGGTTGAGGGCGTCTGTCGGGCGGCCCGGCTGGCTCGCAGCGTCGCGCGCAGAGGAGGGATCGGGGCGGCGGGAGGCGGGAATGGTGATGGCGATGGCGATGGCGATGGCGGACGAGGGGAGCCGGTCGCAGAAACGCTAGATGGTAGATACTACGGCACAAAGTAGCTGGTCAAAGGTTCTCTGGTCATATCCTTTCTCGCGGGCCTCGAAGTAGTTGTGTGTGATGGTACCTTATCTCGATGGAGGTTATCAAGGTATTACACCAGGTGACGGTGTTTTCGGCTGGGCGAAAATTGTAGTTGGCTTCTTGACTCTTGTCGGTTTAGCGTGGAATTGGAATTTGCAGGTACCGATCACTGGTGTCGTCGCTGGACTGTCCCCGACAGCCTTGACTGCGTCATCTGCCTGGGGCTGTCGATGGTCTGGACTCTGGACTCTGGACTCTGGACTACATGTAATTACATTCTAGTAATTGATAAAAGGTTGCTGCTGGAAGCCTCATCAGCTTCGGCCGGCAGAGCATGACTTCGCACGGCAGACGCAGTGTTTGTCACCCGTACAAAGACTGTAAATACAGCTCGCACGCCTTTCAACACCTCTTGACATGCTACACTCCTGGGTACATACCATGTGCTGTTCACTTGGCAGGCCTCGGGAGATACAAGGCACACCTCGCGTATCTGTAAGGCAGCCAAGTGCACCAAAGACTTGTCCAGAAAATGAACCAATCATACCTCTGTATCGAATACGAAGACGCTCCGACGACTACCTGCCTGTGCTACGCAATGTATCCAGCCTGTGATGCTCTCCTAGTGGTCGAGGAATGCGCGGGGACATGGACGTAGGACGGCAGGTAGATGGATGTGTACGGATTTTCGAAGACGAGGCAAACATAAAGCTACAGCGAACGTATGCTGCAAGCATGAAAATCCAGACCAGGCATCCAGATCAGACGGCGTGATGACAGAGGATGAGAAGAGGGAAGAAGGTCAGTATGGACAGACTTGCGCACATGCAGGCAATCTATTCGAAGCCACACAAAACACAGGTTAGAGTCCATCGCTGCCAGCCAATCACCAGTCAGCCCCTCGACCACCAACTATCCAAGCTTCTGTCCCCTTCGTCTCTCTCCTCGTCTGCTGGACACTCGCGATCGTGCTCTTCGCTGAAGACGTCCGCCCTCTTCCCTCGCACCATTACGTGTACCTATCCCACAATGAGGACGCCTTGCAGCAACCACGCTGAGCACCAATAGGTAGCCAGCCCACCAGCAGCCTAGGCTCATCCCCCACGTCTCGCTGATCGGGGTATCTACAAGCAAGATGGAGGGACACTTTCCCTGTGAGCACAGCTGATCACAAGCCGCATCAAGACTCTCTGCAACTATTGTTAGGCCGCCCCGTTAGTTCAGCTGGGGCGGTGGACGAGCCTGGTTGTCCGATCTTCTGGTAGGCTGTCTATGTATGTTGAAGGGGTACTGTCAGTCAGTGCTTGAGGCAGATCCAGCGAAAGGCATCAAATGATACTCTCTACCCCCAGATTTGGCGGCCCGCCTCAAGAGCCTAGGTCCGACGCGTGGCTCAGCCCTCGTGTACAATCACTGACAATTTCAAAGTAGGCTTGGATTAGAAAGTGGAAGAAACCGCGCATTGCGATTCCGTTCCATGTCCTTCGATTTCGTCTCCTGTCTTTATAGCTTCATCACAACCTTTGCAAGCCTTTGCGCGTCTCGATGTCCTGATGAATTCCGCGACGTGAGGCTTCAGACCCTCGACCCAAGGCAAGCTTACCCATAGACGAAACAATGGCTGTCCGTCCTTTAATTGGTTATACGATCTGACCAGCCGTGCCTGTTGGGGAGTATTCAGATTTCAACTTGACGGCTCTGTACTTGACATCGTCATGCGAGACTCTTGATGCGCGGCTGGGGCACTATCCTGAGTTTGACCAAACTTGCAACTTACTGCACAACCGGAGTCTATCGAGATCAGGACTATAGGAAATTCTTCAATCCGCCAGAGCTGGTTTGAGAAAAGTATTGCTGGGCTTCTGTGCTTATTTGTAGTCCCAAGACACACAAGACTAACTACTCAGCACACTTCAGAGGCGACCCAGTCTTGAGCCGTTGCACCAGTGTAGTCATCCAGAACACCTCCAAGAAGGAGCGCTCCACATCAGCCCAAACGAGTAGCATGATCGAGTAAGTTTCGGCTCGAACTGTCTTTGACATGTCCAAATCGACGTTCCCAGCGAATCTAGGATTAAGCGGTTAACAAGGCGGACACACAATGATTTTCGCATACTGTAAGGGGGTAACTTCATCGATCACGGGGGTTCTTGTCGTACATAGCCCTCCCAGCTGTGGTAGGCGTTACCTGTGCTCAACTGCTCAAGCTTGGTCTGGTCAGCATTTGTTTGTTAAGTCTATTCCGCTGTTCATCTGGTCCTTCCTGCGCACTGATAGTCTGCCCTCGCCGTCGTGTATCTTAGGATACCGGCCGATATTTCTGGGCTAGGTATGGAGACACCCAGTTCGATCCAATAGTCTCGCGTCACAAGCACATAAGTTTTTGTCAAGGCAGGTTGTTCCTTGGGTCAACAGTTTCCCGGTGCACGCGCGGATTGCATACGATCACAAAGCTTCGCCATCTGGTTAGAGTACAGCCTATTAGTGCCTACTGGTGTCTCGCAAATTGACTTAGTATAAAGTCTTGTTCGGTACAGGGGGCCGATGCCTTGGACTCATCCGGCCTTCTGAAATCGGCGACTAAGTCAGTGCTGTGATCTTGGTATTTTGCGTGCCCTGGAGGGTTCTCTGATTGCCACTGAAGAAACAAACACAGACAAATATTCAGTGAAACCCATAAATTTCAGATGGTAATGGGTCGTACGATGAAACACAGACTCCCGCAATCGAGTCCCAAATGCTTGTGCTAGTGGTAGAGGAGCCGATGTTGCCTCCATAAAGAGTGTGCTGCCAGCGCCACTTTCAAGCGACTATAGTTCTTCGATTATCTATCTTCTGCTATCAAAGTTGGAGGACTAGACTGTATGAAGATTACTAAAGCCAAAGTACGATCTAATAGTCTAGATCGATAACAGAGTCGAACGTTCCTAGAGGCAGCTTCAGTACCGTGACCCTCACCGTGGTTAACGATCTGTGTGATCCGCACAATGTGTCGAGTCCACTGGATAACGCGGGCCACGACGCATGCACACAGGTAGTAGTTGTATTACGGGATGGCTAGCCGTGCTCTGGAAATTAGAGTCCAGATGGGTAGCTCCCAAGGAGTCTGTCCGTGATCTCGCGGTCAGTCGCGGTGAGGAAATAGTTGTCTCGGCTTTACTTCACCTCCTACATAAGGTAGTACAACCCTATACCAAGGAAGTCGTCGCGGATTTCAGAGACGGAACGGGAGACCAGGTACAGCAGGACTCGTGAGCTGTCCGAATACCTGCGACTGTATACTCCACAAAGCCTCATTCGTCTTGTTACATTCCTGTACCCAAAGTTAAACCTAGCCGCCAGCCAATTGAGCCATGCAGCAGCTATGCGTCTGGCAGGATGAAGGGAACGCAGACCGGAAGCATCTAATGACAGGAACGATGGTCAAAGTATGTAATAGTTGCCGTGTTTCAATTGATGTGTCATATTGCCTTCCAATCGGCATTCTTGAAGATTGTCGTTCCTGACTAGGAGCCACATCGAGTTACCGTAGAGGCGATCTTCTCGGAACAGCACCATGCCGTAGACTAAGAATCCGGGGTAGGAATGGCAAAAGCGATAGTAGCGTCACTCCACAGCCAGCTTACTCCCATTTGAGACAATGAATCTGAAAGCGTTTCTTCTCATTGGCCATGGCAGCAAGGCCGAATCGAGTCAACGAGTCGCGACGCGCCCATTACATTCTCCCCAAGCCACGACCCAATCCCATGACCTGCTTTGTTGATCCGCGGCGATGCTCCTTTGTCGAATACACAGCAGCCTGCAGCATAATCTGTACACACAGTTTACATACGCCCAAGTTCGACGGATCGGCCGCGGCTGCTCTTCATCCCGCACATACAACGCCCTGCTCCCGAGATCACCAGCGACTAGAACGAGTTGAGCGAGTCACGTCCCATAGCCAGACCGGTTGTGCGGATGCGATGCCGCACGCCCGTGGATACCCATTGCTTACCTTCATCTCCCGAAGCATTCGCCGCCTTAGCCGCCTTGAGAACAGCGAGGTTTCTAGCCTTGCCAACCTCAGCCTCCATTTCCACCATATGTAGAGAATCGAGGGGGCTTGCTGGTATAACCGTGTCACCTACTCTACTCGCAGCGTTAGCTCATTGTCGAGTACAAAATCCTATGTGGAATGGACTACAGATTAGTCAGGGAGCAATATGTGCTGGGTGGATTCTGTCCGTCGACAGAGAAAGCACTGATTGGAGTAGCTTGAAATGAACTGAATGCCATCGAGGATACACAATCCGCAAATGAAAATGAGAGACCACCAGCTCCCAAGAGGAGATGCGCCAGAGGGCACTGGCTACGGCTTCTCACTGTACCGACAGCTCGGCTGGCATGCCGGTGGCGTTTGGATCAAATGCAGCATCGCAGAGGAGAGAGTGAGAGCACGCTAGTAACGGCTCCTTGCCCTCCCGGGAATTCGATCGTAGTCAAAGTGTCTGAATCGGTATGGTGATACTACATTAGGCCTCTTTCAACGTCAAAGACATGATCACATTAATGCCCAAAGCAGAACTAGTATTGACTTTTGACAAAGGGGATCACATTGCCCGAGGGCTCATCTTACACTGCATAAGAACTACTGAAGCTAGACGGGACCGGATCGAGCCCCTTGAATACTTGCAGAACTTGCAGAAGAGTAGTGTTGATCCGTACTGGACATTATTGACTTTCCGGAGTATTCAGCTCTCTCTTATTAGGCCGACCTGTCCCTACTCTCGAGAAGCAGTGTTTTCATCTCTCGAACAACCACAGGATAACGGACTGGCATACCGTGATCACCTTGTCCCTTCGACTCGTCATTATGCGTTTTTCGAAGACCGTCGCCCTGGGTGCCGCGGCCAGCCTGGCCAAGGCCCAACGCCCAGACAATACCTCAATCTGTGACTACTACACAACTGCGCTGTTGAAGAATAACACGGCCGAGAACCAAGCTACTCTTCTGACCTTGGTGGTCAACACTGTTGTAATTGGAAACTGTATGGTCTCCATGGTTCTCATTTGGCTTTCACTGTCACTGACCCCTTTTGCTACCGTACAGACACGATGCCCAACGTTGGAATCACTGTGCCTGGTATCCTCGCCGCCGGCAAGTACAACGGCACCGATGTCAATCTCCTCCCTTACTTCACTGGCGACCTTGCCTCTTCCAACCGAGGCGGTAGCTCAGGGGTAGCGGTAAGTTATACGAAACAAATAAGTAGTTCATTCATCATTAACGAAACCCAGATCAACTTCCTCGACGACGGCGGCGCTGAGCCCCTGAAGAACAACAAGCCTGCCAACACGGACAGCTCGAATCAATAGTAAGCATGATGCATGCAGTTTAAACGGCAATGGTTACTGACAGCAAATTTCTAGCTTCCTCCTTACCCATCTTTACCAATTCTTTGGTTCTCTGTTGGGATGCTCTGAGCAAGGAATGCCCGGCTATGAATCCTATACCGGTCATGCCTCGATGTATGAGGTTCACAAGTTTATGGACTTGGACGTCTATGAAGTTTCTTATTGTGAGTAATCAAAATGCATCGATCAGATCCTTTTTTGTATCATAAGAATAGACCTGCTCTATACCGTCTCTACACTCCAGATATAAAACTTCACCGATCACTGACAAGGGGTACTGTAGTCATCACTCAGGTCGGACTGGCTGCTTCCGTAAGTCTGCCACGTATTGATGTTTCACTGGGTGTCCCCATTCTGACTACTGAGTTCTAGTCTTTCGGCGTAGCGGACTCTGATGTTGCGATTGTTGGCTCCGCCCTTCAATCCCTCTTCGGGTACCGCTGTTCACCACCTACTACTGTCATCGAGGCGCAAGGCCCTGAGCTGCAGGCTATTTGCATCGCAGACAACTGCCCGGTAGCCACTAGTGCCGTGTGTGACAGCTACGCAACCGTCAGCGAGCCTACGTCGGCCACCTCTACAATGTCGATGCCGTCCAACGGTACTTATCCCACGCCTACGCCGACAGGCTCTGGCTCGGCCACGACCACCATGGGCTCATCTACCATGTCGGCCACATCTGTCCCCACCGCCGGTGCCGCCGTCAACGGACTCGGACTCGCGGCCCTTGCCGGAGGAATCGCTGCCTTCGTCTTGTAAAGCCACGTGGGATAATGAGGGGCGGATGTTGAGTACAGACAATTCCAAACAACGCCATGGTAAAAATAGGGTCGAATTACTCGTAGCATGGAATATCTTAATAATTTGTAATTCATTGGGTCTACGGTGTAATCGCTCGTATATAAGTAATTGACGAAGAGACAATCAATACATACTCCCCACATACCCACTTCTTGAAACTGCGTGTGTCTCAACACAGACTGATAAACACACATATACATTTTGTTGTGCAGCCATCAAATCAGATGTATGGTCTCTCTGGGGGCTTGATTACGTGCAGATCCACCTGCCGTCAGAGAACGCACAAAGTCTAATCGCATCCTGTGAAACTGTTCCTTTCCATGGGCTGTGGTTCTCGATGCTGGATGCTGCCTTGTTCATTTGGAGTATATATTGAATCATCACCTATCTATGACTGCCTACTTCGACTTTAAGAGGTAGCGGTGAGAGACTTCGCACCATGTTGTCGAAACACACGATGGCGCAAATTAACTACCATTCTGGACCGTTAGGACGAATCGGACATATTCGAATAAGTGGCACGATTCAGCAAAACAAATCAACAAGAAGGAAGCAATAGTATAGCTGATTACTGATGGGCAGTCCCTATAGCGCTTGCGGTGCAGAGTCGAAAAGAAAGTTCAAACCGAATAATGCGGCACAGGCGAGAAACAGGCTCTTGATTGAGCAAAAACTACCTTCCAGCCAAAGTTATGAATACATGATACTTTGACTCAAAAGTCTTGCTAGGACGACACTAATCTTCTGTCGAGGTTTTTGCAACTACCGGCCGGATAAGACTACAACTCTGCTGTACTAATCTCCGTTGTTGCTCACAGGAAAATGGGTTGACCAATGTTGTCATTTACGGCAGGGGCGGTTTTTGAATTAGGGCACTCAAGGTGAAAGAACAGTGTTTGGCATCAACCATAATGGACTGATAACAGTTATCCCACCCCCTCTGAGAGTAGGACGACGCTTTAGGGTCTGTCCAATGACTCCAAGGCACTCTTTGTGAGCATGCCCTTTAACCCAAGTTCTAAGGGGGGATGTGTGCTAACCACATAATTTGAATTTGAGCTTATCCGAAACAACAAACTCAGGGTGATAGAGTAGAAGCGAATTATTGGAACAGTCAAAGTTTCCACATACCTTTGAAGCTCTCTAACACTACTGTCTGCAAGACTCCAGTGATCATGGGCTTGCCGTCTGCGCAAGTCTTCGATATTGCACGCTGTATCCGGTGCATCCTTCGTCGACCCTATAAGGTAGTTGGTGGTGAGACTCGTTACGATCTGCCGGGCTTGGTGACTACTATTACTATGAAGTAAAGGCCAAAATGGCCCTAATCGATAATAATTCAGGCAAGCATATCAGCATGTTTCTCTTTGGCTTTAAAATATTTAATGGAATGGTTAGTTGTTATTAAGTAATCGTAGCTCTTCGATCGTGCAAACAATACAACGATGCCAGCCTCTAAGAACTCCCATTAGTTCAAAGCTGTGGAGCAGTTTAATCTCCTGTACTTACGTAGGTAACGAGCGGCCGGGATCACTTTTACCGTTCAAGACAATAGGTATGTCGAAAACACAAGTCGTATGCGAACGAAGTTGACATGCAATCAACTGAATACTCAACTACATATTAGCCCCATGTACATATCAGTACGTGTTCACAGCAAGAGTAACAAGGCAACTCAGCGTCAATATCTGCGGTAAAGCTATTTCTTTTACATTGCGTGTATGAGTTTGCATATGCGATAGGCTCACCTATCAGCCTCGAAAGTAATAAACTGACGTAAGGAAGTCGCAGTCATACTCGGAATTGGTGTGCCACCACACATATTTTGGAGAGAAGCAAGAATAATTTCGTTCTGATTTCAGCTTTTACAGCATCTCCGCAGCAAATGCCAGCTCTAGACCAGCTGGGGCATGGCCAACGTGATTTAGACCGCCGTGGTTCGATATATCGTAAGCTGCATATGTGACAATTTTCCAGGCCACCGTGGCATCCGCCTCGTCATCGCCATCGTCACCGTTAGTCTCAAAGTCTCCATATTCCTCCTCATCGATCAAAAAATGTGGCGGCTCATGTTACATTTCTTCCACGGACCGACATACTCGAACGCAACTACCCCGTTTCCAGAGGCGATGCCGACGATTGACCCTCCCGGGCCATGTATAAAACCTGGAACAGTTCTTGAGCCATTTGTTGACACCCTGAGATCGACCTACCGCCTCAACGCCTTCTCAACCCACAAGATCGTAGCGCTTACAATCCTCCCGGCAGATTTTGCCTGGGGGCGTCGCCTTAAGCGTGACAACAGCCCAGTCGAGACGACCCTGTCGCTTCTTGATGTCACACCACAACAAGTTATAATGTTCCTCACCAACCTGCTCAGCTAGGCGAGACCACAGTGCGGATAGACATACGTCCTAAGTGGTTTCTCATGAAGAATATCTGTCGCAGGCACTTCAAGCAGGTGCGATGGCCGCCAGGCAGATCTCGGCGATGCGAAGGACCACAGTGAACTTCATGCTGTGCTGCCCTTAAGTGTGTTGCTTAAGATACATTAGTAGCATGAGACATGTTAGGATGGGATGAGACAGTGGGGTTTAAGGTAAGGCGAGGAAGACAGAGCCTCCACTCGATGGCCCCTTGGCAACGGAGCGTATCATACGAGGGGAGCTGGAAATGTGAATGGCCGTTTAATTACTGGGTTTCAGGACGTGATCCATACTCGGGCAAGGGAGGGGTTTGAGATAAACAGGGTGTAGCCGATGGTTTTGTCAAACTCGCCCGAGCAGCTACAGTCCATAGAGACCGAGTTCCTAGCACGAGCGAGAGGTATAGATATTGAGTTACATGAGCGAGAGGAATAGATATTGAGTTACGACACTAGTTGCGATGAAAGGATTCCTATCACTTAGTCCGGAACAGCATGCTCAAAAGACGAACAAAGAGGGAATGGAAGCAATCGATGACGAATAGAGACTCTCGCACTAGGTGGAAACATCGTCCTGGCGTTCTTATCGCACTCACAATAGGATCGGGTAGAATCGTCCGGCGGGGTTCGTCAGCCAGTCGCGGGACACCTACATCACGACGAGGAGAGAAGGGCTTGCGTTTGAGTGTAAGATAGAGTCGGATCACTGCTTCTACTTGTCGCTGCTCGAGAGCACCAAAACTCGTTCCTTGTCGTCCCATCGTCCCGCCTGCATGGGGTCTAGCCGTCTCAATTTGTCCAGGAAGACTTTGGGATCATTACCCTCTTGGCCGGACTCACCTGAAAAGCCGAGGCCTCGTAGCAGTATACTGTAGTCAAGCAGAGCCTCGTAGGGCCATTTGATATCTGGGTAATCTTCTAGTAGATCCTTGATGTATTCAATCTCATTTTCGAGATAGACAGTCTTCTGCTCGACTGTCAGGTTGGGGGTGACCGAGGGCTTGCCTGGGGAGCCGACGACCTGCGCGACCAGGTAGCGGTCGTAGTACCATAGACTCTGGTCCTCAGGTCCGCAGTCGAGGGCCTCGTGGATCTTGGTGAACTCGGCGTCAAGAAAGGAACGACGGGCGTGGTCGTCGGCGTGCCGCTGGTCGAAGACGCGCAGCATCAGGCGGCTGCGACTGTGCCAGGCGGAGAAGTTGGACAGGTTGGCGAGGATCATCTTGTCAGTGTAGGCAAACTCGTCCTCGGCGAGACTCTGGCCCAGCAGGTCGGGGCTCTCGAGACGGGCGACAAGGAAGCGACGGTAGCCCCAGGCGTGGAAGTTGCGGCTATCCTTGACCAGCATCTTGGAGTCGAGAGCAAGCTCGGCGGACCAGATGCGAGTAGCGGCGTCGCGGGGCAGACGCAAGATGGCCTCGTCGAGGATCCATTTGCGGTACTTCCAGATCCAGTAGCATTTGGGGAACTCGAGCAGCAGTGGCACGGTGAAGCTAAGCTCTGCCTCTAGATAGTCGGCGTCATTCTTCCCGTGATCAAGTGTAGTACCACTCGGTCCAGTCGTCGGGAAGGCGGGGTTTGGCCGGGTCGGCGCCGAGGACGAGGGCGAGGAGGCGGCGCAGAAGGTGCTCGTAGTTGCGCTCGGAGAAGAAGTCGGCGACGCCTTCGAGGGCGACGACCCAGGCGATGGTCTGGACAACAAGCCAGAGGTTAGACAGCGGCGACGGACGTTCCATATCGTGTAGTACTCCGGGTTGAGGCGCAGGAGCGTGGTGGTGAGCTGGAAGAGGGCCGGGTCGTCGTAGGCGTGGCGGGCGGCGAGGTCGTGGATGGCGTCGTCCAGCTGGCGGTACTTTCCGATCTTGGCGGCGTCCTGCCGGCGCTGCTCGTCGGTGCGGGCGGTGCGGGCGACTCGAGCTATGCCGTGCTGTTCGTCGGCGGGCGCTGGGTCAGTATTCTCTATAGAGCTGTCGTGTGCTCTCGTGGGGAGGGGAGGGGGGAGAGCGATAAATGATGACGAGACCACCGTGACCATGGCCCGGTCTCACTCACATTATCCATGTTGAGTCTGCAGTGTCTTCAGATACTGCATCCACATCGTGTCGTCGGCACTTCTGGCTCCCTGGTGTCCAGCTCGGAAAACGAAGGGTTTGCTGAAGATGGCCTGTCCGCCAGACTGTTGCCTGCCGCTGGGTACGGAGTACACCAAGTATATCATTGATCTCCAGTTACCTACCTACATACATACATATGTACCTATACTCACAATACTTGCCCTTTTCTGACATCACGCACAGAGTAGATCCCCCCCCCTTAAAGGCCGTTTTTCTTCATCGAAGCCTTTGGCAAATGCACTTTAAATACCCATTATCATCATACCACGTCGCCTTGATACCAATCCACTCGATTTTGCAGGTAGCCTCTTGCCTGTCTCCCCCTACCTCGATGATCTCCCATGCCGCATCCTGCACTGCTTCCAGCTCCGCCTGTGCCAGCGTATATCAGCCCTGATCTGCCTCTAGGCGACACGATAGAGCCAGTAGCCGAGGGCTCAGTTAGTGTACGATAGGCAGAACGACACGCGTTTATACGTGTCGAGCATCAGACGCTGGATCGGCATCTGCTGTATGTAAGGTGGAATGGAGAGCACGAAATGTCGACCTGCGCTGAGACAAGCAGACCCATTGTAACATTGCAAGGGAGACACATCCGTAGTTGGGAATGAATGCTGGAATGACCTCGTCGACGACGACCCGCCGACGTCTGCTTGCGTGTATCTTAGGTACTTTCGCCAATCCGAGACTTCCGGCCCTCCGGACGGGCCCGCCATTCCCTGCCGTGGCCCGTCACCGCCTCCCCGTCAACCCATCTCACTCCTATAGGCCGAGCACCGGCAGGGGACGACACACCGCCGTGCTTATTACCTGCCACTTATATGCCGCTTACTTCTCTCCTTTCTGTTCTTCGTCTCCTCTCCAGACAATATTTCCCCTTGGAGAGTCATCTCACTCACTCGACATCCTGCTTCACCCGCTATACCCTTGAGAAGGAAAAGGGAGTAGATCACTAGCCCATATCCGCATCCGACTCCTCGTCTTCCAAGTAACATCAGAGCACAGCTCGTCCGCAAGACAGGCAGAAGATGGCAAGCTCACCACAACATCTTACGGCCCAAGATGTCATCAAGGCTTTGGGCCTGTCTCCCCATCCCGAGAAAGGGTACTACGTAGAAACATTCCGGGATACGTCCAACGTGCGCACCGTACCCTCCGAATCCGCTCCCCGCGCACAGAGCACAGCGATTTACTACCTCCTCGAAGCCTCGGCCGGCGTCTCGCACTGGCACCGCGTTGTCGACGCTGTGGAGATTTGGCACCACTACGCCGGTGCCCCGCTCCAGCTCTCGCTGTCCTGGGACGACGGGAAGCCTGTTCGTGACGTCGTCCTTGGGAAAGATGTGTTGAAAGGTGAGCGTCCTCAGGTTGTAGTGCAGCGGAACGAGTGGCAGCATGCGCGCTCGCTTGGCGAATGGACGCTGGTCGGATGTACCGTCTCGCCCGCTTTTGTCTTTGAGAGCTTCCAGATGGCTACGCCTGGATGGGAGCCAACGGGTGCCGAGAGCGGGAGTTCGTGATGGCGGCACATGAGCCTGAGCGTAACGCGAGTTAGAATGGAAATGAGGGGCGTAAGCTTGCCTTTAGATTAACTCTTGAGGCATCTGAGTGAGGTATTGCGTCTTACAAGAGTCTGCTTCACCTCACCAACAAATTCCATAGGACATTGACAACCTTCCCAGACTATTGCCTTTTGAAACCCATGGTGAATAGGACTAAAAATATTGGTGAAGATGTAAAATCGGATCGACGCACTTTACATGCAGCCTGCAGACTAGGTGCAATTGCGATCCTCTTGTTATTGGCCTACATCATCCTGGTGCCATCTCATATCAATGAACGGGACAGTATAGCTGTACGGATACCTGCCGTGTAGAGGGTACGGCTTTATGTTTGACAACTCAAATACACCCGACACATAGCATGACAGTTACAGCTGGTGCAACACGCCGCATCTGCGGAAAACCAAGTCGCTAGTAAAGTAATACTTCTTTGTAGACACACGTGGCAGCAACTTATGCAACCTCATTGAATGATCTGCCAACCACCCATGGGCGCAACATCCCACTGCCCCCGTCTGGCTACACCAAACTCGTGACTCTGCATTCGGAGTCCCGCCAGATGATGCATCATATTGTGCGACTTTCGACCACATCCTGAATAACCTACCTGTAAGACAACGTCACACGACGCCAGTTCCCTGGAAGCTCTCCCAGCGGACACCCTCGGAGCCGTAAATCACGCAAACCCTCCATGTTGCAGACGCCGTCTATCGCCTTGGGCAATGGGAATCCTCACGGCTGTTCCGTAATGCATCCCAAACACTTGCAGCTTCCGTATCCACTTATGATAGCCATAGTCTCGGGATGAGATGGAGTGGGGTTTGATCAGAGAAGGAAAAAAGAAACTCGAACAACAGTAGGTTTGTGGGTGCGAAAGCTGAAGCCAGACACAAATCCCTGATGGAAATTGGCTTACGGTTGTGACATCGGGTAGATTTCGGAAGGACAACATCTTGAATAACGAGATAATCAATTTGCATTGGAGATGCTCAAGGAGCACATCGTGACCAGTGACTACTTTGACTCTGGCCGAACGCATTGAAAACATTTCATGCACCAGTGTGCACACAACCTTTACATCGTATGTAGTTGAAGGCAACCCGCCATCATCTCACCGCGCTCAGGGCCTCTGTGCACTAGTCAGCCGACACGGCAACGAGGCCACACCCCTATGTGTAGGCACACTACACATGCTTAAAGCTCAAGCTAATTCCAGCGTATTGCATCTACAAAAGCCAGCCAGCCAAAACCGGGCCCGACAGCGCACATGAACGAAGGGGGTATTTGGACACATCCGACGCCAGAACAAATGCATTCACCACCAAGTTTCCTGCAATCAATACGCCGTCGCCCTATAGCCGTTCTTCCCTGGACTCAGTTCCCATGCCTGTATAAGCACGCCATTTTCTAACTCCACAAAGCGTAATAAGCCGGTACAAAAATCACTTTATTTCCCTGCCGATGCCCTTTCAAGGCCGATTGAAACCCTGTTTAGCCTGTCATCCAATTAGCTAAGCGTCTGCTGAAATCGTAAGTTCACTCACCTTCATCTGCTCGATCCTGGCCTTCAATTGACTCGTGACTTCGGCTGCCCTCTTCCAGCTCTCAGCTCCATTTGCGACTGTCCCACTACCTGTTGTAGCTGTCGAACTATCTCCCGCGCTCTGCGCTCGTTCATCCACAGCGACAGGTCGAAATCCGCGGGCCGGGCTGCCACGGCCACTCGAGCCACTGGGATACCTCATCTCTGGGCTAAGTTTGTTGCGGGCATACGCTGGCGGCGCATCGCCGCCGTTCTCCTTCTCTTCTGACATATTGCTGGCGAAACTCATGCGATTGGCCCTGGAACTCGTGTGGTTATATCCATCGTGGTAAAAGCCCACATCATCGTTCGTGGGACTGGCCACACCGGGGCTGGCGGAGCCACCCGAGACGCCGAGCCCCTCGGCTCTACTGAGTGCCCGCTTGAGTCGTTCCAGCTCTCGTCGAAGTCTATCGTTGGTCTGCTCAGAAGCCTCTGCGTCGCTTCTTGCGCGAACTAATTGTGTCTCCTTGGCTTTGATGCTGAGGACATCCCTGGTATGATCTTCGATGAGCGCAGCATTGTGATTCTTGAGTTCCTGTATCTCGGATGCCATCTTGTTCTTCTCTTGGCGAAACTCATCAGTCTGCCTCAAGAGATGGTCGTTGGCGCTGCGGAGCTCTTCGAGCTCAGCCCGCTCAAGGGAAGAAAGACCACTTGAGGGTGGTGGGGAGACGGGTGCAGGCGCAGCAGCCGCCGTAGGCTTAGCCAATGACCGGCCCGCGAGACCACCACGTCCGAGGCCGATACGTGGCTTGGGCGGAGGTGACGAGGGCACAAATTCATCGTCTTCAATAGGCGGTGGCGCCGCAGCTACTGGGGCTCTTCGTGGGGACGCTGCAACAGCTGGGGCACCGATACGCCTTTGTGGTGCTTTGAGACCTGACAGACCCGAAGGCTTCGGCATCCCTAGTTTGCCAGCAACGGGCGCCGCTCGGGATGTGGGCTGTGGTGCAAGATGCGCCGGCGGTTCGGCAACTGCGCTGGTAGCAGGGGCAGCTTTTTTGACAGTTCCGGGAGCCTTCTTCACACCAGCTCCCATTATCTTCTTGGGACCTCCGGCCGGTGCTCGTGCGGCCGGTGCTGGAGCCGGCTTGGGCTTAGGTTTGTCCTTTGCCTTGACTTCGGCTTTCTCAAAATATTCTCGGACCTTGGCTCTCCGGATATCATCTAATCCTTCAAGGTGAGGGTTCATGGCACGCTCTCCTAGAATTTTCATCACAGTTCCCAACACTTCGGCACCGCCAGATCGAAGCCCTTCGCTGGACTCAGACAAAAGCTTCTTTGCCGCCTCGACGATGCTTGTAACTTCTTGCTTGCTGGGAACGTCTCGAGTTGCACAAAGACAGCGAACGAGGAACTTCATCGTACCCTCCTTGACCTGAGGATTTTTGTGGCCCAAGAATGCCAAGATGTCTTCCAGACACTCCGTGAGACTTGTAGCTAGGAAAACTTGGTCGAGAGCAGCACCCAGCGCATCCGCAACAGACTGCTTTTTCTCCTTCAATCGCTCCATAATTGGTGCCATAACCACAGATCGATATTTTCCATAGCTCCTCCGCAAGCCTTGGGCTAATACTTCAATGCACTGTGCGGCCTGCGTTACACAAGCCACGTTGGCATCTTTCATACTCTTGGCCAGCCCTCTGTTAATTTCGTTGAAGTCCCCATCTTTGATTCTTGGCACGTTGACAGCAGCATATAGCCCCTCCAACGCCTCCTTTCGATCTTTCCACTTTGCTGAAGCCAGATTCTCGTGAAAGCTAGGGGGCACCTTGGACAGCACGTCTTGGGGTTCTGCAAGGTCGAAAGCATCCACTTCGCCGGCATCATCGCCTCCTTCGTCTTCGTAACCACCGTCGTCTTCAGCGCCAGGCGGCGGACCTCGTGCTATAGCCTCTTGCTGAGACCTTAGCAGTCGCTCCTGTTTCGGGGCGGGCTCAGCTTTGATCTTTTCGAATTGAGCCTCAAGGTCCGTTTGCTGTGTAGGTTTCAAGTCGCCCCAAAACATAGGCTTCATGGCGTCGCGAAGCCATCTATAAAACTCCACAGCAAGGTTAGTGGCTTCGGCTCGCACATTCTTGTCGGCGTGGCCAAAAGCCTTGGGAAGGACTTTGAGAACAGGCTTCGGATCCGCGACCTTGCAGCCATAGTTGTGATAGATGGTGGTTAAAGCGGCCAATGCAGCGGCAATGACTTTGGGTTGCTTGGCAGACAGAGCGGGTAAAATATCTTCCACCACGGGAGGCGCGACATCTAATTCGATTAACAACAACAGAGCCTCGATGGACGATGCTTTGGTGGCGGGGCGCGTTGACACCAAACCCTTTTCCACTATAGGGCCAATGACCTGACCTCTCGACCGCGAACAGTTCTCTCGACCGCCAAATTTGAGGAAAGCGCAAAACGCGGCAATACCATCTGACTGTGCGGCGACGTTGGAGTCGGCGACGGCGCCTTTCCACAAGCTGGGGTCTTGGTTGAATGGGCGGAAGGCTGGATCATGCTCGTCGGGTGTTGCTTCGAAAGCTTTGGCGGCGTCTTCGTAAGCTTGTTTGCGTACTTTCCACACCTGGATCTCGTGTGAATACAGACAATGTAGGGGGGCAAAAGACTGTCTGGCTGGCTCACCTTGTGCACCCATCTCTCTGTGAGGGGCAAAGAGCTGTAGTCGGGCTCGCCGTCGGCCATGTTGGTAGGAATGTGGTAAGCGCGCTCAGTCAATTGCGGGGAGACGTATTTAATGCGAGTATATTCGTTATCTGGGAGGTCGTATGGCGAGGGGGTGAGAATAGGACAGCTACGATGGTCAAAGTCGTCGACGTCTTCGTCCTTGCGACGATGGGCAGATAGAGCGTCTGTCAATTTTCTCATTAGCCTAGGGAAGAAGGACAGTTGTTTTTTGGCTTGCGCCTTGGTTTTGCCCTTGGTTTTGACGCGAGAGCGCGGCATCTTTGCCTATGTGCTGAGGAGATCGCAGTCGTAGCCTCGCACAACAGCAGTTCGATGCATCGAAATGGGATAGACTGAGTAAAGCATGTACGGAGATCCGTAAGGTACAGTCAATGGGCTGAGAGTGTTGTGTACTTGGGAAGGGGAGAAAAAGCTAGAGCAGGAGTACCTGAGAAGCTGCAGGTCCATCTGCGTCTGCAGGTAGGTACACCAGCAAACGGCCGAGGCTTCTAAGACGTTGAACGAACGGGAAGGGGCATACAGTGTTGTCATTGGAGAGCCGCAGTGCGACAGGACTGGCAGACGACGAGGGTTGGGAGGGGCAGGAGGCAACGGTAGATGTCACAAGGGAAAACTGTACCGACCTTAGACGATGTTTTGGCGATTTTGGAGCCTCAGAACCACCTGAGTCAATATTAAGCTTGTCTGCCGGGTCAAGTGTTAGCGTTTGATGATGCCAAACAGCACCCAGTCGCAACGGCGAGAGAGGGACAAGATACTCAGACTACTGGTAAGGTACCATCGTTGGTAGCCTGCCACGCAGTTTACGGTAACGTCTGGCTTACAGACGGCGTGAGAGACAAAGGATAGCAGAGTGAGATGTGATATAAGGATTGGATTAAGGTAGACCTACCGGCGATTCGTCAGTGGGCCAGAGACTGTGGTCTGTGGAGATATTGTCTCTGTATAGTCTCGCCAGCATAGAGAAGACTTGTCATCAACTTGGGGGGACGGGCGAGTGGGATGTTGTAAGAGCAGTCAACGGCGTCAGAACCTTGGGCCGCGTACGTGTTGGGAGTATGAACCTAGAAACCTAAAAGGGGGTACCACCCAAGGCTTGCCAAAGACCGGATGCAGATGCGCACGCGCTGCTTAGACCCCCCGCAGATGTGAATCTGGCGATTGCTAGAGGAACAGGACCGTGAGATGTTGGTGTTGGTGTGGTAGACAAGGCTGAGTTACCTGTCGCAAGCAAAAGGGATGTTGAATCGAAGCAGGGGAAACAGAAGATATGAACATAGGTACGGATGCTACCTTAGTGCCTTAGGGCGGTGATGACATCGGCTGCGCGGGCTGGAAGTGCCATGTTCCAGTCAGTGGGGTTTGTTTATGCCATGTGGGCGGCAGAGGTGCACGGTGATCAATCAACCCGAACTGCCCACCCGCGCCGGGCCAGTGTCGGCGGGCTTAGACAGCCGGCTCAAGTATCGACTCGCTTATTTTTGCACCAAAGGTACACAAAAGCCGCGACAGGGATGATAGTAGCCACAGGAGGGGGCACAGGGGTCTGTGTCGGGGGGCAACGAAACCGACAGCCAACTTCCATTGGCCAGCGTCTACCTGCGCAGATCGTTCCATCTACAAGTACCTAGGTATGTGAAAGCGAACAACACCTCTGCAACATATTGTACTCCAAAGTAGATGATTTGCACTCTTAGCTTTTGGCGTTTCTCAAGGTTCTGTTATAGGACGCAGTTACCTTTCACACAATTCTGGCTTTGTACGACCATGTCGCATGTCCAGCTAGGTGCAGTCGACAGGATCAAGGATGAGATGCCATTTTACTCTGGTGGCATGTTTGGAGTTAAGCCTCCCCGTCCGTCAAGGGTCTAGCAGCTGGGGCCGCTGTGCTTCATGTTACGAGGAGAATTACCACAGTCACATGCCGAGGATTGCTGGACGCAGCAGTACAGATGTACCTTGAGGCTTGAGCGAAGGTACATTCATAGGTACCCAGGGAGCGAGACCCGACTGTTGACAGGGCATGAACTTGAAGCCTTCAAGTTGCACTCAATCATGAGGTACTTAGGTACCTCCCTACTAGTACTTAGTAGTATGAATGATTGCCAGACAACACACCAGCCTGCATTTCATCGAATTAATCGACAGCTCCCATCTCCATCACTGTCTATCTGTTTGACAAGAACAAAGTGTGCGGCTGTGTATTTGTACACCTATGTTCGTGCTGTCCACCATTCCGCCCCTTCTCACTCTTTCGGTTGGTGTCGTCTGTTCTGGTTCTGTACCTTGAGTGATACCCCTGTTTGTAGCTGCCCACCGTCCTTCTTGCCAGGTGCGCGTCGATATTTGGCCCCGATTGTCGACCTCTGTTTGCACTCGCTGTCTGCTTCACTCTTTTGAATCCGCATGCTTTGGAGCGCACACCTCACACCCCGGTCTCCCACTTGTGAGCTGCTGTAGGCAGGCTTTAGAAACTCGCCGACCAAGGCAGCTCTCTTCTGTGGCAACGGCTACATTTTCGAGCATCGTCCTCGCACTTGCGCGCGCCCCTCGTCTTCCTCGTCTTCCACGTCTAGTTCTGTACCGCAAAGCTTCCGTCGAGCCTGATTTTGTCGACATCACATAGCCTCACCTGCCCACCCCCCGCTCGCTCGCCGACAAAACCTCGGCAAGCCGGTCACAAGCCTCAAGTCCTCCCAGACCCCCTTCATACTCTCGAGCATTGATGCACTGCGAGACCCGCCCTACTGCGGAGGACAACCTGCTACCATGAGCCAGATTCTCACTTCTCGGCAGGCCGATGAGCTGTGAGTCTCCTCTCCCTCTTCCCACCTCTTCTTTACAGCAGTACCCCCAGAGCTCCTCTGGGCTTCCGGAGCTGCCTCTAGCTCCTCCCTAGCCACGTGTCTTTCTTGGCTACACTGTTGCATCTGCCATTTGCCCTTATTCTTGTCGAGATCTATAAACTTGATGGTGGCCCCTGTGGACCCCGTTCCCCACGAAAGCTCATTGCTCCCATCAGGCACGTGGTTGCCATTCGATATTGTATATATATCGACCTAGCTCATTTCCTTGATCCTCTGGTCGTATGATTCCTTCTCTCCGAACCGGACTTCAAGATGGACAGGCTCCGCCAAGTGCATGTTTCGACAGGCACGAGGAATAAGATGTTCATGCGAGACTGTCCTGCTAACTCGCTACCTTGCGTGATAGGCACAAGGCCATGATTGCATACATGGTCACGGTCGGCATGCCCCAGACGGCAGCGGCGATGCGCCAGGAACTTGAGCTCGGCGACTCGCTCGACGACGAAACATCCAAGAAGTACGCCGGGCTCTTGGAGAAGAAGTGGACCAGTGTCGTGAGGTTGCAGAAGAAGGTAAACCACGAAACTCTAGCTAGGCGTCGTGTCTGCCTACCGCTGACGTGACGCGGTCTTTCAGGTCATGGATCTCGAGTCTAAGAACACCGCCCTCCAATCCGAAATCGATAACGCGACACCCACTTCGCTCCTGCGCCGCAACCAAGACCCGACCAGCTGGCTCCCGAGATCCCCAGCCCGCCACACCCTGCAGTCACACCAACAGGCCATTACCTGTCTCGCCTTCCACCCTGTCTTTTCCTCTGTCGTGACTGGGTCTGAAGACTCAAGCATCAAGATCTGGGACTGGGAGCTGGGCGAGCTTGAGCGCACCATCAAAGGCCATACTAAGCCTGTTCTCGACGTCGACTTTGGAGGACCCCGCGGGGGTACGCTCCTGGCCTCGTGCTCAAGCGATCTGACCATCAAGCTCTGGGACCCCTCTAACAACTACACCAACATCCGGACCCTGCCTGGGCATGATCATAGCGTTAGTGCCGTTCGCTTCATCCCCTCGGGTACCGCCGATGCCCCTACCTCGTCCAACCTCCTGGTGTCTGCCTCGAGAGACAAGACGCTGCGCGTCTGGGACGTCACCACTGGCTACTGCATCAGAACGCTCCGTGGCCATGCCGACTGGGTTCGGACTGTGGATCCATCCGTGGACGGACGCTTCCTCCTGTCTGCTGGAACGGATCAGACGGCCAGGCTCTGGGATATCTCGGTCACCAACCCCGAGACCAAGCTGACTCTCGTCGGCCACGAACACGTCGTCGAATGCTGCGTGCTAGCTCCCACCGCGGCCTATGGACACCTTGCCACTCTGGCGGGCCAGAAGAAGCCGCCTCCGGCTTCGAGCTCGGCCGAGTTCATGGCCACGGGATCACGAGACAAAACGATTCGCCTCTGGGATGCGCGGGGCAACTGCATCAAGACGCTGGTGGGCCACGACAACTGGGTGCGGGCATTGGTGTTCCACCCCGGCGGCAAGTATCTTCTCAGCGTCGCCGACGACAAGACGCTTCGGTGCTGGGATCTGACGCAAGAGGGCAAGTGTGTCAAGACGTTGGCGGACACGCACGGGCACTTCATCTCGTGCTTGAGATGGGCGCCCGGCCTCGTCCGTGACCCCAACCCCGCGGGCTCCGGTGAGGGTGGTGGCGCTACCAACGGTACGGCGCCAGCCAGCGCTGTGCAGATCCGCTGCGTGATTGCGACGGGCAGTGTCGACATGAAGTTGCGCATCTTTGCCAACTGATTGGAATCTTGCGCCTAATGGCTCGTCCTGTTGCGGCAGTCACCCTGGTCATATGCGTGCATTAGGTACAAGTGGCCTCGGGACGGAACAGCCACTCAGCCCTTGGGCAGGTGACCTATCTAGCCATTACGAGCAGTTGTCGGCAACGGCAACGGCAAAAGCACCTTGGAGGACTCGTCATCAGTAGTTTTGCCAGGACGATGTGGTCCTTGCTTGGAGCGCAGATGATACGACGAAGGAGAAAGTGACGATCCGGGGTGAAGCATAATAGAGGAATGCAAGTGATGGGGGAAAAGGTTGGACTCCTATCTCTACTGGGCGTGGTTTGCCATTCGAGACACTAACGAGGAAACGCTAGGATGCAATAACGGCCCAAGATACCCTTTTGCAGCGTCGGTTGGGCACTACATTATGATACGTTGGTCACCGCCACCTCAGCGGCCCAGAGCGCAGCACGTTGGGAACGGGGTTGGAAGGTGTTGGGCCTGGGATGGGCCACATGAAAATGTACAGATGAAAGGAGCAAAGTATGGAAGCAGCTAGATGGCAAAACTGTTCTCGATTGTTTGGGCTTTGATCACATGGCATTCAGGGGACGGCAGAGACTCATGTTGCACGCATGTCTGACGCTTTTGTATCGGCAGCAGGATAGGTTCTACGGCATGGACTTTGGTGAGGAGCTCACTAGACTTTGACAATGCGAGGAAGGCAACAAAGTGATGATAGAGCTGTGCTACCCAAGTGCTAGTGGACCAAGAAAAACAACAAGAAGAAAGAAAAAGGAAACACTAGGTACCCTGCATGTGCTGTGATAAGTGATTGAAGACAGCCTCGACAGCCAAGAGATACCTTAGCCGATGATGAGGTGGGTTGCAGTACCTAAGGTACCACCTAAGATACATCCTAGCAACGTCGGGAGTGGATTTTCAAGGGTCCTTCAAGCCACTCTGCTGGGATAGTACCTTATGCCGCTGCTGGGATATGCCTCTGCTGGGAATCGAGTGAGACCGATGGGGCGCCGCGGGGGCTGTGGGGATAGCCGGCTGTGATTGGCCGGTATTGCGGTTGATCGATGATGATCAGGATCCAGTGCCGCAATGTGGACTGACCTAATCATCATCTTCCGGCTCGCCTGTCTCTCAATGGTGTTTGTTCTATCTCTCTTTTGTCCTTCACACACTACCAGCCAGAGCAGCCTTAAGCATCTTGATTATTCCCATCGATGCCATCGATCCTCTCCGCTACCTGGTAACCTACACTTATATTATCACGCGAGACGACGTCGTACCCAAGGCATCTATTCGTCCCGTGCTCGACACTTCCTCAACCCCCCGTCCCCCCCATGGCTGAAGTGTTAGTGCATACCGTGTGATACCCATATCATATTCGACGGGCCACGGCAGGGTCACTGTCGCATCGCATCCTGGCTCTCGGTTTCAGCGCCTGGTCCATCCCTCGCTATGGACGACGGTAGCATCGCCCCCCTGCGCTAGACCGAGTAGACAGACCCAAGTGAAAATGCAGCCGTCGCGACCTCAGCCCAGGGCGCCGGGCAGCTTCTCGCCCCTCGTCAACGCCGGAGCCTCCAACACCGCTGCCGCCTCGGCGCCCGCCCGTCCCCAGATCCGCAAGATCGACACCTCATCCAGCGAAGACACCATCACCATCGCAAAGACCAGGGGCCCCCAGACCCCCGTCACCCTCGCGAGTCCCGCCTTCCCCAACTCTCCTTCGCGCGCCAGCCCTCAGAACTTCTCCCGTCCCGGCCGTCCTTCCAATGACGCCGCCAGCGCACGCAATGCCTCGCCCTTAACTCTACCTCCCACTCGCGCGCCCCATCACGTCCGGAAGCACTCACAGCAGACCCCGGGCCTCTTCGAGCCTTCGCTGCCCTCGACCAGCACGTCCAACCTCTCCAGCATCGCCATGTCGACCTCCCAGCAGCCGGCTTCGTCGCTGTCCGCCAGCCAGATCGCCGCCCAGGCCGCCATGCAGTCACTGTCGCATCACCAGACTCATCCCCAGCAGCATCAGCAGCCGCCCCAGCAGCCTCCCCAGCACCACAGCCGCCATCGCTCACAGACCGTCCCCTTCCCCAGCAGCGAGGCTAGCGAACCTCCCAAACGACCCCCGCCCAAGCCTGTCACTGGTCCCAGAAGCCCTCCCATGCTGAGTTTGACCGAGGCTAGCGCCCCGCGCGATAACGGCTTTGGCAGCCAGGGCTACCATAACGGTCTCTTGGGCAGCCATGCCGCCGCTACGGCTGCCGCCAACGTTGTCTTCTCCAGGACATCACCCGTCACGTCTCCTGGGCTCCGGGCCGACTCGCCCATCCCGCCGACTCCTCCTGTCCCCGAAAAGGCAGCGAAGCCGGAGAAGTCCAAAGTCAAGCTATTCTCGCGGCCTAAAAAGATCGATACCAGAAGCGAGTCCAAAGATCGTCCTCTGCCGAGTCCTGGCAAGATTGGCTCGGCTCTAGCCTCGCTCCAGCGCGGCAACTTTAGCACCACCAGTCTGGCTGACTCACAGTCTTTCTACAATCTCGGCAATTCGTCCTCGGCCACCATCCGCCCCACCGACTCTCCTATCGAGCGCGAGGGTAAGGAGAAGGAAAAGGATCGAAAGCACCACTTTCTATCCCGCCAGAAGCACAAGCTGACCAACAAGGATGAGTTTCATCTCCCTCTATCCTCCGCCGCCAGCAACTCGCGGCCCGTCGACCCTACCGCCCCTTCGAGTCTGTACAGTTTTAACATCCCGCCAAGTCCTGGTCCTAACAGCAACTTCAGCAAAAGCGTCAGTGGCCTGGATCTGCGCCACGGTGGACGGGCTCTCCGCGAGAAGAGGAAGGAGGAGAGGCACGGCGACATCATGCGCCACGATAACGAGTCGAGCTACGGTCTCGGTCAAGAGTGGTTGGCCTCCGCCAGCCTGGGTTCGGCCGTGACCAACGGACCTTCGTATTTCCTCGATGCTGCCGATTCAAGTAAATATGGTCTAAACAGCATGTCTTTAGACGACGCCTGGCCATACCTAAAAGCGAAACTACTTGTCATTTTTGAAGGAGAAGACTTGCGCTTGCCCATCGAGGACTTCAACCGTGTTGTCACCATGCACATTCAGTATTGCATACAACGGCGCTCGGCCCATATTATCGTCGACGACCTGCGCGATCTCCTTTGCACGGGTTTTGCATCGCTGGATCACGCCCTAAGGCAAACACCCGAGGACCAGGTTATCCCGGCCCTGGTAGAGCTCTGGGTCATAACATTCACCAGTATTCTACCGTATATGCAGGCTGTGTTCTTGCCCCTTGATCTCGAGTTCGCAGGTGCAGGTACTCTTTTGACACACGATCAAGCCCGTGATTTTTGGGGCGGCGTGATTCCCACTAGTAGCACCGCGGGAAACGTCACGCCTGCCAGCGAGATCCTCGAAGTACGGAGACTCGTGCTCATGGCCTACCGGGATACTCTCATTTTACCACGCTATGAAAAACTAAAAACCATATTCTCGCGTCTCTCTCTCGAACATCTTCCTTCGTCCCTAGCATCGCTTGCACTTGCATCTCCGAGACCGATAGTAGACAGCAGCGTATCACTATCCACGAGTCCATCAGACCCACGGCCCGGCACGGCTATGAGTCTCGATCCCAGTGTGGCTAGCTACGGGAGCAACAGCACGACGGTGTTTGGTAACGACTCGAATCCGTCGCGGAGTCGTGCCATCAGTAACGTGAGCTACGGGAGTGGGATCTCCGATCCCGCATCGGTTGGCGGAGGAGGAGGAGGAGGAGCTTTACTGCGGCCTTTTACTCCGCAATACGGAGAGAGGAGCAGGGAGAGTGTGTTGGGCAGTCTGCGAGACCAGAATGTGGAGGATAGTAAACAAGTGACCGACATGGCCGGCCGACTGCTGCAGTGCATGAGTGTGCTTGCCGGCGTGGGCACGGGGACGGGCGGGGGGCTGACCGGAGCCGCCCCAGACGAGAGGAGTCAGATGGTCACCGAGTTGGGAAGATTGCTGAAACTAAACTGGCTGGGACGGGGTAGAACAGGCAGGAATAGGCGGGGTATCGTTGGGGGCAGAGTGAAAAGAGATAACGTTGTCGGTATGGTGAGGGAGGGCAGTAGGGAGGGCGTTGGGGTTGTCGGATGATGAGATGGCGAGGTAGCGTCTTGCTACCTAGCTATATGAAAAATGCATGACTGAATGTTCTAAATACCCCCTTTTCTGAGTCCTGGATACGTCTTGTGTGTCGATCGTCACTACGCTTGGTCATCTAAATCTTCACTTGGGCTTCGCATGCTGGGCCTCGAGGTTGATTACAGTGGCTCGAATGGCTCTTTATGAGAGATCAGTCTTCCTTTGAGGCTCCCTAACCCTTGGCCGGCCTTTTATACACACACATCTACTACTACTCATCATACCTGATTTTTCGACGCGAAATCGATCAGAACTGACGGGTTGAGTATGAGTAGTTCTCTAGACGTTATCTCCAAAGAGCAAGCTTGACTTTTATAGGCTAACATAATGGGCTTCACTTCGTGGCAATATCACAATAGAATCTCCTGACTATATACCTCACATTTCGCCTGTTTCAATATTAAACGAATCTTTCTTTAACGATGCCCTGTGAGTCTGAAAGTCGAAATCACTCACCAACGAAGTCCGCTTGCTGTGACTAAGGGCATGGTTGTCAAAGATGCACTCGCACGTCATTACACTCTGCATACACACTCCCACGGTGAACAGCATCTCCCAAAGAACGGAAATGTATCATCAACAGCCCTTTGACCCTGCACATGTCACCTCCTGTTCATACATATCTCTCAAGGGGTCTTGTTTCTCGTTCACACTTGTCCATTGACTCACCAACAACAACCCCCGTTCATCGACATGAAACCAACCCTATCTCGCGAAGATGGCACGAAGCTGAGTGCTCATAGCAGAGCACATTTTTACACACGAATTTCTCTCATCATTTTCTCAATGCAGATACGGCACAGTGCCCTACCTAATCCTACACTCACGATAGTAGTTCGCATCTCTCCATGTCCCACGAATCAAACTGTCGAAACACAACCGTGGTATACATGTATACTCGCGGTGCTTTCATTCCAATTTTACCCTCAGACGTCTCAAAAGGCACGTTGCAGTAGCGAGATATAAGAAGTGTCCATCTCATCCAAGCAATACGAGCAGTCATGACCCTGGGGAATCGCGTCGCACTCGACAATTCCTCGGTCAGTGGGCAACGGTGTAGCAAGGAACTTGACAACAATGCCGAGCACCGATTGATCGTAGTCGAGTTCCAAGTAGACTGGCATCGGGAACACCAAGCATGGCCATCACCTTACTAGAACGCAGCACCGCCCGGTCCCTCACCCGCAACCTTCTTCAGTGCCTCTTCAGCCAGCTCTGTCTTGAGCCGGAGCACATGCACCTCACGCTGGCCCTTGTCCCACTCGTGAATCCCATTGCGCAGCTTATCCCGCTTCCCATGAAGCTCTTTCCGGATCTTCTCAGAGTCCTCCTGAAGGCGGTCAAAGTGGTCCTGCAACTCGGGTAGAACGCCCGTCGTCAATGGCACATACGAGGGGCTCATCCTGCCGCCCGGTACGACGGAGGGCATGGCGGCCATCAGCTGCTGGGCGATGCTCGGTCGGTTGCTCTCGGCGGCTGGACCCTTTGGCGGGTTGAAGGATCGGCTCTGCGAGACGGGGGTCGAGGGGACCGAGTGCGATACACTATTGGCACGGGGCCCCGTCGGAATACTGTTTGCACTAGTTGCAGTACTAGCCGAGGCTGAGCCCGTGGCGGGAGGCAGGTTGCGACTCTGGATGGAAGCGCCCCAGCCAGAGCCACCTCGGCCACGACCAAAGCCGGGTCCTCCACGACCCGAGACATAGCCTCTGGGACCAGCAGGCGGCGGTCCGCTTCCGGATTCCTGGCGACTCGAGGGTGGACCAGGGGAGGGCACAGCAGCTGGTCTGGCGGGCGGAGCTATCGCCGCGCTGGACTGGCCACTGTAGCCACGGCTGTCCCTAGGACCTGTAGGGGGTGGACGCAGATTTGCCGGCCCACGTGGCGGAGATCGTGGTGGAAGGTTAGTTGACGAGTCGCGAGGGGTCAGAAGAGGTGTAGGATCTCTGACGCTTCGGGCATCATGCGAGGATCGAGATAGGGGACGAGAGGGAAGGGGGGACTCGGGAAAGGGACGACCATCTCTTCGAGGCGGAAGGGGTCGCGGTGATGATCGCTGGGAGGTGTCGCGAGAGGGCATGGCGGAGCTGAAGTTAGAGTCACGGGGCGGCGAAGGGCGGCGCGGCGGGTAGTTGGACCGGAAGCGGTCTTCAGGCCGTCGATCGGGCGTGCGGGAGCGGGCACGATAGGTGCTGGCTCTTGGGGCGGGAGGCGAGGGGCGGCGCAGGGGAGGGGAGCGGTCTCGCTGGCGGTCGCGATCCAGCGGGGATCTCGACCGTCGCCTGTGCGATGGGAGCATTAGAGGGATGGGGTTGGTGTTTGTGGGCTTGGGGGGTGGGATGAACCTGGGGTTGTACTGCCTTCGCGGCGAGCGGGGACGGCCTCTGTCATCCTGTCGGCGGTCGTCGGGCCTAGGCGAGAACCTGCGCGGCGGCGGGCTCCTCCTAGGCGGGCTGCGGCGGGTAGTCGGCGATGGGCGTCGTGGTGGAGGGCTCCTACGCAGGCTGCGACTTCTGTCGTCGTCTCTCCGCCAGCTATCGCCGCCGGCGTCTCGAGGGTCCCTGACTTCCCTGCCGTCCCTGGCGTCTCTAGCGTCGCGGATAGCCCTAAGGTCGCGGCGGTAGCGATCGGCACTCCGAGATCGACGCCTGGGGCCTCGGTCAGCGGGCACGTAGCGGTCGCTGTCGATGGGACTGCGAGGGCGGTCGCGGTCTCGGTCGCGGTCTCTATCCCGATCTCGATTTTCTCTCGAGTCTCTACTATCCCTGGTGTCTCTCACGTCTCGCGGCGGGGGGCTCCTAGCCCGGCGGGGAGAGCGATTTGCGTTGTTGAAGGGGCGGTACGATTCGCCGGCGCCATACCTAGTGACTTCTCCATCATCATACCTGCGGCTTCGGGGATCGCGATCCATTGCGCCGGTGCGGGCGCCGCGTGGGCAGAGAGAGGCCGGTAGCTAGCCTAGAAGTGAGACGTGCTGTTGTCCTATAGGGCTTCTCATTGAACACGGCTGTGGTGCGAAGGTGTGGGAATGGTCTAGCTGACAAGCTCACAACGCGAGCCCCGGATAGTCTGCACAGAAGACGAAGATGGTATGGCGAGGCGTGGGATGAGAAGGAGACTAGAGTATCGGGTCGAAAGGCTGGAAAAGAGGGAGGGGGTAAGGGCGACAGTGATGGGGTGAGAGGGCAGGAGTATGGAAGTTGATGTTCAAGCTCGAGAACGTCATAAGAGGTTGAGGTTCTGGACGATGATTTGGGTTATGGTCGAATAGAAAAATCCACGACTGAACCCTCGCAATCCAAGTCAAATCGCATTAGCCATTGCCTAAGGTTGAACGCGTCTCAGGGCTGTAGACTGTGGCGCGTGGAAAGAAGTACTGGGTACGGTACCTACCCGCCTAGACTACCTAGTACATGGAGTATTCTGGACATGGAGACAGGCGAGGTAACTTAGGTAGGTATAGGTACCTATCATGTGTACCTGGGATGAGGCATGCATGTGTGGCTGATGCCTCACTGGACCCATCCGACCCCACCCTCGAGACGGTTCTCTGATCTGATACCATGCGATGGACATCCATTACCTACTGGTCACACCCGTGGACCTCCCCGTCGTCACCTCATCCTGAAGTGACATTGCTGTCGTCAACTACCTAGGTCAGCCAACACAAGACGCCTGCTATCAATCATCCATTGCCCTTTGGTCTCTATCTCACTTTACTGCCTGCCTGATCCCTGAGACCTCACTTCCAGTCGCCTGCTGAGGGACGACGGGAATGCCAACTCACCCCATGCTTTTCGACCTGGGTAGTCATCTATCAGGTATATATCTACAGGGCAGATGCTCGACTAGCACCACTGAGCACCCCCCTTGAGCCATCGGGCTGAAAATCTGACACGGCGCGCTTCTCAACCCATCTTCCAAAGCTAGTCCCGACCGACGGGAGGATGGCCGCCAAACTAACCAATCGTCCTTCTTGCAACGCCTGTCTGGACAAGGAAGCCTATCAAGCTGTCGGAACATCTCATCTCGTATAACGGAAGTCGTGATCGCGGCGCCGAACCCTCCCTTCCTACGGTTTGTTCAATTGCTCCGCCTCCACGTCCTGCCTTGCGTCTTCCCCTTCCTCGCCCTCGTCTCCCTCCCGTAGCCGTTCCAGTATCCATTTCTGCACGTCGCCCGCGTGCGCCTCCATCATCCGGTTGAGTCCCACCTGCTCGCTCTTCCTCACCCCGCCGAACCGTTTCTTCTGTACCTTCTTCGCCAGGTCCTCATCCGTCCAGCACGCGTGGTCCGCCGCAACGAACACCAGCGAATTGTTTTTGTACCAGCTGCTCAGCTCCGGGTCCGTCTCCGACTTGACCGGCCGCAGGTTGCCCGTCACGAAGTTCACCACCCCCGAGATGTTCTTTCGGCATTCTGTTGCCCGGAGCGCAAGGGTCAGCATTGGTTACTTAGCCACTCGCTGTCGGTTTCATGTTACGTACCGCGGTTCGTCAGGAGGAGCTTGACCCCCAGATAAGCATTGCCAACGCCGAGCAGGAAAATATCCTCGACATCTTGGTAGATTTGCAGCTGGTTATCCCATATGTAGCACACAAGGTCCTGGATTTGCTGTTGTAGCGTCTTCTCGCTAGCCCGAGGTTGGAACGCATCCATGTCCTCGGGGTGCGTGATGTAGTGCGGCACGTTGGCGTCGATGACCCCGAACCCGTTCTTACGCGCCCAGTCGATGTAACCCGACACCCCATCTAGCTAAAGCCATCGCACCATGTTAGTATGTGTTTATGTTGGCCGATTAAGCCGCCGTGGGTAAGACGTAAGTTTTCACGTACAATGAAGCCGTTGTGGGGCTCAATGGTGTTGTCAATGAGATCTGGCATGGCCACAAGCTCAGGCCTGGCGCCAAGTTAGAAAACGATGACGAACTAAAGCTATGACGGGAGACTCACGGGTCATGGATAATAAACAATATCTTCTTCTCCGAGTAAATACTCGGCGTAAATAAAACCTGGTTCTCGTACGACTTGAACAGGACTTCACGCTGAATGTACATCGGGATCATTGTATGTCTCTGCGCCAGAACCTGTCTTTGGTAGCCTCGAATGACATCGTGGAGACGAAGGGCCGAGTCGCCCAGTCGGTTCTGCGTGTCGATGATGCCTGGTCTCATGCACTCCCAATACGGTGCCTGCACCGCTTGGACCCGAGCCAGCACCTTGGCCGCTTCTCTGCTGACGGGCGAGATTTCCATCTTCGGCGGCTGGTCGCCCATCAGCGTCTGTGCCACTGCCAAGGCCGAGTCCGATATGGCCTCGAGGTTGTATCCGCCTTCCAAGCACACGGCTACTTTGCCTCCCGCGAGGGACATCAGCATGTGCGTCATGTGGGCGTAACAGCCAGGCGTGACGAAACAACCGCCCAGCTCGTCCCCATTGGCAGCGTCGAAGCCCGCCGAGATGATGACGAGGTCGGGGTTGAATTCCTGCGCAATAGGCATTACTATCTTCTGGAAGGCCGCAAAGTACTCGCCGTCTCCCATGCCTTGCGATGGCCACGGAATATTGACATTCTTTCCCTTGCCCGCACCGCCACCCACCTTGTCTAGATTCCCATCGGGTATCATCGGATTCTTGGGCTGCCCCGGATAGAATTGGCCGTTATCGTAGACGTGAAGCGAGATGTACAAAATGTTGGCATCTTCGTAAAACATGTTCTGGATTCCGTTGCCGTGATGGACGTCCCAATCGAGGATGAACACCTTACGGCATGTATCGGGGTACTCGTTCTGACAGACCTTGGCTGCGACGGGAACGTTGTTGAAGAGACAGAAGCCCATACTTTCATCGTATTCGGCGTGGTGCCCGGGCGGGCGGATTACGGCGAAGGCATTTTTTACTTCACCCGCAACGACATTCTTGCACGACTCGATAGCACCCCCCGCGGCGAGCAAAGCAGCTTCGTACGACATGCCTCCCACGTAGAGCGACTCCCGGCCCTGGTCGAGGCTCAAGCTGAGATGGCGAAGGTCTCGAGTACTCATGTGGGACAGGTTCTTGACCCAATCGTGATGATTGGTCGTATGCACGGTGCAGATTTCCTGCTTGGTGGCGAACCGGGCTGGTATCCGCCACATGTATTTGGTCGGGTTATCTCTCAGGATATCGAGGAGCTCCGTGTCGAACCCGGTAAAGATGAGACCGGCCTCCTTAAACTTCTTCATTATTCTCTCTATTCTGAGTGGGTCTTCTGGGTGATGAGGCGTTGGGCCAAAATCAGCGTTGGCATGCAACTTCATCCTGTCGTCGTAGCAGCAGCCTGTTGGCAGACGCCCGCTTTTCCGCATGGATCTGATGATCTCTTCGCTCGAGACAGTAGAGTTCTCGCCATCTCCCATGGGCTCGTCTTCGTCGTACGAGTCTTCGCCCCCCCGAGCAGAGCTATGAGAATGATTGATACCGTTGGTTGGCGCATCTGTCATGGATTGGTCCTCGGCCATCATAGGCCTAGTGTGAGTGGTAGCCATTCTTTCCCCCCCTTCTTACAATTGCCCGACCAGCCTGACAAAACGAAGGAAGGCTCGACAACGGCTGGAGTTTAGTCTCCTGGCAGGAACTTGGTGAAAAGCGTTAATCAAGGCATGCTACACTGGCAAGTCTACAGCGAGAAACTTGATGGTCAGAATGCGCAAAGACGGTAGAATTCCTGGCGGCGGTCAGCTGTCCATGTCACCAAGGCTCATACATATATAACACTTCTTGAAGATTTCCGTTGGTTTCACGACACACATCGAGTACACAATGCGATGACTGCATAAAGGCATCTTGGTGCATGGGGAATCCAACTCAACCATGCGTTGACCTAGTACAGCAGATAGCTACCTCCCGGCAGGATGAATGATAGGTGGAGATAGGCCGGGGGGTGGACGATGGATGGAGAAACGTGAAGTGATAAACTTACCGCTTACACCTGGGATACCTCCTACATACAATACACGGCATGTGCAAGACGTGGCGGCACGTCGAACCACACAAACTTGGAGCGCAAAGCAGCAAGGTAGCCAGCAGCGGACTGTGCACGGGTTGGAACGCAACGGGCAGTCGCTAGGAGGACCGAGGGGGGTGGCAGTTGTTCCCGCTGTCGGCTGGCGTTACCTTATGCACCCACAGACAGTAGTAGGTGATGCTTCGTTGTCTGCTGCGCGGTGGTGATTAAACAAAGCACGCGAAGGCGAAGCATTGCCAAATCGAGGACATATCGAGTGGTGGAGATTAGGAGCCTCAGGGAGCGGGATGCAGGGTAACCTAACGCGCTAAATATACCTTGCCTACCTTAGGGTACCTAATGTACCTAGCCAGCCGCACAGCGCCCGCGGGCAGAGGCGGGAATGCCTCACAGCGAACTGGTAGCCTCAGGTTGTGGCCGGCACCAACATCCTCGCCTGCTTCTTTCAGGGACTGCCACTACAATGGGCTCGTACAGGCTACAATGGCATTACGCTTGCTAAGCTTTGTATGCCATCATATATGTTCACGCGAGGGGACTGTATGGGTAAGCTGTTTCTGCGTTTGGTCCCTTCAGTTTATGGCCTCGTAGATTGGGCCCTGTACAAATATGCGAACATTACATGCTACCTTACACAAGCTGGGTTCCTTCTCTCCGTCTCGAATGATCCATTACAATTAGGCACAGAAATCACATGCTCGATGGTTGTCATTTGTCTTATCTCTCAAAACAACAGCTGGGAAGCAGACTCCAGAGGGTCAATAAGCTTGGCTGTTTGTGTCGAGCTTCACCAGCAGCATAACCGTGGAATATAGCCACTTCATACGCACTCAAAGTATCATGAAAAGCTTAAGAACCTGAACTTACAAGCGACCCCGTAGCGTATGATACTACTTTCTATTTATCAAGCGTTATATCATTCTTATTGATTCGGTCTGCCTATGGTCGGTTACATTGGCCAAGAACCAAAGCGAAGAGGTAGGGATGTTATGGATTCGGCCCAAGTCTGTCTGTCATTGTGACTCCCATGTCCCTCTTCACTTGTGACGGGATGTGATTCATGTGAGCTGCAGAATCGTTTCAAGCCCTTATTTCATACTGTAAGACTCGAAAGGCTGGATAGTCCTCCGTGTTGTCAGTCGTAGCGTATTGTCTAAGTCGTTCGTATGAGATTTCTGTAGCATTTCACAATGGACTTGTTAGAACTATAGCTCTCCTTCGAGCCCTGCGGATCTGATGTTGGATACTCTTCATCAACCTGGCTGCCTGCCTAGGTACACTCGAGAACCTACCAGAGCAAGCGGCGAGGTAAATCAGGCTTGCTTATCCGTAAGTTAATATTCTCTATTAAAGGCCGAGTCTAATTCAGAGTGATTCAAAGCAAACCGTGAATACGACTGGAATCTCAAAAATTCAAGTTTAAGGAAAAGCCTGAATAAGTTGTATGATTGTTTCTGGCAAAACATCATGCAGTAATGCTTTTCGACCAGTCACGTATTTATGTCAATCACAGGTATCTACATGTAGCTACGTTCGTAAAGCGTTTATGGGCACATGAGACTATGGCTCGACAATATGAAGTACCTCGGCAATATGCTATACTCGCTAATCAGCCCATCTTCTACTTACTCATGGAAGGCGGACGATCCTTTCCTCGTCGGTAATTAGCAGTCAGGCATGCAGACGCTGATGACTACCCGCCCACAGTCGGTTTTGGTCATCAGCGTGTTGCGAATGATAGGCGACGATATGACAGGGGAAGCCAATTTCGGGAGCGAACCCGGCCGTCTCACCTACGCAGTTCCGAATGATGTCGGCATGAGGTTCCAGATGGCATTTGCTCGTTACTAATAGCACCGACACCTCTTTAATCTTTGATCTCGTCACAGGGACTGCGGCTTTGAGATCTTTCCACCTCTCCTCCCCCGCAGAAGGTCTATGCTCTCTATCACATGCAGGCGGTAGGCTGGTCATAACAATTCGAGAGTCCATCGATGCAACCCTACAGGGTCAGGCATTCAACCTTCACCGCAATCGTAGGGCGAGATGAAATGAGTACTTATGGGCGAGATGGGCTACTTTGCAAAACCAGCTGCCTTTCCCCTGCGGATTGCTCCTCATTATAGATTTTCCCGAAGATTATAGGTTGCGAAAGTGTGCTGCTGACCTCTTGGCAGGGGTCTCGAATCACACGCAGCATCACTAAAGTCGAGAAAGTGGCAGAAAGCAATGACTCCATTATCGCCAAACTTGCCAAAGACTTGCAAAGGAGTGCAATAACTTCAAACTGAGTCATCATGTCAGCTCGTCTGGACCTGGCGGACAAGCTCCGACTGACAAGCGGAATGGTTCACCCAAACACCAACGGGAACATCCGTGAAGCTATGGTTCAATCTGCCAAGTCCTCGAGGATTCTCACGTGTCGCTTGTTTATCCTCATCTTTAACCAGTCTTCACATACCGGAGGTGTGTATGTGCTGCCTCAGGCGAGCGAGGTACGTGATCAACCATCAGGGATGCTAACAGAGCTCGTGGCCATCATCCGGCATACAAGACCACTATCGTGTTCCACTATCGTGTCGCGGAAATGAAATGTCCCCCTCGCTGCCTTCTTCGTGGTCCAAGAAGTCTATCGTTGTAGCAGCGGTGTGGATGCTGCAGACTCAGTGCCACTCAAGTGGTCCATGACTCCCCGTCGTACTGTGATGCGTCACATCCCTCGCAAACCCCACGCATTCACGGAATGACACCATGGCTGTTCGGCATGTTCCTTACCTAAAACCGGCAAGATCTCACATGCCACATCCGCATTCGTCCTGGCGTCAGAGTTTGAACTTTGGGGGGCAGCCATTGCCTTGTGAGTAGGTAGTTTCGGTAGTCAAGGTTGGGCAATTGTTGAAGTCTAACCAGGCGAGCGACGTCATTGGAAGCCCCGGCACCGCCAACACATTCATACAATTTACAGGGCATGAAGAAACAGGAACGAGCGAGGTGAGTTGGCAAAAAGACATAGACGTGCAAGGGTAGCCATGTACGTAACATGTCGGTAAGGCAACCTGACTATTACCACCTCGGTGACTTGCAGTCTGGATTGAACATCAGTAGCGGCCAGTGTCCAAGTAGTGCGAAATGGCCTCTCGCCAAGGATCACCGATGACTGAACCCACCGATGTTTGATGCTGAAGTAGTAGGGGTGCATTGTGTCCTCGTGAAACAGAAGGCGATGACTATGATCGCCGTCTACAGTACTCCGTACGCCCCCGAGAACGTCTGGGGGTGTTTCCCGGACAAGAAGCAACGGGTGAGGGTGCTCAGTCGAGTCAGTTGGTGTGCGCCGGTAGTTGAGGATCTGCAATGGGTGCAAGTCTTGGCGTCTCTAACCGACCACCCCAGTCCATCCAACTCGCCCAGTAGGTTTTGTTGGTCAAAGAAGCCAATCGCGTTCCCGATTGAAGAGAGTTATAAACTGTAGCGTCCGTTGCAGATCGCCAGGGCGGGCGGCTTCTTGCGAAGGGCGAACGCGGGCACCGGTGGATAATGTCAACTTCGTACTCTTTCACGGTACTACCTACCTTATAATTTCCGTAGAGTTAGATTGCTTACGCATATTTCGAAACAAAACAGCGTCATGGCGAGATATCGGATGCGGTCATGTCTTTAGCCCAGTAACGACCTCCAGCTGCAGAAACAGGCATGGACTGGCGGCTCGATATATGTACCTACATAAGGAATACGTGTGCCTTAAATTTAGATTGTGGCGTTTTCAGCGTTGCCAACACACGTAACCCCATCCTCAAAGACAGCCTACGGCGGGCAAAGAACCCCATCCACGTGCCTTGCTTCAGCGCGAGCAGAGCCATATGAAAGTGCCGTGGACTCATGCCGAAAAGGGCGAATGAGGAAGAGGGTGTTTGCCGTCTCACTACATGGCTGCTGCGGCATGTCAGACTTGTCGACTCCCAAGCGAGACTCTGTGCTGGATTTTTGTCGTCAGACGGCCGTAGGAACTTGACTCAGCGTGCCTGCATGTCGCAACCCAGTTATAAGAGCAGATACGATCAGGCTTCATCATCATTGTGCCCACCTCGTCGAGGGATGGGAGGGCTAATGTAACTCTAAACAGGTGCATGACTGCATGCGCATGGTCCGAGGCATGGTCTCTGCCTTTGTTCGCGTCTTTCTTCGGCTTGGGCGTGGATCTGCGCCGTGGATCTGCGCCGGGTATAACTATGCGCTGGCCCCAGGGTCAGCAACCACGCCTGGATGGCCCATCTAAATTTGGTCTTCCTTGAAATGAAGTTGTACAGGTAGTTATCATGTCAATGCGGACCTGCGTTTTTTGAAACACAAGCTCCCTTTGTTAGATTCTGCGGCCACAATTCGACGAGACAAAGAAAGGATTGGATTCACTAAGAACAAAACCCATCGCCGTCGTGTTGGGTTCACGAACAAAAGTCGGACAAAGATCCTCTCTTGCCCTTAACGAGAACGGGCGAGAAAAGACAGGAGGAGAAGGAGTATAGGATATTCGTATTCCAACTCAAAGCAGAAACTCCTGGCGTTCACATTTCGATCCTCTATTCGATCTTCTATCCAGCATAGTTCGAAAATACCAGAAACTCAAAGAAACCAACATGTCAGGAATGGTAGATGACATCGACGCTATTACACCTTGTCCTATTGAGACTAGTGTGCCTCTGCATGCCGCCGCCGCCGGAACGATAGTCGACATACGCACTACGAGGTCTGGATCGCCTAGCTCCGTCTGCTCTTCTTTCGCCACGACAAGAGAAAGCAACGGCCGGAGGAGAGAATCTATCAAGGCATTAGAAGAAGAGACAGGCGGTGATCCCGTGAGGCTATGGAACCGAATGTTAGCCCTCCAGCGCAGATATCGCTGTTACAACTCGGCGAGAATGAGTGCCGCGCTCAGCTCCGGAGATATCAGCGTGTTGCGACGTAAGTCACTGCCTCCAACATACCATATTGCGCATCAAAGATCGCCGCGACTGATGTTGTCGCAATCCAGCCTCCAAGGCATGCCTCGACCTTATGAATGAACACATGGAGCTACCTGACGAGCCGGAGTGTGACTCCGACTCCGCTTCTGTTGGGCCGCGATCCAGCTAAAGATACCGCGCTCCGTCGCCACATATTTCCTGTTACCATATTGATTCAGCGGCTTTCCTGTCTTTCACGCATGTGCGGAGTTTGGAGAGGGACAGGGGCGGGAAAATTTCACGGCGTCAGATCATCTGGTTGTTCTTGTTTGAAATGGGGTGCATACTCATTCTGCGCGATCAGGAGGCGGGTGGCGAGAATGGTTCGCGATACCCTATCTGGCATTCGCATTTAATTCTGACCGCGTACTGTGACTGTTGGTTTCAAGGGTTTATATTGGGGGATTCAGATTGCGATATTCCGCCCGGGGCAGAACGAGGTCACCTAACGAATTGAGCGGTTGATCATGATCGTCGGTCAAACTGTACTGGTGACACGTGTTCATAACTACCTTGCTTTAGTCACAGTCTGGCCATCAAGCACTTTCCAAACGATATCTGCACAGGATTCTAAACATCTCGAACTGCATATTCAGGATCTGACAGGCTCCCCAAAGCGTGACATAAGACCTTCTTGCATTGGTCTCTGTAGTGTGCCGCGAGTCTTTGATTGGGACTTGTTGCCTCGTATGGAGGGTCGTGCATCTCTATCTCTTCGAGGTCGATACTGAGTTTTGTTGCCAATACGTCGAGCATTTTTTCGAGCATCCGTCCTGATATTCTGCCTTGCATAATGTCTGTGAGACTGGGATCTGAAGCACCCTCGCTCCCACTATTCATTGATTCGTACAGAGCGGCAATGAGCGAATCCTGGAAATGAGACAACGGAGCAATGCAGAGGGTGTGACTCGGGTCGAGCAACCTTGACTGGCCTGTTGCCGAACTCGCGTGAGCTATTGGTCGTAATGACACGATGTGTGAAGCATTGAGATCGCCAGCCTCCGGATTGGCTCTCGTTTTGACGTGCACATAGTCATTGTGAAACTCTTCACTTTCTGGCAGAATGAATCCATAGCCAAGGAGCAGCTCGGCATTTGTTTTGGTTCCGTAGTTGTTGTATATCTGCTGACCTTCTGAATATGTCTGGCCAGACTTCAACGAGCATGTGCGAATGTCATTATCAGTGACCCACGAGACTTTAGCGAAGGGCGAGTGGTTGCCCACATCAAAAAGCGGTAACAAGACAGAGAAGTCGTCCGGAGTGCATGGCAGGACGCAAAGGTCTTCTTCGGGGATAATGAGCGACGGCCGGAAACTTCGCGTGGTGAAAATGCAATAGGCCCAGTAGTATAACATTCGCGTGTACTCAAACTTGAGTGTGCTCGGAAGCAGGCTCATTGCCTGCCTGTGCTCTTTTCGTAGAGTGGATTTGATCTCACTGGTCGCGATGTATGCATTTGTTCCTCGAAGGAATTCGACGTCATCTGGCGGCCATGTCACGGGGAGCATGCTCGCCATGTGTTCGGGTTGGGGGAGAGTCCTTATGTATGGCCACCATGCCGATTTGTGGCCACGACGGTATTCTTGCATGAGTAAGAAGCGCCCAACGACGTGAGCGGGAGTCTTACTCAGAAACTCGTCCGAGAAATATTCACCATCCTGTGGCTTCGAAATGGCGGAAGGTGTTGCATTCGCGTACTTGGGGTGCCCGGCAATTGCATTGAGGTACGAAAGAGAACATGAGAGTGGGAGAGTTACGACGCTCTCGTCCGATCCAAGGACCGTACATGGCTTGACTCTGAGCGAGCCTTTTGTGAGTTCATCATGATAGACTTCGACGGCATGATGAAGCTGTCCGCCAGCCTGTTGAACCCACTGGATCAAAGCCTCATGTCTCTCGGCCAAGCTCGCCATCAATGATATCTACTAGATTGCCGTTGGCGTGCGGGTTTCTAATCTGGCGGTTGCGATCTGCCACAGGTATATCTGTTCTCCGTATCTGTCTGTGTCGAGAGCTAGGTCCGGTGGCATGCGGGCGGTCAACCACAGCCAATATACCGTCAGCCAACGGGACGGACGGATCGAGCCTGGCTCTCGGCGTGATGTGCCCTGTTCCTTGGGAATGGACCTGTGTTCTATGGTAGACTGCTGCTCAAGATCTTCAGGGAGAGGAACACGACCAGCGTCATGATGCAGAGGGCTGATCGCAGGTCTTTTAAAGTGGGATGGTACCTAGTAGGCGAGTAGGTAGTAGCCCGAGCAATTGCGGTGGATATGCCGATAGGGTGTGATTTGGCCACTAAAACGTCTCCGACCACTCGCACACACATTTGTCCACTGCCACACATCACCTGCTATGTTCAACCTCTGGGTGGCTCTCGTCATCGAGACTACCTACGCCCCATGGACACATCAGGGTCTCTGAGTACCTATAAAAGGTATAAACTAGGGCAAGCGCAGTTCCAGAAATGGCTTCAGCAGACCTCAGACAAGTTCAAGTCCAAGGGCGGCCAGTCCGAGGCGACAGCAGATCGCCATGACTATCTGCCCGCTGGCCACAGGGCCCGGACGAAACCGAGCGCCTCATCACACGGTACTGGCGCCTTCCCGTCGCTTCACTGGACGCAGCTGGAGTCTATGGCGCAGATCGTCATTGACAATGTGGCACCAGAGGACATTCCGTCTTCAGCCATCGCTATCTTGCGTGACGTGGTTAAGCTGAGAAAGAAGAGTGCACGCTTTTTCTCCAAGTCGGCGAAATCGAACGCTGGACCAATGAAGGACAAGATGGACTCACACCAGCATATCATCGACGTCCTTGGGAAAGTACTACATCGATTCGACGAGGCACTCTCTAGAATTCGTCGCCCGGTGCCTGAGCCAAAACATCCAGATGACGATCAGCTTGGCGTGAATGATCTATCAAATATGTATGAATTGCTCAAGGTCGAGCAAGTCCATGCAGAGGAAGGCCAAGAAGAGGACGGCGCCGACCCGGACGAAGATGTCGAACCTCATATCGGAAGAAGCAAGAAGGCTAAGAAGTCGGGCAAGAAGAAAATTGGAGGCAAGGGTAAGGGCAAGAAGCCAAGGAAACCAGCGAACTCGCAAGCAGTCGTCATGCACACACCAGCAGCTCCGCAGGACGGATCGTGGGTTGAGAAGTTCCGATGGTTCGACGCAGACGAGGACGAGGACGACGATGATGAGTTTGATTACTACATGCTCATCTATTGCTTTTTCCAGGATTTTAACGAAATCCGGTCTCACGTGACGGATAAGTGGCTAGATTACTTTTACCACAAATCCATCTCTGTGGATACCCTCGCAGTGATCACCAACGCCGCCTTCGAGCTCTTTCATGAGATGGAAGTTGAACTCCGGAAAATTCTGCGCCACACGTCCGGTTTGAAGACTGTCATGGGCGACTACCCATTCATGATGCGAACTCTCTTCTTCGATTACGGACTTGACCACGTTGATTATGCAGCGACGGAGGGCCTGGAGGGGGTTGAACTGAACAATAAGATATTCGAAGAAGCAGATTGGCTGGGCTTCCCTGCGTACGCCAACGTCGAGACGCTGCTGCAGAGAACGCCGCCCGGTAAAGTACCCCTGCTACCGCCATCGATGATGATGAAAGTCAAGTATGGTCTCTGCACAGATTCTGAGGGGATGCAGCAGTTTTTGGAGAGCGTGGTGATGGAGATATATCCAGAAGTATGCCTCACCAAAGCATTGAAGACGAATGGGGTTGTACCACCCATCATCCCAGCGCAAGATGAACTCATGCTGGAATTCGAAAATATTTTCCGGGTTCGGAATTATTCTTCAGCTATGATATTCGACTTGACCTTGTGGGCCGACATTCGTTACGTATTGGAAGACGAGGTATCCCAGCCATTTGAACTCCTTCAAGCTACGGCCACGAGCTCAAAATCCATACTCGGGCAGTATCTACCTCAAATGAAGAATGGAGAGTACAGAAAGGAATGCCAGGCCCGATTCAACGAGCTTGAACACGCCGTGATTGCCGACTTCATGGCTGAAGACAAACAGCGACGATATGACCAGGCAGGTGTGACAGAATCATTCGAGAGTCACCTCCTTTTGAAAAAGAACCCTATCTGGTCTGGTCTCTTAGATTTCCGTTGCCGACTTGTGCTCAATGATTTGGGATATAGATTCATTAAGAATTCGCCTTTGATCATCTACGCAGCCTCCGCCTACGCGATGACGCGAACCAACAAACAGGTCAATGTGGAGTGGCCGCGAATGGATATATTTCTGCGTGTTCACGACAAGAATTCTATCTTTCTTGAAGAGGGTTCTAATTCAACACCAATTGGCCTACTTAGAAGACTGTCGGAGGGTAACTACCAGATAGGATTGGCAGGCATTTCAGATCCACCGCAATCTTTGTCTGCATTTATGCGTCGGTACGGATGGACCGACGTCGAGTCGCGCTGGCAAGTGCAGTACCTTCGCGATATCCTCCGGGACAGCTCGCATCTTAAGAAAGACTTCAATCGTGCCTCGGGACTTCTGGAGCCAGGTCTCTCGCGATTGTCCTCGCAAAGCCGTCATGATCTTCTGCCAACAAAAGCGGTCTCTCAGGGGAAAGGCCCTCACCCGGCTCGCGAAGCTCAGCCTCTCTCACCCGTGTCTCCGATTCAACTTCTTGAGATCTTGGAAGAAACCACATCCGATCTTTTGGAGAATGAGCTCTCGGTGGAGTACTTCCAGTTGTACGACGAGAGTGTACTGCTTTTCTTGGATATACTACAGGAGTTTGAGCAGGAGTTGGAGAACGGAGACGGCGACGGATTCTCTTATGAGCAAGGCGACGACAGCAGCAAACTTGCTCTGATACTCCCCTCGATATATCAGACTGATGATACGTCGGGCGTGTCACGGAGACTTGGAAATGTGGTTTCGGATTTTTGTCTTGGATTATCAGAAGACGCTGCGAAGTGAGAATCCGGGTCTGTACCGGTTGCCATCTATTACAGCTTTACGGAAGGATAAGCCTAAGTAAAGACGATAAGCGAATTGGTAGTAACTTATGGTCCACAGTCCATAACCCACTGCTCTTTGATTATCGAGGTATCTTGGTACACTTTCTACATCTCTAGTTGCTGGTCTTGGATGCTGGTACATACATGCCCTCGAACATAGCCAGAGTAGTTTACCATTAGATCCAGATGATTTCATATTCCGTACAGAAAAGGGAAGACAAGAGTGAGAGAGATATACCAGCAGCGAATGCTTGGCTCCGTGGGGAATGGTCCAGCACAGCTTCACATAAAAGATGGCGTAGTTTTGCGTTCCTTGATGACTTTGGTACCGAAATAGAACTTGGCTAGGTTCCTTTGAATGGGTTTGCATGATGCAGAATGTCCAACGTGGCTAGAATGGCACTAGAAGCACGCCAAGTGGTTCGCTCCATCGAAGAAGAAGAAGAAATGGTATGCCACCCAATTTGCTAGGTCCCGTTCGTAACATTAGGTTGTCGCTACTCCGTCATGGAGGGCTGACCATGAATTCTTCGTTCCTTCGCCCCGGCTCTATGTCACCAAAGTACTGTTTACATGGACTTATAGCAGTGCACACATACGAGCGACGTCAACCAACTCGCCAGTATCGGCATTCTCAATCCTTGACAAGACATCATTTGCCAGTCTCGCCTATCGGTCATCTAAGTCTAACCAGGTCGGCGGCAACGGCTGCGCTAAGTCACGCTTGCCACGCCCTTCTCTGGTTCGGTTCTGGCTAGACAATATGATCGACATGATGATGTTCTGGTTGTCGGCGAATATGCCGAGCGTGTTTACGTGCCAAGGCGCCGGAACTCATACTGTACGTACCTACATATGTCAGATGTCTTTGCTAGTTGGGATTGGATATTTTGACAGGAACCGATGGCGACGGCTGGTGGCCTCCCGCTTGACACCCATCACGTTCAACCTAGAAGAACAAATCCGCGACTCGAGTCAAGGTCGCCAAGTATCGCCAGCTCTGCGTCAGCCTTGCTTAGATCATTGTTTGATCAGTATTTCGATGTTTGACGCGAAGACCGGTCGACGGCGTAGCACTAGGCATAGACCAGGGCGCTCTAGGCTTTCTCGAGCAATGATCAGAGGCTTTCTTTCCGCTCATTGGCAGCGTTGCAACCCAAGAAAAGATCGGTATCGGCTTCATTCGGTTATTCAGCCCATGTAGTATATCCGTAGTCGGGGCAATCAAGCACCTTCGCACGTGGCTTTGAGACGAAACGGGCCTCGCTTGTACTGTCCTTCCATCCAGCTTCTTACCATTGGCCCTTCCCAGATTGTGGTCAGGTTCGGAGTGAGTATCAGAACCGATTCGAGAGGGACGACGGTACACAGTCATGGATCTTACCTTGTGTCTCGCTCATTACGTGCAACGCCGTGTCATACAGGAAAAAGGTTTCAGTGAACTCTGCCACGGGCGAGACAGGCGACAGGTTAGTGAAATTGTAACCTAGACATCTGGTGAAACAGGCGAGACAGGCGACGCTGCAGATCCGGGCACCGGGGGCGGTCTTGAACAACTACATGTGTCATGTGCGACTGTACTGTGCATGCAACAGCCAAAGACCTCGGATACTTGCTGCTCCGCCCATTCATGCCTATCGCCGTCGAAATCGTCTTCAAACATTTGAACGACAAAAGTGGCCGCGTCTCCGCCCCTAGTGCATATCATGTGTAGGTAGGTATACTGTCACGGCGTACAGTTGATGTACAAGCTCGACACCTCAAGTGCCGGCACAAACAGACAGTCATGTGTCCACGTGTGTTCTCGTCTTACAGATTACATGTCGGCACATATCCTATCGCACTGCCGCCATGCACGCGACCAAAGGCAGCGTGCCGTCAGCGTGCCGTCAGCGTGCCGTCAGCCTTGTCCCGTGACTCTGCGTTGTGCCCGCATGAGCCCCGAGCTCCCTACTCCCCAAAGTTCCCCAGCCCTGTGAGACCGTCGTGGCATTTGGCTTGCCTTTGGGAAATTGGGACAGACCGCAGTGAGGTTCGGCCACGGATGTGAGCCTACAGTTTACAAGGACATACATATAGGTGCCCGCCTGGCGTAAAGCCGACGTGGTCAGCTCCAGCGTCGCGTTCGTTGTTTCTGCATGGTTACTGGTCCTTATCAGCCACGCAAGGATTCTGTTCAAGAGGGTCTCCATTGTCCAACATCTGATCGTTGAATCAAATTTGCCAGAAGCACCCAAACAGATGCCCAGACTGTCTGGGGCTGCCGAAGCTTTAGCGTGATTGTGCCTTGTCTCCTCGTGTGCGCAACACGGCACAACTGCGCTGACCCAATGGGCCATGGCCCATGACCCCCGTCCAAGAATCCTGGGCTCCCTGGTAGCATAGCCTGTAGGTAGGCATGTGCTGCTGGCTGTACCTTAATCTGTAGGACATGCCGCCAATGCTAAGTTTACAACATGTTGATACAGTCCCGATGCCGACGGTATCGAGTCGCATCGCAGACACACACAGACAATCACACACAGAGAGAGAGGAAGGAAGAGAGAAAGAGAGAGACACGTTCGCCAGATAGGTAGCTGCGCGTGACCGTCAAGGGTTGCCTGCATACATGTCCCCAGTACTTACTATCAGGGCTCATGGCGTGTACGCTGCACATCGACAGCCAGGATGCATCCTTGTTGCGACCCGTCCCGATACTCTGGGCTCTTCTTTCCAGACTGCATGGGCTCGGGCTGTCGGGCCAAATCCCCAACTTCATAAATACCTGAAGCCCTACCCCAGCCGCTATCCGTGACAACTCCTAGCAGCGCCTTCTGGTCCCGGCGTCAAGATCTGTACCTTGGACTACATCTTTCCAATTGTAGACTGTGTAGACCGTACACTGCAGACTGCGGAACCTATAACTCTATCGGAGAACGAAGCATTCACACTTCTTTACCATCGTTTTACCCGGTGAGGCTCGCTCTATAGACGTTCACTCGACCTTCAGACCCTCCTCTCTCGCTCTCGGCCCATCCCGCATCGCGTACTAGCTGGCTAGGAAGATGTGCGACTACACTCAAGTAATGCTGCTGCCCAAGTCACTGCAGAGTAAATGCCCAGGCCACTAATTTGCTCTTGTCAGGTGGAATATAAATGTCCACATTTCCGCTTTGTCGTCCTCAGGTGGTGTCCAAAATATGAGAGGACATATCGGCCGTGTGCCCCGAATGTGATCCAGTTGGAAGTGAGGTGAGCTACAGCGCATTGATTTCCCTCGGGTTTTCCCTGGCTTGGGACGGCAGAGGACTAACACGGTGCTCAGGAATGACGAGGTCTGCTGTGTGTATTCACCACTTGCATCTTCGGCTTCTGGACCCATGGACTTTGAACTGATGACTTTCTGCATAGCTGATTGCAGACCACCGTACCTACCGCCATGGGAACATATGATTCGGAGGAGTCATGATCAAACCCCCTGTGTCTAAGCATCAGGTATGCCTTGATCTGGCCTGGGATGAACGGAACGGGCAGCGCTGGAGATGGTACGGGGCGATGGAAGACCGAGTTTCTGCGATGCGTGAAGGGTATTTTAGATTTCTAGGGACACTAGACTGTGTAGGGTGCAAACCTTGTATGTCTCGACTTTGGTTTTCGGCCCCAGGTTTGGCTGGGGTTTGTAGGAGGAACAGTTTCTACGATGGTATGGCGTTTCTTGGTGTCTCTGGGCGATTTGTGCTCATGATTGTTACCGGTACCGTTGGACCGACTTGGACATAGGATGTGTACAACTAGCGGAGTTCTGGAAGTGAGGTATACCCTGTGGGAATCAGAGGCGCCGAGCATCGTGGGCGGTTACGAACCAACAACACGCATCGATGTCAGTAGACCATATAGATTGAGTGGCGGTTCAGCAGCCCGACTACATACATTAGCTCAACAATATGCAAGAGATTGTCGACAGCGAGGAACAAAATGGCCGTTGAGCCTTAGGAGCTAGCGTCTTCGCCCTCTGCGACGCCGTGCATGGCAGCTTTCTAGAACGGGCTAGGATGCGTTGCAGGGGCACAGCAGCTTGACCTGATTCGTATAACGACCCAAGTGAGACCGTCGCGACTGTCTTCGGCTGTATGGTTATTGCTGCGTGCGTGATGATGGTGTGGGCCCCTCACCTGGGTTGTCGTCGACGTCGGCGTTTGCTACCTAGTGATAAGTGGCTTCGTCTCAAAAGATGGGCTGGCGGCTGGCTAGAACGGCTTGCAGGAACGTGGCCGAGCCTGTTGCGCTAAGAAGCTGCTTCAGCCTTCTTCAGCTCTTCAGCTCCTCAGCACCGCAAATGACGTGTCACATGCTTCTAGAATCTTGCATAAGAGCCACCAAGCTTGACTCCGGGGGCAGTCTACCAAGAGGTATGTACACGTCGTCGCGGCTTAGAAGTCTACCTAGTATTACGTTCGTCACGGGCAGTCAAGTGTGTGAACGCTCCCCTAACCACTCGTCAATCGTTGACCCGAGGAGTCACCAGCGACTGGTGATAAAGCCACAAGTATTGGATCCAGCGAGGCGGCCGACCAATTCGCAGTCTTGTTGCCGCACATGGCCCATAGCCCATGGCCCATGAACCCTGTTGTCTCATGCCACTCTGTCGGGCACCAGGCCGAGCATGCCATTTCTCCAAGATTACAGTAGAGTGCGTCACTTGAGGATTGACCGTTGTGCCCGGAACCCGTGATGCATGTGCAAGGGGTGCAGAACGGCCTGCTGTACCTAGCACCGACGCGCCCTCTTGCCAGATATGCGGCGGCCCTGTACCCTCGACCTCGGTCCTGACTCTGCGACCCAAATGCATTCGAAGCGTTCCCTTCGACCTTCCGTGTCGGGAACGTCGTCTATCGAAAGCCCTTCGTCGCGCACTCGCCCATCGGACGCAGCTGTCGGGCATTATCGTTGAATCCGTTTTGGCACTGATCTATCACGCCGACGCTCTATCGACAAAGCACGGAACTGCCGCCTCATTCGGGAAAAGTGTAACGTTGCAAAAACAGTGAGGCCTCTATCTATGTCCATGAGTCTAGCTGGAGCGGTGAACATCCACGGGTTTACTCTCATTCCGTTACCGGATGGCCCCAGAAATTTTCGGATGCAGCCTGACACGCAAGACAGGCATGATTTCCGAAGACAGACGATGCCCTATGTACGGGCTACATATGACTGCTCCACGCGGCAAGGCCTAGATGGGGACTGCATAGGGAATTCTCCGCCTCCACAGCATGATTTCGCGACAGCGGGTACCGAGGACGTTGTCGGAAGATTGTTCGGATACGTATCTCGGACGGAGCAAAGTCCAATGTAGACTTGCGGCTCCCAGATGACCCTACTCGCCGACATTGTGGCGTCAACGCTCTGTCCCAGGAAAGTGTTCTTTGGGCACGCGAGTATCCGAGGACTACCAACTCGTCGTGAATTGTATACGGAATCTGTAGAGGTGAGGATAAGGCCAGCGAGAGCCAGACAGTCGCCAGGATCGCCAGGATAACGTCAGACGAAGGACAGAAGAACCCTTGTTGAAGGAACCGACTGGAGACCGATGCACACCGACCCCCACTCGGTGAAGGAATAGTACTGACCACCTCCACGTGTTTCGTGGTCCTACTATCTGGATCCATCATCCCAGTCTACCAGGCGAGCCAGGACAGAACCAGCACGGATGTACTAACCTGCATTAAGCTTCTTTCTTGAAGCGAGAGCTTCTAGAATGCACGTAGGTTAACTTGGTGCGTGTTCGGGGATAGACTCTCCAGTGTTTCCACTTATGGCTTATCAAGGAGGTTGACAACGTAATTGAACTTTGAAGGCAGTACTTGGCGAGTATGCAAATTTGACCAGGTAACTGAAGTGAACTGATCGGCTCCATCCAATGGTTATATTATGTATGAATGTTGCCCTAGCCGGTGCATATGGCCTCGGTTACGACTGGCATTATGTCCACGCATCAATGCCTCTCTCTGTACGGAGTATTGATAATTTTCGAGAGATAATATAATGGAGTTGGACTGCCGAACGGAAAATGCTTGCTGAACAAAGTATAGAGTCTCTGCAATACTGTAACACTATAAGGGTACCATCGTACTAGTTTACTAAAGCATGGCCTGTCACATTGTGCTAGGAAGCAAAACTCATCACCATGCCCGTCATCAGTAGGTATGTAAAACGCTCGACAAGGACACTGCAATTCTGCTGCAGGTGGTTTGATCGACAAGTTTACCCAGTTTCCCAATTCGGCGGCGCCCCCATCACCTTACACGCATAGAGGTAGCCTCATGTGACCGTGGAAGACGTACTTTTGTAAGGAATATGTGATGAAATGGCGACTGCGTAGGCCGGCTGCCTGTCCGTGTTACATCGCCGTCACTGTGTGTGGTCAAACATATGTTTCTGCGTATTATGTATCGCAACTCGGCAACTGAACAGCAGAACAGCTCGACACCTTGGCTGAGCTTCTAAACCAGCCACATCTCAAAAGCTGCCCGTCCCGGTAGATTTTTTCTGATCACTCATCATATGTATCTGAGATTTCGAACCTATCACAGAATATCACTCTGCTTTGTATTGGTTAGGTGTCGCCGCCCGTCCCGACCTTGTGGTTCGCCCCTGCTCTTAGGTGGCAGTTGTAAACATTGACTCCAACAATCGAGCCAATGATTGTTCTTTTAAGTCCCATCATCCTCGGTCGGATTTGTAATTCACTTGAAAAATCGGGAGATATCTCAGCCTCGCGCTCATGTACTTGCAACCAGCCGCGGTGAACTGTGTGCTTTTCTTATACATATCTTCCGTTACAAGAGGATCGCGATCTTTCCTGTGATTGCCTTATGCACTAATTGCTGGTGAGTAGTAAATCCTGGTATCACGGCGTTTTGCTTTTCTCTCCGATGCTGGTGTCGCCTCGTACCAAGCGTCCGCCCGGGAGAACAACCTCTGTTTTCCGCACTTGCCAGAGAGCGAAACCATAGGCAACATCACTAATGAATGAGAGGCCGCATATGAAGACACTGAGCTCGCTAGCCCAAAAAGCGTGTGGCTCTGGCCAGAACCACCAGAGAAGTCCGTTGGCGAACCCCATACCAAAGATAGAACCGATGAATCTACAAATCCTGCCGAGTATTAGTATGCTTAGATCGAACGGGCCCGAGGTGGCGTGGCGATCAGCCGTAGCGTAGTTCGGCGTTACTTTATGCAAGGGCAATGGAGACGACCACAACTCCCCATACTAGACAGACCGAAGAATTGGTTTATAATTAAATCGGGTTGAGTTGACTTACCAAATCCGATAGCCCGTGCCTCCAGAGTGTCCCCGAACGATAAGCATGGCGAGCATAGTCGTACTACCTACCAATTGAGCGACGCCAGCAGACCAGAAGGCTAACTCGGTTGTATCGTAACCTTCCCTGCCGCGCCACCGTTTTCCGGTCTTGTCCCCAGTGCCAACATTTGGCTCGGACAAGAACCAGCTGATGAATGCCCACTGTAGTAATTTGAGTCAGTAATACCTTTGAAGGCGTGTTTTGCTGTCAGTTTGCTCAGGTCTCGTGAGTCTCGATAGACGTTTCGAAAGCACTTGCTTCCAGGAGCAAAGAAGCCGACTCTCGTGATTTTCCTGAATAGAAGTAATTTGTCTTGAAGCTTGCTTACATGACCCCAACACCCCAGAAGAATTAGGACTCCAAGTATCCAGGACATATGCCGCCCAACGAATTTGCTAGTGGTCGCCCAATCTTGAGGAGCGAAGCGTACCGTTGTATAGATGACACCAAGGTCCAGTACTGAGTAGCCACCGTCAGCATGGACTAAGAATTGTTCCTCCTGACAAGCCCTCCTGCACTTTGGGCGGTCTTGCACAGGATGGCAGGACAACTCTGGTCTAGTGGCAAGCTCGGTGACGACTTACAGAGCCAGACGGTAAATCCAACTTTTTCGAAAAGTTCCTCGGCGACATATAACCCGTAGACGATTTCCCATGAGACGTTGACCGCCAGCCCGAGGATAGGTACCGAGGAAGACTTTGTTTGCAAAGCACGCCGGGTCACTGCGACACATTATCGATCAGTAGCCAATGCCAGGTTCAATAGGGCACATATGATGGATTCTAGTCTGCCATGGAATTTAGAAAGAGACGGATTGCACTCGAACTGATAGAACGTACTCAGTATATATGCCATGTCCCAAAAGAGAATACCAACACCAAGGCAAGCAGTTGATGCGAAGACGAGCCATTCCGGCGCGCCAGCTGGCGGAGTGTCCGATGACCCCATTACAAGACACTTCGATCAACGATACGACTTCGCGGCCAAAGGGGTGTGTACTGATTTTGATAAGACTCACGAAAAATATCGCGAATGTCTAAGGTATGTATGTCGATGCTCGAAGGCCGCGGACATGAGTGCATATTGCAATGTCCCAACACTCCTCCTTGCTGTGGGCAGTTCATTGCGGATCCTTCCGATGATGCCGATGCTATATTTAGGTAGACGGTGTCCGCTTCGTACTCGTAACGCCGCTCCCTGGCTACGAATTGACAACGTGCAGTAGAAGTACGATAGCCCCAATAACTTTGGCAAACCAAGCCCCGATGCAAAGCCTCCAGTTTACACAATAATGTCCTTCTTAATGGCCACGAGAATGACAATCATCCGAACGTCTTACGTGCGCGAGATTCTGTAAGTAAAGTAATCTTTATGCCTCGACGAAGGCTTTAGACACGTGGACGTGTCAAGAGACGATGGCGTGTGGATTTGTTCATCAGTACAGACCAGCCGGCGTGCTGGAGGCCCAGTCACAGCTATTATCCAGACTGCAAGAATACATAATCGTCGATATATCTATCTTCACCATCATAATAACATAATCTCGAATACACACACACACACACACACACACACACACACACACACACACGCACGCACGCACACTTTGGCATCCAGGTTTGGAACGCATATTCGGACATGTCCTGGTATAAGTACTTGAGCCGATTAGAGGCATTGTGAGTAGTACTCGTTGGCGTAAGTACACTGCAATAATTGGAGTCAGCCACTCCTCTTCACATGGCGTGTTTGTGAGGTTCCAGGAGTTTTGCAACATGTGTACGGGCGCTCGCCCTAGAGCGCAATCTTCAAGAATCACTTACAGTCCCCGAGGCGCATGTGATTGGGCCAGTCCAGCCATCGCCACCGCTATTATCATTTCAAGTCAGTAACTGCTGGAAATCAAGACCGACGATGATGCGAGCATTCGGAGGCCAGGAAGAGAACAGAACAAGCGAAAGGTCGACTTACCATTGACCGTAGAGACTCTGGCCGGACGAACTAGTTGTCTGTAACATCAAAAATTAGCTTAAACACCACTGCCTGGTGCATCACCCTTCGTCGGCGAGTCCAAGTGCACACGCCACTACACATCAATAACACTGTTCATACCGTTGGTGAGACTGTGCGCCCGGTTGTGGATGCCTTGGTAGCAAGTGTGGTCGACGCAGTTGAAGAAGCTTGTGACGTAGTTGTCGCGCCTGCAGTCGTGGTCGTCGTCTTCGATGTTGTTGTACCGCCCGAGCCTCCTGAGTCTCCGGTGTACAGAGTCGGTCCGGGCATCGCGTAGTCCGTGATAGTGGTGTCTGTCGAATGTCAACGTCCGAGTTCACTGGTAGAACTTATTGTGTGCAGTCGCACAAGACAAGTTCGCTTTATGTTCCTACTCAGGATTTCCACTCACATGGGTTGAAATAGATTCCAGGGTCATCTTCCCTGTACAGTTCCGTCCCAAGTGTTCCGACGGGTTCATCAGTTCCCGAGCCTACGATAGCGATGTCTGGTGAATGAATCCGTGTCAGTCCGACTGTTACCTTGTTCCTTCTTCGTTTTTCCCAAGGTGTCGCCATTCCTTTGCTCAAAGCACAGAGCCACTTACTGAAACAGAACGGATAATTCTGAGCTCCGTTGACACTTGATGCTCCGTGTAGCGCAATAACTTCGATAAAGTCAGCAACTTGTCATAAAGTATGCGCTTGAAAGCATGTGAACTTGAGCATGTCGTTCCGATGATTATAACATGACCTCGGTTCACCTACTCTCATGTCTGAAAACATAATTGCCCGCCTTTAGAGTTGATGGCACCGTTGTAGTCCACTGTAATAGCTTGATTCAGTAGTTACTCTCGATAGCAGGTTTACCACAAGTTCTCGGAAATTTCGGGAGTCGTGAGACATGTTTGGGGAGCATTGCTTTAGATCGCGAACCCGTGTTGGTAGGGAAAAACTCCAGAACTTGCTCACGGTACTATTCTGGTCAATAAGGACTTGCGAAGCCCAAGTTTGTGTATCATAATCAATGCCAGACTCATCAATCTTGACCCAAAGAAGCTCAGTTTTGTCGACAGCCGAGCAGTCGCCATCGCATGCTGCTACATATGTAAGAACAGGACCTATGTTGTGAGGCCAGACAGTCCATTGGAACTCGACAGTGCCTCCCGCGGTGACACTTTCGGTCAGGGCACCGGGATCCGAGTTTATGTGACAGTTGATGTCAGCAGTACCATAGGCATCAGGAGCCACGAACCCTGAATCCAGATCCTCGGCGTACCACGCAGCGATGTCAGGCGGCGTGATCCCATTCTGAATCTCGTAGTAGTAGTCCAGTAAGAACCCTTGGTTCCATACGCCGTCAGACACAAACCCAGGGATGTAACCATGCGCCAAGGCTGTAGCCGAGAGACTGCTCAAGGCCACGACCGCGAATTTGAGGCTCATCGTTGAACCTGGTCGAGTTCGCCGTAGTCGACGCAGGTATAGCAACGTTTTGCTTGATGAGATCTACCAAGGTGAGTCAAGTGCATGCAGCACCGGAAGTCGCCAGAAGGGACCACGGGAAACTGCCCGTCATATTACAGACTTTAAGTCTTCCGCTGCCGTAAACACAGAAGCATAAAGCCGCGCAAGCCGTCTCTCCACTTTCCACGCATTTCTGTGATGCCTTTGACAAGATGAACCGAGGATGCCAGTCATGGAGCTACGGCTGACAATCGTGTCTGGTACTGGTGGATTTTGAGCTTGCCAAGATATCCCGGCGGAATTGTCGTTTTGTTTGCTCATCCGGGCCCAAGTTGGTAACTTGGTGAACATGGGTACGTCGCAGGAACGGGAATCGACGCAAGTATCGGTTATGCAGTCATGAGGGTCCCCCAAGGTTAGCTATGGGTCTGTTTCTTCTGTTGTGAGTCTACAGGATAAACACGTGGGGATGCGCAGATGTATTATGTATGTTCCGTTCCGCTTTGAGCAATGTCCAAAATGTACCTAAGCAATCGAAGACAAAGTTTCCGCCTCTCGAAAATAAACAAGCCAAATCATAGCACGGATCTCTATCGGTGTTGCGAAACTTGTAAGGCAGTGTATGTGTCGTAAGTGGCACAGAAAAAGTATACGACTCCTTTCTTTTGACGTCAGCCCTAGCAAAAGGCGGTGTCTGGAGGGAGAACCTTTCCTATTGAATTCGCTACAGAAGGAAAAAAAGCATATGTGCCATGGCTCGTCGCCGAACCTCTCTGATCAAGTACAAAGTCGTTCTGCTAGTTGGTTGCAGTAACGCATAGCAAGCATGAGGCCTGGCGTCGCTCCTAGGGGAGGGGATAATTGACAGCGGGGGAAATTGAATATTTGCTAACACTGAACAGAGAGATGGACAGCAGCGTAGTCGAGTCAATCTAATTAGGCAGCGCCATGTAGGGAATGGTCTTTTATTCTCACGAGTGTGTCAACCAGTTTCGTTGGAGGGTTGAGAACGAAGACAGGCACGGGGCGGACAAAATCAGTGATACATATATTGAACAAGCAAACATTCCTGGACAAGTTGATGCTTCCGTTCGTCCAGCTGACCAACGCTCTACTCCAAACGGAATTCGAGAGTCACACTACCGAATGCTGGTATCGATGCCGAGTCCAAGGTTCAAGCAACCAAGCCTAAGGTAAGGTAGTTTTATTTAAGTTCGTCCCTGGGAGATGATTTGCAGGTTTGCCATGGACCATACCTGACGTGTCAGACATCTGGGTTGCAGTGCATGGCATTGCATCGTACAAACCAACACCGCATTACCGATCGCCAGCTGCCGTCCAGATCCAATCGCATTTGCAGATATACCGTCAGTGACATTACATGCTCTGTACCTGGGGACAGTCACCACTCTAACAGCCACAAATGTCCATTTCGTATAAAGGAACTTCACCTCGCTTGAGTAGGCACTTGCTCTTCGAAAAACACAAGGCCCTCCGTCATTCAACATTCAGCTTGGATCGTATACTAAGGTATATCATAAGAACATTGATAATATTGATGTCATCTATGTACGTATATGTCACCTCGCACATACTTCTGCCACCCATCACAGTTCTAGCTCGACGTCTTCCGAAGCGGGAGCTGCAGAGCACTACAGTTGACAAGGTTAGTAATTACTCTCGTCATAGTCATGAAGCTTTCGAACCATACTACGAGACACCCTATTACCTCTCCAACAACCATAAAGAGAGTGACCAGCTACAGGGCCGACTTACCGTTAATACTGTCCCATCAGCTTGCATTCCACTCGACACAGACCCGCATGTGATTCTCGTTGCACAGCTTCCACAGGCTCCGGAGCGGCAGCCGAAGTCTGGGGCTAGCCCCAGTGACTCGGCCAACTCCAGGAGTGACACGGGCTTGTCCTTGGTCCAAGTCCCGGTTACCTTTGATTTTGAGAAGCGTACTGTCGCCCGTTCGACATCGCCTGATGCCGCGCCCGAGGCGGAAAATGACTCGCTTCGAATGAGAGGCTCGGGAAATCCAAGCCTTTTCAGCGTCTCTCTGATCTCGGTTTCGAATTTGGTAGGTCCACACATGTATACTGTCGAGAAGTTGGCCTCTGACTCCATTCGACCTGCGCCAAGGGGACTCCAGGTGAACGGTGCACCGAGAATCTCTTCAAGCGTTGCTTTGTCCGGACGGCCTTCGCGGTCGTAGTTCACTCCCTTGACGTCTTCGGGACGTGGGTTGGTGAAGAAGACGAACCTCCTGAAAGCCGGACTCTTCTCGAAGGAGGGGATCTCATCTTGGAACGGAAAATGCTTGCCATCACGCGCAATATGTAGCCATACCACGGGTTGGCAATCCATATTTGGGTGGTTTGCGTGTCCCTTCATCATGGCGAGAATTGGTGTAATTCCTATCCCGGCAGAAATGTAAATCACTCGAAGTATCGATGTTCGGTCGATGAAAAAACGGCCTGCCGGCGAGCGAGCTGACAGAACCGAGCCCGGCGCACATTTTGCATGCATCCACGTTGAGGCGATACCGCTTTTCTTGACGCTGATACGATAGTATTCGGGGCGGTCTCGAGTCTGATAGTCGGAAATGGTCCAATTCCGAGTCACGTCGTTAGCAAGACGAATGGTGAGAAACTGACCCGGGAAAAAGTTGGCTAATGGTTGCCCATCAGTAGGAGCCAAGTAAAAAGACTTGATATCCCCTCCTTCGTCCACGATATTGCGGACACATAAGTCTCGAAAGCCTCTCCACGCGTTCTTCCCTTCTCGCTCTTTGTCCTCCATGGTAGTCAGCATGCGACCGAAGTGCCACTTATTCATTCTCATCATCAGAGGATGATCCATGATCAGGTTCATCGTATCTCGAGTTTTCAGTGACATGTCGAAGGCGATTTTCACTATGGCCGCAACGTTCAGCGGATCCCCAGTCGAAACCTCGTACGATACGTCGTCTCCAGGATGGACCTTTCCGCCCGACAACACTCGCAAGTACACTCCAGTTCGCCCGCTTTTCACCAATCTAGTGTGCCAAAGCGGTTCAGCCCCTTTCCTTGTTCCTCATGATCTAGGACGGGAGCGTGATGGTCTAGAGTTGCCCGGCCGTCTCCGGGTCATTCAATCGAAACAAATGGTACTTACTGTAACACACGTATCAGTATAGATAGTCCGGAAAGTAACGAATGCAAAACAGGGAACGGGATATTGCTATACATGCCGTTGGTAGCCACGAGTCTTTCTGGCCACATCGCCATGACAACTTCATGCATGGCACGCGCACACCGCACACCTGGAGTCTCACCGTCTCCCCAATGCTCCATATATCGCCTATATGAATCTGATCTTCAAGCTTCACTGCGTCTCTGAACCGGACCGTCAGATTTTCTCCCCAGTGACCCCTGTGCCGTTGCCGTCAATGAGGGATACCAAGACGGCGGAATACTGTATGAAAAGCCACACACCAGTTCCAAGACGATCGGTCGATCCCGAGCTCTTTGCACCAATAGTCATAGTGGTCTTCGAAGACGACATATATGGGGCCGTCGTGTACGGCCACAGCGTTACCCACGATTCCAGATTCATCCACCTCCATATCTTTTCGCTCCCGGAGTCAGCGAATGGACTTCAATAAGGCAAGATGGAGAATCATTTGACGGTAGAGTGCTTTCGAAGAACACTGACACTCGGATGGCAGAGTTCGAACATCTTCATGTACGATAGATGTGTACATCTTGGTACCATTGACATCTTGAAACTTCGGTTGCCCAGCACTCACAGCCAGGACCTCCATCGCGAATACTCTGAGTAACTAGGATGCACAACAGGAAATAGGCGGATCCTCCTGCATCGACCTGAGTTAACGGAGACCTCGGATCACTGACATTGACTTATGTCGTTGTGCTGAAAACCCCGACCCCGATGTCTGTGTCCGCCTGTTTGAAGCTCGGGGTCGGTCCCAACCGGCGATACCTACGTTTTGAACGGATCGAAAGATATCTGCGCCCGAACTGCGTAGGTCGAGCTAGGAAATGTGAAAAAATTATATTACTCCCGACGGCACCACACATCAGCACGCACGAAATACGGAATTGGCTTTGGCTGGTTGGATGAGGAGCTAATCTCATCGAAAAAGGATAACCGTGGTATATTCGGATTTTCCGCGGTCTTTTCCGGATTCCACCTGTAGTGGATGATTGGTATAATTCATCCCAGATAAGGCGTCTTGCGTTAAAGAAGTGGAAGCCAGAGAAGTACCCGGAAGAAAAGGTAAAGAGGTAGTACCCGTGACACAGTTTGGTACGAGGCAGAGGAACATGGTACACCAATGTGAATGGCTGTCCAACTGCCAGCACAAGCTTCCTAGAGAGACTTCTTTGCTAACTGCATCTAAGCGTAGGTGTGACTGGAATCTGACCACCGCGATGCTGCGACGCTGGACGGTATAAGCGGCACCAGCTCCTTAGTATCAATCGTCGGTTTACCAAGTCCTCTTATTAGTCTATGCTTTTGATGTCCAACGTATCCACCAGATATGACAGTATAGAATGCCGCGCAGTGGTATTCAAAATGCGCGTTCTGCGATAGGTTTGATTGCCTGTAATACACAGAAAATGCTACAAGAGTCCTCGGTGTGGCTTGATATACAATTGCCGTGGACTAGTCGCAATACTACCGCTACTACTGATCTAGCCAGGATCAGCCTACAAAATCCAGATGCCATTGGACGTGTAGTGCAAATGCAAACTTCAAAGTCTCTGGCGACTTGTTGCGATATCCCAATCGCTACCAATCCTTCTCGACCCGCCACTGGTCGTCAAACTTCAAGCCGCCGCCGCCGATAAGCTGGCAGTCTTGATGTCCCCATTTCCGGCGATACACTTCCTTTCCAGCTTCCGTGAGTATCTCAAGTGCTTCGGTGAAGCCTGCATTATTGTAGTAAAAAGGCTCGTCCATGCCACCGTGCTGGCCAGCCTGCCACGTATTGCGGCCGCGATCCCCGTGTTTGTAGTGGAACATGGAATCAGCAACAGCTTTGAGGGCTTTCCAGTACTCTACAGGATCCGACAGATTCGGAGGCGGGCTTTCGTCTTGTCTCGCCATAACATGTCGCTTATCTTTCTTCTCCTCCGGCGCTGTTTGCGGCGGTGGTGGGTTCGGATCGTTGAGTCTGGGAACGACATTCGGGTCACGGTACAGTGCTCTGAGGTCTTCCAGAGTGGAGCTCGTGTCTGTGATAACGCCGCAGTTACCATCACGCTGTGTCCAGTTCCGCATATCTAGGCGCGAGTAAAAATCGCAATCCGTCATGTAGTAGGGAATCATGGTGTCCCATCCGTTGACATCTTCGACCGCTCGCGGGTTCGTCAACGTCAACCAATCATAGGCGAAGAACCGCGTTGCCCATCTAGTGTCGGTGGCCAAGGTCCGGTTCAGTTCTTCGATACACAAGGTGTAGAGGCTCTTGTAGCCTGGTTCGCCTGCGCGTGGGCTATGATTCTCAAGCCCGTCCTCGTGACCCAAGGCCAAGACATCCACTGCAGCACAAGAATCAGTTTTGGACCCGCGTACAACGTTCCACGGTGCGAGTGCGACGACTGCTCCCGTCGCCGTATCCACCGGGGGTAGCACGAGCCATGCGGTCGGGTGTAAGCCAAGGGGGACACTTACTGTGACTCCAGAAATAGTACGGCCATTGGTGCGTGTAGGAGAGCGAGAGATAGAAGTTCTGCAGTTGCGCAAAGCTCAGCAAGACGGGCGTCTGAACGATGTTGACGCCCAGCGTGTGGAGGGCGGCGTGGTTGAGGAACAAGGGGTGCTGCAGGGTCAGCCGGCCGCGCGAGTTTGCTTGCTGCGCGCCCGTATTCTCGACGACGTAGATGTGCTCAGGTGGCCAGCCGGCAGTGATGTAGGAGACGACCGTCTGCAGAAGCATGGGGTAGGATCGTGTGAAGCCGATGAGGAGGGGGGGCGCAATGTCGAGGCCATACTTGCGCCATGCGTCTTTCTCGGGCACGTTGTATGCTGGGATGGGCGGCGGTGCTGATGTAGCGAGGGCTGGGAAAGGATCTGCTATGGGCGGCGGTGTGAAGGACGGCTCGGGTTTGTACTTGGGACGAGGTGGCTGTAGCTGTGGCTGTTGCGGCTCGCTGGTCTGTTCTGATGTGTCGGCGTGCAGCAGGCGATGCGAAGACGGGGTGCGCAGGGCGATGATTGTGAGGATGACGAGAGTCAAGCCGACAGCTACTTGCACGACCAGCTGCCTCGGGCGCAGCATGATGCCAGGTGCGTGCACGGATGACGGCCACTCTCCGGGCAGAGTCCGGGGGAGGGGAGTATGGGGCGACTGTTGGAACTTGGGAGCGTCAGACTGCAGTGTGCACCTTCCGGAACTGTCGAAAGAGGGAAAAGGCAAGAGACCTTCTCGCGCGAGCGTCTCTGAGTGCTACCTATCACCAGTGCTCTTATTCCCGCCCTCGGGATGGCGAGAAGAGTACGATGCGCACAGAGCGACACAGAGGGGGACGGGAGGGCCAACAAAAACAGGATATGCTGGAGATATGCTGGAGAGGGCTCTGGATGTCTTGCCGCGAGCCCGCGACTCAGACGCAGCCGCAGGTGGTGAAGACGATCCGACAAGCAGCAGGCGATGGATCATGGACGACGATCCGACTAGCAGCGACACGGGAAGAGCACACACATGTACGGAATACCTACATGTAGGTCAGGTTTGTCGGCATGGAAAACATTTGCACGCACGCACTTCCGCCGTGGCACCTACTTTAGCCATCTCGCCATCGTCAATCCAAACGAAACCAACCAAGCCAACCAAGCCAACCAAGGCCAGCCAACCCACTTAAAGGCCTCGAACTGGATGAAGCCTTGGATGCGTTTGACGTCAATCTGGGTTGTTAGTGCATTTCCCACTAGGCCAACATGCGTGCTCCGTACATGGAATCCGTAGACGCTGTCGTAATCGCCTTAGACATCTGGTGTATTGCATTTTGCATTCGTATCACGACTCCCAACATTCCCCTCCCCCCTCCTCTGGTCTCTCTGGCCTGTCGGTAGGGAAAGCAGATGTCGAACAAGCACCTGTTCTGGCTGTATCGCCGTCTGAGAGCCCTCTTTACCAGACCAGTCTGCGCGACTCGCGCCTCTACTGGACGAGAACCACCCGTGGACCTCGCTCGGGCTGTACATAGGTAAGGAATGCATGAATCAACCAAGCTCAAGAAATGGAGCCGTTGAAACTGGATTTTCATCACTTACCAGGGTGGCCGCTTGCCATCACGCTACGAATTTGCTATAGCACATGGAACTAGTTAGTGCGCTCACTGCCCCCTACCTGACAGCTCGACCAGAATTCGACGCCTGCAGTGCCATCCTCGCCATCCTTATCATGGCTTGAAGATCAGCCTCCTGAACGCGCGGTCGATCTCTATACGCGATAGCTCCCATTCCTCTGCCCATTCTCATTCCGGAAGATGTACATCCCCATATTTCGAGCCATGTTACGGATAGAGCGTAAATCTTCCCAACAGGACTCACTCACCCCTTTGCCACATCGGCGTGTCCTGCAATGGGACTCAAGCTATCTCTTCGGCGTCCAAGGAACGGCCCCGAGCAGCACCTCCGACGACGTTGCCTTGGACGTTCCAAGACAGCCAAACGGCACCTATGACGCGCACTGATCCAACCTGTGCCCTTAACAGACCTCAATATTGGCTATGTTTCCCCAATATACTCGCATTTGCAGGCAATCGAAGTGACTCGACTTGCTTGATAATTTTTCGAAGACGCAGTGGTCTTCGCCAAGACGGCCCAGGAGCTACACACACTGCGATTAGGATGACTAAGGTATACTTGCAACACAGTGCCGTATCGCGTCCTAACAGCTATGTACTATCTACACCACTCAGGGGACTATCAGAAATCGAGAGTCTACGGTAATGAGCATGAGACGGAATCCAACCAAAATATATACACCTGCGTTATTCGCCAGTCCAAGCGGTGCCTAGATAGACAAGCTGGAAATCATCCCATTGTTATTTCCTCTCCGTGAGCGTCTACAGTAGTTGCTGGAAGCGGCCGCGCGAGAAACAGATCTGTCGTCGTCGGCTCCTTTTTTCTCCAACCACCAAGTTTCCTGCGCCGAATCAAGCCGGAACAACGCTCACCCAGCAGCCGTACAACATGGATAGGTTGACGCCGAGCTTTTGTGTCGGCGGCCGATCGTCGCGGCGTTCAATCGTCTTGAAGGCTTGAAGCATTCTGAACAAAATCATTGCCATCTCCGTCAACGCGAACTGCTGGCCGATGCAGATGCGTGGCCCGGCATTGAATGGGATATATTCGTAACTGTCGTGATGGGATAACGTAGGTCAGCGGCTTATACGCCACATGTGTCCCAAGTGCGATTCGATTGCCAGAAGGACGGGACGCAGCATGCAAGGAGCGAGGAGATTCTGTACTCACGTAACCCTCAAAGTCTCCCATCTCGAGGGTCGGAATGTCTCCGCGTCCTCCCCAAAGATATCCTTCCGTCTATGCATCGTCCACGGCAAATATCTGATGTTCGTGCCCTTAGTCACAAAGACAGGACTCCTCCCGTCGGGCCCCCCGCCGACGGGCAAGATCGTGTCCCGTACAGCCTGGCGCTGATTACTCGCGACGGGAGGGTTGAGCCTTAGAGCCTCTTTAAGCACCCAATTGAGGTATCGCATGCCTCGCAGATGTTCCCAAGTCGGCGTATCAACACCAAGCTCCTCGATCTCGCGCTGTACCGTCGACACGATATCTGGACTTTCCGCCAAAGCGTGGAAAAGGTAACTTAGCACACTGGTCGTGGTATCGCGGCCAGCTGTGAAGATGCTGAGTAGATGGTCCCTGATAACGTCGTCCGGCTCGCCAGACTTGAGGAGCTCATCCAGAAACACGTATTTCTTTGCGTTTTCTCGGTGAGAATTCGTCGCTGTGTTCATCCTCACTTCTCTGACGAACTTGGCAACGAAGCTCTTCATGAAACTCGAGTACTCGTCCAGCTCTGGATCGGATCTCAACATGGTGATCCAACCCAAGCGAGCGCGCACGGCGATTTTGTGCATCGACGCATCGAAGTAGTTGCCGAACTTGAAGCTCTCTTCCGGCGCGCTGCCTTGAAGGTCCGTGCTCTGTCCGAACATGAAGTCGGATATGCTGTCTGTTGTCATCATGGAGAACATGGCCTGCAGGTCAAACGCACTACCATCCTTCGGTATTCGCGCAATCAGCTTGCTGATGTGGCGATCAAAGCACTCAACATCAGAGATTTGGTCCCGCACGAATGCTGGGCGCAATATAGCGCGAGAGTGTTGCCATTCGGCGCCGTTGGTGGTAAATATCGAGTCTGCGTCGTCTGTGAGTTTGATTCTCACATGTCCAGGCGGCTTTAGCGGAGTGTTGTACATGGACAGCACTCGCAATACTGCGCGGCCTATGCTTCCATCTATAGCCTGCAGGTCATAGCCTTACACGCCTAGCACGCTCTGTCTCTTCCGAGACCGACAACGAGTCGCATGATTTGCAAGACGGAACAGTCAAGGGCAACGATGGAGACAAGTGAAATAAGAAGAGTAGGCAAGAAACTCACGTTTTCCTAGGATAGGCGAAAAGCTCCTGATCCTCACAGTAGGTAAATCCCAGTCCTCGAACTTACTCGCAAGCACAGCCTTCACGTTTTCCCACTCATCCGTTGTAACGGTGGCGTCACGATCCGGGAAGGTCTCATGAATAAAAGTACGCCCCAACTCTTCGAAAAGCTCCACTCTTTGTTGCAGCAAACCGTTCTTCTTGATATTCCGCGCTGTCTCCAATAGGTACCGTACGCCCGCAAAGTCGTTTGGGAACCGCGGGATCGGCGAGCAGCCTGCGGCCGCGGACTTCACGAAATGGATGTGTGCCGCTCGGAGTGTGGTGGTTGTGTAGAGCGCGAGGACTATGAGAAGTAGCCCACCGAGTTTCTGGGAGGGTGTGAAAGGGCCAGGGCGCAAGTACCGCGCGTCGACGAAGAGAATGGTGGATAGGATTGCGAGGGCGCTGGTGGCACCGTAGTATGTAAGTCGCGCATTGCGTGGTTGTGAGGCTAGTTCTTGGGACCGTTTGAACGCAGTCGTTGTGCGAGCGGTGGGATGCATCGCTGAGCTAGCCCGCCTGCGTGCGGGCGCTTTGCTGTTCTCTGCAGTGTTTAGCGAGATGATTGCCGCGTTCTACCTACCGATAGCTAAGAGGTGATGAGGTGCTTGACTTTCAGATGTTCTCAATAGCAAGCCCCGGGTTTCATTGTGACTTCTCTCACAACTTGATCGCCATTTGGGGACGCAGTGCGTGGTAGGATGGAACGGGGCGAGGTATACTTGAGCTGACGGACGCTGATCCCGGAGACGTCACGGGGATGTGATGACAACGCCGTCTTATAGACGCGGTTCGTATACGAAGAATCTCACTCCATACCCCCGATGCAGTTCGAGGCCCGGGCAGCGTTCCAAATACATGTCACGCCATGGCGAGCACTACGGGCGCTATAGGCTAACACTGGTTTCGACAGCAAGAACGCCAGCAGCAAAGTCCCAAAACGACCCCGTCATCTTGGCTATCGACACACGCAGGCTGGATGTGTGTTGCTTACATGCAAGGCCTCTCTCCAAGTGCTGATGATATTACCTGGCTCGCATGGGCCGCGCTGGTACGTTGCAACCCTACTAATGCGACAGAGTGCGACTGATTTCCTCCATGTCATGCTAGGTCCCTTAAAGTACCCGACAGGAAAGGTAAGGTAGTAAGTAGGTGGTCCTTTCTACGACGCCCCTCACTTCGCACGGAAGCATGGCCAGGCGACTTTGATCGGCTGCATACATGTAGCGAGCGACTTGATTTAATAAGACATCATTTCATTGTGCGATATGATTAAACAAAAGATAGCAATCAGTACGGCTCGTACAAAGGCTTATAGGAAGGATACGTTCTCGTCGTGGGGCGTAGTATTGGCTACCTTCAATGTTGCTAATACCTGTCATTGGTGCAATTGTGAACTGAGCCATGTGGATGAGAGGTCGTGTACGGTGCTTGGCTTAAGTTCAGCTCTGGCTAGCAGGCATTTAGATCACCCTTTGTCCAGGTGGAGGACTGTGCTTTCATGCCAAGCAACCTCGGTTCTCGGGTTTTGAGAGTGTTTAGTCTCTCCATCTGCACTTTTGACCGGTGGCTATCCTCGAAACAAGGTTTCTCACATTAACTGACTGTCACTAAGACATGTAGCCAAAGAGGTTCAGGTTCTATACATGCAGCTTTTGGAGAGTCCTCAGTGTCGGCATGCTATCACAACCCTTAAGAGCTTGCCAAGCTTTGTCCGATCAAAACAGCAACATGGCCAATTTCAAGGAGGTCTACGGCCCGGGACCTGAGGCAACTGTGCGATTCTTGTGTCGAATACCCTGCGATCGACGACCTTGAAATCGAACAGCTTGTCGAATTCAGTCTTGACGCGCATGAGCTCCTCGTTCGCTTTGCGGAGCTTGTCCGGTTGGCTGTCCTCGGTGACGTTCATTTTCACATTCAGCACCCACTTGAGCGCCGAGTCGACGGGTCGCAGTTCTTCAAAGGCCGGCATCTGCTGTACCGGGCGGGATGGCGAGTCTGGCAAGTGGTAGTGTCTGCTGAAAACGATCTCGACATCGCCTTTGATGAACGAATAGGACTCCTGGATGAGCTCATGAGTGTATCTGCCGATAGAATCAGTACGCGACCGGACCGTACACGACAGGACCGGCCAGGGCAAGGAGCTGGATGGGCGTCTCTATGGGTAGTCTTACGTGTGTTTGTTTTCGTGCAATACGTTGGGCACACCTCGCAGAAGCGGAATCTCAATCTTCTTCCTCGAAGTGATGGGGGAGTCCCGCAAGGGATCAGGCATGTCAGTCCAGCGTAGGGTTGCCGGTAAAGCTGCAAAATCCATGGACGTGTTCTTCCCGAACCCCGTGTCTAAGGGGGCCTCATATGCGACTTGTAGAATGTAAGATGCCCGCAGAAGCTGCTTGCTAAGCTCTGCCCAAAGCTGGCGGTCTGGCCCAAGGCGCTCGCGATGAAACACGTTTTGCGGTGGAATGGCCGGTAGACCTTTGGGCTGCGGCTGACCGGCGAAGAAGAGAATGCGGTAGACGGTGCGGCGTGCCTTCATCCACGTCAAACCTGACAGCACGGCGCATGCCATGTCAAAGTCAGTCGACTTCACCGCTGCAGTCAAGAATATCTCGTGCATCTCGGCTGCGGTCTGTTTGTCTCCGGGAGAGCAGCGTCGGTCGGGTGATTATGGATTTCCCACGCTCAGCCTTACCTGGCCCAGCCTGCTCATGACACGAAAGAGAGCCGTCGGGCCTAGATCCACGTCAAGCCAAAGTGTAGCAAAACGTAGGCTGAAGCTGAGCAAGGTCAAGTGATGAGGAGATAGGCTCAAGAGTCAACAGTGCAGATGGAGTCGAGTTGGGACCCGAGGTGCCAAGCTGCTAAGGTACGTTAGGTAAACTGTAGGTACATGTCCCTAGGTACAGGTAGGTGAGAACCCAGGTATGTACAGCGCTGTTGACATTCCCTACTGTAGGTACCTAGCCCCCACCTAAAAAACACCTCTAACACCAATACCTATGCTGCTCAGTGAGCGGTGCCGATAATCACACGGTCACACCTAAAGATCGGGAGGTGATAGAAAAGTATCATGTGCCAACACTGACGGTCACTCTATTTAGTGACATGGAAGTGAAGTCATCGAGGGCTAAAATTGTCCAGAAGACTTATACCCTTTTTTTTCTTAGAGACACACAGTCGTGATTGCATCACAACAAAGCAAGCAATGGAGTTATTAGAACAGTTTGAAATAGCGGATCTAGATGGATCATGTGGCCCTATACATGAAATATGTGTCCATCGAGCATTTCAGAGAAAATGTGCCACCCTGTAGGTATCCCCGCGCCGGATCGAAAGCAATGGAGCATGGATATTACAAGTGCTCTTTGAGGTCAGATGACGGTGCCCTTCACCTGCTTGAACTCCTTGACCTTGATGTCACGCCACATGAGGGCGCCGGCGAGACCGAGGCCAGTGATGGCGGTGGCAGCAATGTACATGAGTTTCAATGAGTCGCCGTAAGCATGGACGATGGCGTCGTGCGTCGCAGAGCCAACAGGATAGGAGATCTGGACAATGACGTCGCCATAGATCTGGGTGTAGTTGGCTTGCGACTCCGCTGGCAGATACTGTTGCAGCTTGCCGGGGAACACGCCCGTCCAAATAGCGCCGGCTACGGTGGAGCCTATCGCACCACCAACACTGCTGAACATACCCTCGATGGCGAGAACGACGGCGACGTGTTGGTGAGCAGCCGCGGCCATGACGGCCACTTGTTCGCAAATGACACAAGCACCCCCAGCAAAGGCGTACAAGATCTCAACAAATATAATCCAGCCAAGGGAGGTTTGGGGAGAACGGAATCGGATGAGGAGACCGATGGCAATAATTGTCGCTGGCACACCAAAGAGTACGGTAATCCACTTGAAGCGACCAGTCCAGCGAATGAAGAGACCCACGGGGAAGGAGAAGAAGCAAGAGCCCAAGGTGTAAATGTTCGAGATGTATCCCACTGTCGTCAAGTCCAGTCGGAGTACCACTTGAAGGAAAGAAGTGAAGTAGGAGGTCCAGATGTAATACTCGACAAACAGCACGGCAGCGAGGATACAAGCGCCGAGGACAGTGCGGTCTTTGAGGAGCTCCCAAGGCAAAAACTTGACGGGTGCCCAATACTTCTCCCAAAGGACGGCAGCGGCAAGAAGGACGAAACCAACGACGATGAAGGAGATGGTCAAGGGATCTCTCCACCCGTACGTCTGATATGACCAGATGCTGAAGGGTAGAAGGAAGAGCGAGAAGCCGGCAACGATCAAAACCAAACAGACGATATCGAATTCGAAGAAGTAGTGCTTGATCGACTGCAACGTAGTCCTGCCGCTCTTTTCGCGCACCAGAACGCCAGACTTGATGGCCTTGTTCTGGTTGGACCAGAATAAATACCAGAGAGGCGTGAGGACGAAGGGTGTGATAATGGCGAAGATACCGAATCCCCATCGGAAGCCGGGACCGTAGTAAATAGCGTCAGCGAGGCGACCGGTGACCCAGACAGTAATGAGGTAGGGTGAGCTTGTGAACGCTAGCATGAACCCCCGGTTCTTCAGAGACGAAGTATCGGCAACGAATACGCTGATACAGTAAGAGATTCCGTTGTATCTAAAAGGGGTGCCCCGTGTTAGCCCGTGATGCACCAGTGCAACCTGTCGCAATGGACACATACCCAACCCAGTAGAAAACCTGCGCGGCAGCGTAAGTTTGCACGTTCTGACAAACGGCCATGAGCAGAAGACCGAAGGTCATGAGGAACGCCGTGACGACGTAGCCCTGAGGTCGTCCCCAAACGTCCAAGATCTTGGCCAGAGGAAGCTTAGAGACACCTCCAATGATACCGGATGCGACGTTGACGGTAGCCGTCAAAGAATGCTCCTCGAACGCACTGACTACGTAGGGAGTCAATAGGCCGGTGGTGCCCTGCTGCAGCGCATCGAACAGGTAAATGACCCATATGCTGTAGCGAGATTAGTCTCGTGGACTTGGACGAGCATCTGGGTGTTCGTCTACTTACAGAGCGTAGGCGATGTATAGATCACGCTTCGACCAGGTTTTGGTCATGGCCTCCACGGCCTGGACACCGGCCTGGGCATCTTTATCGATAGAATCCAAGTCACTTTCATGCCCCAACTCGGAGGAAGGTTGCGCTCCGGTGACAAGACCACCCTCCTTGTCGTCGACGACGGCTGTGGGATCATCATGCGCTGCTCTAAACGGGATCTTCATGATGAGTATCGCCAACGGATGGACTGGAAGACTATACTGCACTGGCCGGCCGGCAGGGACACAATCGTGATGGGCAAGTACGGAGTAGAGTTGCGATATGCAGAAGCATGGGCTGCGGAGGGAGTTGGTATTTAACTACCAAGAGGAGCTAGGGGTCTTGAGGAGCACCACCGGGCGGCAACGGAGCACCTGTAGGGAATCGGGATGGAGCAGAGTCGGACAGCGGATAAGGTAACGAGAGGTGAATTCCAGGTACTGTATGTGCGAGCCGCGGGTCTCTTGGGCCTGGTCTGTCTCGCCTGTCGCGCTCGACTTTGCTCCTGGTCCCCGATGGCCAGAAACCGACGACCCATCTCACATGTCTCCGTACCTTATTTCTAGTAGCCCAACTAGTACAGTTTAGATTCACATACAATCCATCACGCTAAGTAGCGGTGGAGAATCGCCACAGCACGGTTGGCTTGTCAGATGGGAGATTCGGCAGCTTGTTTGGTCGTCTGCTGCAAGCATTCCGTATTGGATGGGCATTGGACAGCTCGGTGGCTGGCGAGCTGCGTCTGCGCAAGGACGACGACGCAATACAAATCCTGAACTTGAATGCAACCCATCGACCCCGTTATTAGGGCGGACAGACTTACCCAAAGCAGAGAGAGCGGCCGACTGGGATTCTCCTCTTGTGACTTTCGACACCGTCGGAGGATAGACCTGGTGTATTTTTTCTGGAGAGAGTCTCGAGAGAGCCACGTCTTTGGCTTTCCACGGCCAGAGGAAGAAGCAGCGACCGCATAGGATGTATAGCACGATGGATACCGTATGCTGCAAGGAGGCTCTTGTTCAACCGCAGGAAGTTCGAGTACATGTTGCTGGGACGTGTACATCCGTACGCAACACGGGCTCGACACACACAACATGCACGACATGTTCAGCTATTACTACGGCAGCGGGTGCCAAGGATGCTGTCCCCTGCCTAAGTGGACCCCTGATGAAAATTTGATCAGATTGATAAGATAATTTTTTTATCAGATTCGATCAAGCCGAGAGCATCACTCCGAATCACACGATGGCGCGCAGCGGGGTCTTTGCAGTGTGTGCGGGCCAATGGGCAGAGACGGGCACACACACCCTGGCTCGCCCGGCACCATCAAGCGCGGCAGCGCAATCGAGATTTCCCAATAGTTTGCCGTGTTTCCTCTTGTCTACAGTTTAGAAGCGTGGCACATGTCCGAAGACGGACTGATGACAGACTTGCGTTTGATCGGCCCATCGTCGACGACGTATTCGGTTTGGTTCCGACTCCCAACAGGGCCAGCTCGTGGGGTTTTCGATACTGTTGGTAAGAAGATGATGAGGCGGTATTGGATCGGGAGCTAGGGGTCTGTTAGGGTATGATAGCTACCGTACCTAAGGTAGGTAGGTACCTAACGGACTACTAAGGTATGCCTGAACACGACTCTGCGCTCTGACTGCACTTCCCGAAGCCCACACTCGTCATGTCGGCTCTTTATCTACGGAGTTGCTTGTATGCATTGGCACGACTATGGTGATGTGAATCTACTCTACCTTACCGAGACGCTGCTATAGTTAGTCAGATAAAGCCCTTCTATACTGTAGTCGGAACTCGTCATGTAGTCCAGTGAAAGCGCGAAGCACATCAAGCAGCGCTTTGCTATCGCTGTCTGCATTGTCGAGATTGAGCTGCTGGGCAGATTTTGTCAAGCCATCGAGACTACCAATAATGCGACTCAAGATGCCGGGAAAACCTGCACAAGAGTGGTTCAGTAATTTCAGTTGGCGCTTAGGGCACTGTACGACCGTAGTTCCGATCCTGGAATTGCGTTTGCATGCTCAATGGTTTTGATATCGCCATGTTTGAAAGAATCAAGCAAATAAGCGTCGAGGGGCGGATCCGACGCGCTGAGACCGGTCTGTATGTGCGGGACTACGGCCTCTTCTAACAAAACCTCGCGGCTGGATGTAGTACACAGTTCTGAAACACTCGAGTGGAAGAGCTTCCTCTCTTTCTGGTAGATACTGTTCTAATAAGCTTTAGCATAAGTCCTGAAGACAGCCAAAGTCTCTGCGTCGTGTATACTGAGGATATCCTGCGCAGCATCAGGCAATGGTGGAGGAAAGACCACAGATGAAGAGTGCTTGATAGCATCGTCGACAAACTCAAGGGTTGAACGCTTGCAGAACTGCCGCTCGAAGACGTTGGCGGGCACTAGCATCAAGGTTCCGAGAACACGCTCCGGGTTGATGTCAATATCTTTGCATAACTCATGAAATTATCCCTTTTAAGTTTTGTACATGTAAGAAGGCATGAAAACGGGAGCCCAAACGGAATTCAACCCAGTGCAGTAAAGCGGAGAAACGCATCTAGCGAAGCTGGTAGGTGCACCGTTTACATCTCACAAGAACTGGCGCCGCAGATACTCGATGGAAAACCGTAAGTAGTGTCGAGTTGTGATCCCAGACTCTGGCACCCTTAGGAATATATGTAGCCGCGAGAAGATTGAGTGGTAACTATCGAGGGCGAATGGCGAGTTGTGGGATCTTGCAAAAGTGTCGCGATGCGGACAACAAATAATATGTCGATGGATACCGTCGATGGTGCATTTGGGTTGAAACTCGCCCACACACTAATATCAGCCTCTGCCTTTCACGGGCACGTTCAGCCTGCGAGACTTCCTTCTTCGGGTCTTTGGCAGCGTGAGAACGCGTGATCTCAAGCTTTTTTTGGTACTGCTCGAAATTCGCCATCTTCTCTTGCCAAGAGGGCCTAGATGCCTTCCATTAGGATTACTAGCTTTGAAGCTCATCGATCACTGAGTGCGCAAACGTTTCCCACACTATGCGATCATAGTTGAATGCGAGGCAAGGTAGAGCCCCTTTGCTGTGTAAGTCAACTAGAACCCGTACTATCATGGATACAATACTATTCGTGTCTACTTTCCGACGGTTGCAGACTTTCTTATAGCTGTGCTTAGTGCTCATGATATCGCGATCCTCCAGGCCACGAAGAGTGTTGCAAAGATCTCAGCGAACCAAATCAAATGGCGATCTTTCTTCGAGCATCCACTGGCGGAGGATAGCTCTGAGTTTGGCTTCCCCTTGGATAGCATTTATCTTACTGATGAGCCGAGGGAGGAACTTGTCTGGATTCACTCGCTCTGGGAGGATAGACTCCTTCGTAGCATGCTGGGACATAACATGCCATAGCCGCAAACAATCGCGAGGTTCCAAACTTACATCACTCGGCATTCCTTTCTCTCGATTGACTAAACTAGCAATAGGGTGCACAAAGGCGAAAGCGCTAGATCCATCATATATCAGGGGAAGCTGGCAGTCCGACAAAGAAAGATACCTTTGTTGCGACGTAGAGGACATATCGCAAATTCGAGTATGGATGATGATGCTGAACGGTGACAAGTTCATTATCACTATCTCGTACGGTTGACGACAGCCAAATTGCTCAAGTCTACAGGATTTCCAATAGTAGCAGAGAGACCGATTATAGGACATTATGCCTGTGATATGAGTTGTTCCCAAACTATGCGGTCAATAGCATGACCAATGCAATGGATTTCATCAAAAAAGATGCGTTTGATGCGGGTGGACCAAGAGGTCTTCTTTTCCGCAAGTGATGGGGTAAGCAGCGTTTCCTGAAGTACATGTGGGACTGTGATGAGTATTTGATAGTCAGTAGGAATCTGAATGCGATGTTCTTGCGTTGAAGTAGCCCAGCATGCTTGTACGTTTTGCAGAATCGACTATGGACTTCTGCTGCGATTTGGTTGACCAAGGCCGTAGTCGGCGCTACTCAAACAAGCACGCTATCGTCATCAGATTTCGAGGCGTTTTCCATCGCATAAAATGACATAGAAGTCTTGCCCGCAGAGGTACGCGCAGTGACAAACAAGCTTTGATCATTGTCAATGTGCCGAGGACGAGCCTCTGCAAACCGTCAGGTTCGAAGTGAACACGCGAGTCTGGCGCCGAATCAAGTGCACGGTCACGATACGGACCATAGTGTTCAAGCTGGAACTGAATGGGGCTATTGGTGAGTATAATGGGAATACCGTGAAGCGGTTTTGGTTCAACGGACGGAAAGGCCAGTGGTCGTGACGATGAGTTGGTATTGATGTTAATCCCATGAAATCCGAGCGACTTGACCATAGCTTCGAGGGGTTTCGCAATTTCCGGGGTTATACCTATTTCTGTGACAGATACACGGTGGACTGAATCCCATAAAAGCGTAATAATGCTTATTATATCGATGTGGACTTTACTATCCACAATGATTCGGTAAAGGCAATCAACGATGAAAAGCTACACCTCTGACCCTAGCTTATCATCAATTTCTGAGCTCCAAAAATGTCGGTAGCCGAGCTTATAGCGGGCTATTATATCGTCTTCGGTTAGAAACTCTTTACATTTCGCTCTCTAAGCTTTAATCTTAATGTCAGCTTTAGATTCAACGCAAGAGCCTTAGCTCCGGCGACAGCTTTAAAAGCGGCAGTTCTCCCACCCTTTCGGGCTTCCTAGGCTGCTTAAACTACGCTGCAAATCTTTCGTGCGTGGAGGGTTGAGAACTTGGTATTCGACTTTGGCAGACTAAGCCAGTGGCAATGACCTGGGCCTCAAGAATTTTACAATAGGCATTGGTTAAGCTGGCAGTATAAATATGAATTTCTTTCTAGAAGTTTTGATTTTGAGTAACGCCCGCTTTCTTAGCTTGTTACTCCGTATGCAAAGGTGGCCTATCTCTAACTAGAACCTTCCTTTAATCGTGCAATACTAAAGACCTTCTAGGATCTATAACTCTACATGCAAAAAAACCGCTCGAGTGCCATTAGTATTAGAATGGTTAGTGCCGAAATGTTGCTCGAAAACTAAATTCTTAAAGGGGAGCAAGGCATTCTCGATAGCAAAAGTAGCTAATGGGGGGTATTTATGCGGACTTAAATCTTATAGCTCAGCCTTAATGTTAGTAGGGACCTTACAAACACACCAGAGTCTCTCACAAAATAAATCGTACTTTCTTCTTTATCTTCTTATCCTTCGGAAATATTAAGCGCAACTCGACATCAGTCATAATTCTTACCGTTATACGGCTATCAATAAAATCGACAAGGCAACATAAGGCATTTGAGATACTGCAGCCCATAAGAGTCGAAAATAGAAACTTAGTAAGCGAATGCATTGTTTGCATAAAGGTAGCTGTGATGGTAACGGTAGGCGGTAGGCAAGTAGCGGTAATAAAGTGGAAGGACAGATAATGCGGCAGTGTATATAGAAAGCAAACAATGCTGCTTGACTGCTGGATATCTTTCCAGCCCCTAGTGAAAGCCAAAGCGCTAAATTCGTAACCGTATCAACTATTAGAGCTTCATCGGACATATCCGGTGTAAAAGAACGAGTATAGGACGTAGGTTAAAGCTTTACCATATCATATTACTGTAGCATAATCTTAAGCAATTATTAAGTTTTAGCAAAGCTAGTGCTCAAAGACGAAACCCGATCACTTGCGCTTTCCTAGCACACTTTATTTTGTTACTAATAAACGGTAACTCGTTGATGAAGACCACATTACACTGTATTGCGAAAAACCACGAGATCATATTCTGTAGCCACACTCTATTCTTAGCTACGCAAACTCCAGACTTAACGTCTCTTTCAAAAAATCCCTCGTTTCCTTGAAACATGCCGGTGATATCCCCGTTCTCCGTGCCCTTAGGGCCGGCCTGTTCTATCACAGTACCATCATGTATGAGAACGAAATAAGCATCCGAAGCACGAACAAACCTTAGAAACTTGTCGTCATAAATCGACACAAAGTTTTGGTATTTAAGGCCGCTGTTTTGAGGCAGCTTGGCCAACAAGTGTCGTTAAATGACAGCTCGGGCTAAACGGCATCTTAGGACTTCATAACTTTCAGCTTGTGCAGGAATACACAGCACTTCGTTCTGCTTAAAGCATATCACTTAAAACCGAGACGTGTAACGAATGAGACCGTATAGGAGGCTTTTAACTACATATGCGGCGTAGAGGAGTTGAAATCCTTCTAAGAAGGGAAAGTTAGCTTCTAATCTATTATTTCGTTTAGAGATAGCTTTATTTACGACTAAAATCAATGCTGGGATCCGACAGGCAATGACAAAGCAGGGTGTCGAATTCGATAAAAAACAATTCGTTACCAGCATAGTCGGCGAATAAACTAATGCATCATAATGGCAAGGTATGATACTAGGTATCGAAGATAACGCCCGCGTTAGGGTGAGGATAGACTTGTAGCATAAGGGAGGCTGACAGAGCCCAAGACTATAACAACACCAAGTGGGGGGTTTATGCTCGACGGGAATTGGAGTTCGACGTATCTAAATGCGTCCCTTAGACACGATCTTGTCCCGAGCTGTGTCACTAAGCATACAATAACTTGATGTTGGTCAGGTTGTGCCCGCTGGTTCTGTTCTGCATGCAGTGCCCAGCCCCCGGCTACCTGATGCCCCGGTACTCCAATTGGTACAAACTGTTGTGACTCAAGTTTCAACATACATACCTACCATGTACCAGTTGCTTCAATTAAACCTTTAAGCTTTCTCTCTCTAAGGGCAGATGAGACCTTGAACCCACCACGCAAGCACTCTGAAGTGTGAACTCGAGCGCAGCCCGACTTAGACCCAGCCCACGTTACACTCAAATCCTTTCTAGTATGAAACAAATACTGCAGGAAGATGTTTAACTCTCTCACCAATCTGGGGAGCGACTCTTGGATCGGAGCGGATGCATTTGAACCGGGCCATGAGTTCGAGAAACGAGCGTCCAACTTTATGGCCACGGTCAACTGGGATGCTATCCTCTCTCTTTCGGCGGGTCTCCGGAATGGGGTTAAATGCAAGGTCGGCGATAAATTCTCCATTGGTCAGTCCAACATGGTACGCCGAATCATCTTTGATGACCAAGTAAGTTAGATTGCAAGGTTGATAATGCCACCCGTGGGGACGATGCCCACGGGGAGAGAGGCTGCAGCTTTTGCCACGATAATGGAAGTCGAGGTAGCGAGCATGAGACATCTGCCGCCAAGAACCAACATAGTACGATACGACGATGTAAACTGTAGTAGGTATTCTCGGGCAAACAGTTTCCCCATGCAGGGGGCATATCGAGGAGAGTGACAATCGAAGTGAACAGTCTGTATCTGCTTGGACTACTAAACACGTCCCAAGCCCTTCCACCCCAGGGCTTGGGCCGCTGATTAGCAAAAAAGATCAGGTCTCGCAACACGCTAGGTCCTGTCGGGATAGCTACATCGATTCCGGCGTTATGTCATAAGGAATGTATGTATACTGTCCGACGTACTGTACGCAGGGTATACTGCGATATATAACGTGCAGCCATATAAGCCCTCATTCAATGCATGATTGTCAAATCAATATCATCGAATGGGCTAGATCCGCACGGCTATGCCTCTAACCGAAGTACATAATTTTCCTACTGGGACCAGGCCAAAACAGAGGTACCGCGCTAGAGCGAATATACCGGCATATTTTGCTAATTAGTGGCCCAAGCCCTGGGGTGGAAGGGCTTGGGACGTGTTTAGTAGTCCAAGCAGATAGGCCATCAAGCAAAGCCATGGCCAGGGTTGCAGTCGCTAGCCATGCAGCTGCCTGTAGCTCTGCCAGACCGCAGCAGCTGTCAGTCCTGGAGGACGTAACCTTATGCAGAGTTGCCTGCACAGCCACGCCAATCGCATCACTCTACGGATTGCGTGTAGACAGACCCCGTGGACGCGGACTCGACTTTTTGCATCGGCACTTCACAGTCCAGACTCCATCTTAGCTGTCTTCGGAGGCATCGTGAATTGCGCCTCTCGACCTCCGAACCGCCCGTCGCCATGTCAGCCGCACAGAAACCCATCCGCCTCCCACCTTTAAAGGCTCTCCGCGTGCGGAATCCCAACGGCGTGAAAGAGCGCCCTTGCATGGCCATCATGTCGTCGGTCCTCTGTGAGCTTACACCGTCACCTGCTTCGTCTTCCTGCCCTAGCTGACGACAGTCCGATACAGCATGCTGGGCCTCGGCTGGCTACAGCACCGCTGGATGTGCTCAGGTCGAACAGGCACTGCGCCAGTGTATGGACGGCCCCAAGCCTGGCCCGCCCCGGAAGAGCGAAGTTAACTACCATCTGGGGAGGTTCAAGGATAAGCTCACCTATCCCGAGAAAAAGAAGAGATGATAAGGCGATGCAGCAATGGAGATGGAGACGGGCTCGAGTATCAAACCTCAAAAAATTGACCGTGGGAGATAACTGAATCAGTGCTGCGTATTTCGTGCACGAGCGCATCCACACCACCAAAAGACGACCATCCTGATACCCTCAACGCGGATTGCGCCAGCCGACCAAATTTCAAATCGGATGAGCGGGCTATAATCCCTGACGAGAAAGATGCAATACTGCGGCGTTACGGACGATTCGTGGGATAGCTGGCTCTGATAAGAGTGCACTCCATCAAGTCACGCCTATCTCAACTATGTACCAAATACCTTGTGCCAAACTGTATATTAAGATAACATATGTCGAATCAAACATCACAGCGTACGAATATCAAACAGGCGTCTACCAAACCGCGCACCGCGCAAAGATTGCTTACTGGCTCCCTTTGACTCAACGTCCCGACTCCGTTCCTCGTTCGTTTCCCGACAAGCCCACTCCTGAGAGCTAACAAAGACAAGGTAAATGTAAGCTCTGATAATTACTACAACTCCTGCTCGACGGTGTGTCACTGCCCGTCTGCAGATAGACCTGCCAATAGTCCGCAGAATCCATCTGACAGACCAAGAAATTAAGCTGACGGCCCCACGAACTACTGGTCCCCGTGATGATCGTATCGCCCTCCAGTGCCCACCCAGGCGCCGATGACGTCGAGCTCAACATCAGAGTCTTGTACGACGTGCTGTCTGACCCAATCGTGAGGTATGCGGAGGTATTGGTGCTTTGGATCGAGCCGGAGTCGATGTTAAAGTACTCGCTGGTAGACTCTGGGCCCATTACTGGAATGGATGCTGGAAATATGTTAGTCTAACAACTATCCTGAATCGTGGTGTGGTTTGGTGAGGCTCTGGAAGCTATGCACAGTGCAAAAGGGGCGATGGTGATTAGATAATCATTACTCCATTACGATCTCCTTCGTTACTCAACTCTCTTGACCGAGGAGAGAACCGAGCAAGTACAGACTCAGAGGAGTGAAGTAAGCAAACAGAGAACGCACCGTTTTGCGGCAAAGCTTGCAGATAGTAATGGAAAATAGGCGACGACACGGTTCGAATCTGCTCCGGCTTAGTCGCCACCAAGGTAGCTGCACCAACGAGGAGCGCAAGTGTCGAGCGCATCATGACCTGAACACGAGGTACAGAAAGGATGATTCTGTAAATGGACAGGCCGAGCTTGAAAATCCTAGGCACCCAGAAGCTCAGAGTTTACACATTTATTGGAAGAAGATCTCCCCAAGTAGCCAATGGACCAGATTTCGACCTCCAAAACGCCCATACCTACTTTACATAAAACGCCGCTGGCCAATATTCGTCCGACTCTCCACAATAGGCAAGACACGGAGGTTGAACACCCGCTTGTAATTAGTCCACGTACAACATATCACACAGCCTTTCACGCTCCGTAGGTAGAGAACAGAATATCTAGCATGAATGTTCAGACTCAGCACACACAAGGGTCTTGATCGTGAATTGTTCAACATCCTCCCATTCCGTCTCAAGTGAAGTTCCCTAATCAAGGACCCAGCCCCTATGTATGTTTAGGTGTAATCATACCGCATTACGATCAAACAGAATTTATCGGCTGCTTCCGCTTCTATATATGAAGAATGAAGAGGCGGTTATCCTCGTGTCTTTCGTCTCATCTCGTCGAGCCTCAGCTCGGAAGTCTTGTGGGTTCTCTGCTCGCTTTCGCCCTGTAACAAGGCAGCTTTCGAATCGCTTGCTTCGCGTTCATATACCTGCTTGTATCCCATGAAACATGCACGAGGATGAAACGCCTTCCTTTAACTAGCGCCGAAACAGTGCCGAAGAATTTCACCGACGCCTTCCTTCTGTCCCGAACGCCTTTGAATGCTCCCAACCCATCGCCTTCCCCTCATCTTTTCACTGAACATATACTCAATCAATCCAGCGGTGCTATATGTTGCATACAATCCATCGGTTTCACATGTCCACGCAAACTAGTCTCAGTCTCGATTTCTTCGTTGGCTGCTTACCTGCCCGAAGCTTCGGGACGGGTGCTGCGAGTGTCGACGATGACGAGCGAGAACAGATGCCGGCGCCGCCGGCAAACTATCATACCAAGAAAGGATGTCCAAGGTGATCATAATCCGGATGGCCGGTGAATCCGAATATCATTCGAGTAACATGGTGGCGGTTAGATAGTTGATGAAAGAGGTCGCTCGATGCATCGTCCAACAAGGAAATTCCGATTGAGACGCTCAAGAGACATGATTTTGTCGTCCCTCCACCCGTCATGGCCTCGCATGCTTAATTCATGTCGCCCACACAAAATAACTCTATTTCCCCGACGCCGTTGGTGTACATATTGCGCACGCCTTCGCGCCATTCTAGAAATGCGATCTGGATGTCGTCATCGCTCTCAATCGTCACCAAGTCCTCATCCTCGTCACGGTACCGGAGTCTTAGATTGCCCTTACCAATCGAACTGTTCGTGAACCGCGTGAGCTTGACGTCAATTCGGTCGATAAGGGACTGATACGTAATGTTGAAAGGCACGACAAGTGTGACGTAAGTGCCCGTATCGCAATTGACCTTGACCTTGAGCTGTGTCGGAATTGGCAGCTCATTACTGAGCATACTTCCTGGCGCGGCGCTACCCAGAGCGGGTGACACAGCGGGTTGCCGCCCATCGATGTGCAAAGGCATCGGGACTGAAATCTGGCCAGAAGGGGTGGCTTGCCGAGTGTGAATGGGTTGCGCTGGGAACTGAGTTAGTGTTCCGCCATAATGACCATTGTATTGATTCGTGCGCTCCCGCTGAACACCTGGGCTCTGCGTGTTGGCGCGTATTGGGGGATCCTGTCGAGGGGATCCTGTCTGTGAGCGGGGTATGGAGGCATCATGGGCCGGGTGAAGATGAGGTGGAATGCCGGGGACTGCGGGAACCGGAGTGGTGCTGTTTGTCCTCCGCCCATTTGGCTGCCCGTTGATGTCGGGTGTGCTATAGGACCGACTCCGTTGCTGCTGGGCAAGGGATTGCTGTGATGCCATGACCGGCATGGAGGGCCCTCTGGGGTTTCGACTGTTGATAGGGGAAGGCCCGTCTCGAGATGGGGCCCGGGGCATAGCCGGTGCTGTGTAGCGATTGTTGACGTCTTCCCACCCGCCTTGCGGTGTGGCAGTCCGGGGGAATGGGTACTGACCGTTCTGATTGAGCATACTGGCGGTGCTAGTCCGTGATGATGCTGGGGATTCCACAGTAGGTGAGAAATATGAATCACCAGCTCGTGGCCCAGGAGACTGTCCCCCACCGGTTTGAACGCTCAACTGTCTTGGAGGGGCGGGTAGTGGAAAGTGTGGTGGTGGTGGTGCTCGTGCTAAGCCAGCTAATGACTGAGCGCTCTCATTTGTCACCGAGCGAGCGCGAAGGGCAGTACTGGAGGTGCTGCTGCGGACCATGACGCCCCCTGTCGAGTTGGTGTAGCTGACGTTCGAAGGCACTTGGGTGAGATTTGCATCCTCGTCCTCATCCTCGTCCTCATCATTCTTGTAAGGATTCTCTAAGCCACCAGCAGTTCGCATCCAAGTGAATTCAGTTGTGGTCTGGGCTGGACTCGTAGTTGAAGTCTGGATATTGCTTTTTCGTTGCACATCAAGCCCAGCAGCCCATTTTTTCATTATCTCCTCGTTTGAGAATCTGATGACGAAATTCTCTACGCCGGGATCGCCTTTCCACCAAATTTGCACGGTATAGGAACCTGTGGGAGTAAGTTCGTGATCAACCTCGTAGGCTAGCTCAGAGTGTAGCATACCAGGTTTTGCAAAGGAGATAATTTCTGTGACATTGGTCATGAAAATCCGGCCCTTGAGCTGCAGTTTGTTGTTCTTGTTCCGGATTTTGGGAATCGACTTATTCTTATCTTTCTTGTCCTTGCTTTTATTGGGCTGCACCTCTTTGCAGCATAGCAGGATGTGCTCGAATAGATAGATCTCATACTAATACCATCAGTTCGGGCCTCTGGAGGAAGGAAAGAAAATTGGGGGCTTCGGGTCCTTACATCCTTCTCCTGTTCGCTACGACCAGTTACGACGGTATATACACCGTGTAACAGGAGCTGGCCGAATTGGTCGACCTTGTGATTCTTCCAGTCGTCCACTCGAAACCGCAGCTCTTTAAGAGCTTCATTCAACAAGTCACGATTTACAGCTTCGTTCGCCTTCATGAGTATACGCTCGGATGCCGCTATTCCTCGAGAAAGATCATCCTTGGTGCTCTGGTCCTCACTCTTCTTAAGCAAGTCCTGAGGAAGTCAACTACAGACTAACAGACTAGCTGGGGGCACAAGGGGACACGACGGACCTTGAGCAATAGAGGATATTTTACCAGTCTTTGCATTGGTTTCAACAAAAACCCATCGAGTGTGTTGAAATCGACAGCGACGGCATGTTCCGAGGTCTGAATCTTGTCAAAGACTTGGTTCGCCATCTGCGCGGCCTTCCGCTGGTTGGCTATGAAAGGGATGTAGAGGTCGAACGCTTCTTCATGGGTGACGAACGGGGCACCCCAATGCTGCTGAGACTGTGGCATACTATTCGTCATTTCCACCTGAATTAAGAAACGTCGTTGGAAGTCGAGAATCGCGTGGACGTTCAAGAATATCTGGTAGGCAACGTCACCCGGAATGACAGCCTTGTCCGTCAACGCCTTTTTCAAGTCGTGGAGGTTTTCCAAGTCCTGTACGTATTTACGCTCTGTGTCGACTAGTTCGCGTATAATGTGGTCACGGTATGTCATTTGAGGGGTGGGTGTGGCTATGTCAGTGTCTTCGGGATAGGGTGTAATCTGGAGAAGCAGTCCTCTCTGTTCCGCCACGTCCAGGACACGGTTGATGACTTGGATAACCTGATACCGTGTTAGCCCAATATGATCCTGGCAGGAATAGAACTTGAAATGACGGCACAGCCATAGTCCAACACACCTTGACGAAGCCCGTCGTGTCCTGGTTCATCAGGTCCGCAATGACAAAACACCCGGCGGCTGGTATCTGCAGCTGTTTCAGGCATGCCTCGATAAACTTGAACATGGCCGTCTTTGCGCGTCTGGCGGGGTCCCTGATGGAATCGGCGATCTCAAGGTTAGGGCTTGGCTGTAGACAGTTGTATATGGTGATTAATGGCAGACCGGTTCTTAACAGATTCCATAGCGACTCTACGGGATCCTGACCACCGGCTATCTGGGAGTCGAGCTGTTGCAGAAAGTCATCGAAGTCGGGAACTTGCTGTAGCCTCTGCTTGAGAGAGACGCAGATCTGGTAGAGGGAGCGAGAGGCATCGGCCCGCTGGTTGATAATGTTGGAGGTGGCGGCAACGACGCCGTTAGCAGGTGCAACGGTGGTGGCCGTCGACATGGAGGCGAGGGAGGTGGACGAGGCCGAGTTCACTATGGTAGAGCCGGAGAGTGCACTAGCCCTGGTGCCGGACATGACGCCGCCGTAGTTGTTGTTGGCGGGGAAGACCGGGGCGGTGTTCGTCCTCAATAACGCCGGTGCATGTGCCATCGCCGTCTACTCCATCCGAGGCCCCGGCGTCGTCGTCTTGGTGATGCGTAATGTAGGTGGCTGTGGCTGTCGTCGATTATCGGCGGCGGGGTGTCGGAGACACGCAGACGCGGGTCGAGTGGGCGTCTCAGGACTTGTGGGCAGACTCGCAAAGGGGTCGGAGAATGCGGTGGTCTCTGGTGTTTCAAGCTGTGGTGGGGTCGAGGGCCCGGCGATGGAGGTTAGGCAAGAGACGCCAGATCGCACAAGGATGTCCGTAGCTCTCGTTGGTGGCGGCCCGTCCTTTTGGTCGGTGGTAGTTCGTAACGTGGTTTGCCGCTCGTTCACCCGTGGTGGCTCGTCGCCGGTCTCGAGCAGACTCGCAAGCAGGTCGGAAGGTTGCGCGGGATGCAAACGGTCGAGGTGGTCGAGGAAGGCTTAGTAGGCAAAGGGAGTAGGAGGAAGGGGTCTGAGGCGGGTGTTGGGAAAAGAATGAGTCCCAGTGCGTACAAAGTGTTGCAGGTTTGGATGACAAGGCCGAACCTCTGGTCGAAGAAAGGCAGGCGACGGGCGACGGGCGACGGGCGACAGGGCACATTCACTCAGTCACAATACGGATGTACTGTTAGTCGTAGCAGTGGCGGTCACTGCGACTCGCCCGTGGTCGGGGGGTAAAATGGAATGGCTTGAGCGGGTGATGGGTACTATACCTATTGGATAACGGAGGCGAGTAACTGGATCGAGTAGTACAAATTGTACCTAGATAGGTACGTACTCCTACAGGCTCGACAGGCTCGACAGGCGGCTAGCAGCCCAGCGCGCACTAAGTTCCGTCGGGCTCTAGCGTCCCTGTCCCGCTCCCCACTCCACCCCGTTGTTTCTCTCGTTTGTATCCTTTTCATAATTGTGTAGAGGTACTTTTATGCTGCTGCCAGGCGTGCAGGTCTGTCTCGTCTGTCACTGACGAGCCCCAATCCGCATCACTAATGCAGAGAGACATACACTATCAAAGGCCATAGGCCACAGATGCTATCGTACCTACGACAGTGGAAAGACGAGAGTCCGAGAGTCAGATAGACAATTGCACCGAAGGTTGATTGGTAACCGCATGATGCGCCCCTGCGTTACGCTACCGCAACTCTATTCCAAACTTCAAGGCTACTAGGTAGGAACTGGGGATGCATCACCAAGTTGATACAACCTGAACACATGCAGTCCCGAGCTGCGGTACCAGTGATGCATTCCAGCCATTCACTACCTAGGTACCGGCCGTTTGTGTCTTCAAATATTGTATGCGATCGTGAGGAGCCTTAATTTCTCGGCCATAGTACGCGTCCGTTGTTTCTTCGAGAAGTTTCCCAAAATACCAAAGGCCGTTGTGAGATCCAGCTTTGGCTAGTCCCTAATAAAGACAAGCAAGCAAGCACCAAGGGGGACTTCCATTTGTTACATACATGATGTATGGGGTATTATGCAGAGTTCAATGCGCATTAGATACAAGAAAATATTAATCGCAATTGCTGATCAGCCCTGCGCTTTCGGTCTATCTTCCATGTAGATACCTCGACGCTGTTGGTCCGCTCATATATGATGTTTGTAATGGCTAACCTTAGGTACAATCTGCTTGGCCGTCCAACGGCTGATAGACGCCGTTCGACGCTGCACCAAGTCAGCTGGGGCTTCAGGCGAGGCCTCGTATCTGCTCGTGCTCGTCGTTGTTGCGGTGTCAGCACGGGGACGTTTTGGCGGGCTTCGGCCCCGTTGGACGCCGCCAGCCTCGTGAAGCTGCTCAACGCTCCAGATGGATTTGACCAAGCGCATCATCTGTTGCTGCCCACCATCGTAATAGAAACGGTATCTGTACAAGGTATTTGAAGGCTGCCCTGCTCTGTACATCTCCCGTAACCAGTGCTCGCGCGTTTAGTACCTAGTTACTATCACGTCACCTTACTGGATCGCCTTCGGGTCTCTTTCGCCTGGTTATGATTGTGTGAATATCACATGAGGCCCTCCTCGTCCGCTCTCGAAGCTGAGTGCAGCCCTTAACGTCCATCTGATGTTATTCCTTATCTCCAAGAAACTGCTATGGAGGAATGATTGCGGTGATCGTGGCGCAAGGTTCTCATTGCGTCGATGCAATGCAATGTTAGTACATGTGCAACGGTGCGCCTACATAGTCGGGATGCCGGGCTATTTCTAATCACTTCCATACGGTACAGTCCAAAGCTGAGTGTTCCGACAAGTCTGATTACCCTCAACTCTTCGACGCCCCGGCTTCTACGATCCCCATGTCGTTCCACGATGCAGAAAAGAGCCGTTACATGCTGGCCAGACTCAGAAAGCGTGAGGAAGCCGAGAAAGGCATATGCAAGACAGGCAGATACAAGACACATTGTTTGATTGCATGTGGGCGCTGCTCGCATGTGCCATGGCGTTTTGCACTTGTTTCAACTGAGCGAAGCCCAGGCTACTAGGTATCCCGAACAGGCTTCTGCCGTTGCACTACCTAAGGTAACATGTAGGTAGTACTCAATGCAACTCTCCCATCTGCCCAAACCCGCCCATGATCGTCGTCACGATGCCACATAATGGTGGAATTGCCCACTCCACGTACCTGCTCTCGCCTCTTAATGCACGGTCCTGCTGACCGAGGACTGTCACCCAAGCAGAACCACCTTCGTCCATCTCGATCTACTCGCACGCTGTACCTTGTGATAATACGATGGAAGACCAACAATGAACAAAGCTCTCAGGTCTCTAGCCATTGCCGCCGAGAGGTCCTCGCAAGGGTGGGAGGGCTTCGACGGTTAAAGGTTGAGGGCTATTGTCCGATTACCACTTAGCCGGGATACGTAACGGGCACATTGTCTGGCGCAAATTCTAGGATCGAGAGTTACAGAGAAGACACGAGGTCTGTTTGATAAGTAAGTGCGGTTTTGGTATCCTACCGCTATTTCGTCACCCGAGAAAGGGATAACACGAGAGGCGGTCAATCCCGACGTTGATCCAAACTGTAGTGGGCGCCCAACCTAAATAAGGTTGGCCATAAGGTCAACTGCGTAATTACCGATTTTTTAATAGACGTACTCCGGCGTGACTGCCAAATTTATAATTAGGCGATACAGGCAGGTATAGACTTGGGCAAGTATATACCGGTCGGTAGGACCTTATATAACTAGATTTTTTTAGCCTACTAATTTAGCTTTACTTTTAGCCTATATTACCACCTGCCTACTACTTTATTAGTAAGTTATTACCCGATTTATACCTGCGTATTAATAATAAGGCTTTAAAACCTTAATTTTTATAATCTTTATTTAATTTTAAATTAAATAATATTAATTTTATACCGAAATTCTACCGGCGTATTATTTTTAAAAATTATAAGCAAGATTTAAAATTCTGTTTAAATATATAGTTAATTTTAATTTTAATATAGCTTAATAAAAAAGCAATACGCTTTTTTAAACTAAAATATTAAAAAATAAAAAAAAATAGCCCTAAACGCTTTTATAAATATTAAAACCGTTTTAATTGCGTTTATATTATTCCGATTGCTTTAGTACTTAGCTTTATAAACTAGTTTTTCGCCGAATATATTTTTACCGCCGTAAATACCTTTATACCGATCTAAATTACTTCGAACTAATTTAACCGGTTTAAAAACATTTACTATAGTTTTTAATATTAAACGTAAAAAAAAGCTATTTCGATTTTTAAAAAAGTATAAAAAGTTTTTAATAAAACTATTTTTGCTTATAAAAAAAAGCGTGCTTTAAAAGCATTATAAAAAGAAAATAATAGCGATAATATAAATATGCCGGCCGAACCGGCTATTAATTTAAACGGTATTAAGCCTTTAGTTATAAAATAATAAAGCAGTAATATTAATAATTATAGCCGATAAAAATTTCGATAGTTATTTAAAAAATACTTTCCGCATTTTAAACGATTTACGTATTATAAAGCAGTTTATTATACGAAATATTATTAAAACTAACCGCGTAAATTTAAACCTATTTAAACCTATTTAAACCTATTTATTAATATATTATCCGCCTTTTTATCCTTAAGCAATACTATAATCCCGGTATTAAAATAAAGATTACTATTATAGTTTATATTGATTATAATAGCCGCCGTTTAGGTATAACCGCGTATATATTTATAAATAAAATAAATAACCGCGTTTACGCTTTTTATAAATATCCGTAGTTATATAAGCCTTTTATAAAGTGCGTTTTAAGTAAATTAGGCGTATTTAATAATGCCTACTTTTATTACTAATATAACGGTAAAGTTTTTAATTGCGAGTTCTATAAATTAAAACGCGGTTTGGTTTATTTCTAGATTTATAAGTCCTTTTTTAAACTTGTTTAAATTAGTTTAAACTAGTTTTAGTTTATATAGCTTTATATAACCTTATATTAATTTATTATTTAACTAAAGCCTTTAATACCGAAAATAACTAATTGCTTAAAATTACGGAGTCTATATTAATAAAAGCTTTAATTAGTAATTTAAAAGCGGTTTATAATAAAATTATTAATAAATTAAACTGTTATAATTTTGGTTTTATTATATTTTCGGCTAAAAAAAAAAAGATTTAATTTAATATAAAAATATATAAATCGGAACCGGCTTATTAAAATAAAAATGGTTTTGCTTTAAAGCTTATAATTACGATAATATATATAAGCAAGCGTTTATTAAAGAATATACCCGGATTTTGCTTTTAAAAAAAATAGTATTAAAAACTGGCTTTATTATATATTTTGCCTTATACCGGGTATTTTAATAGTATTTAAGGCTATTTAGGGCTATTTAAAAAAGTATTAAAGTAAAATGCCTTATATATATAAAATTAATCTAACGCTGTTTAGCTTTAGGCCTAATTTTTTTTAATTAAATATATTACGATAATTTTTCCGCTATTATTAATTTATTATAATTTAGTAACGTATATTTTTAATTATAATTAATTAAAATTACTTTAGCTATTTCTTTTTTTATTTTTTATTATAACTATATATTATTAAGTTTTTTATTATACTTTAGCTACGTATCGATTTCGAACTATATAAAGCCTAAATTATTTAATAATACTAAAACCGCGTTATTTATAATAAGATTATTTTAATTTTAAATAAAAAATATAACGTATTAATTAGCCGGAAATTACTAAAAACACGTTTAAAAAAGTAGCAGATCCTTTTGAATTAAGCCCGTATAAATTTAACTAAGTTTATATAAATTAAAGTTATTAATTTATTTATTATTTACGGGCTTAATAATACGAATATAGTGCAAAAACTTCGGTTTAAAGGCTTTTTTATTTTAAAAACAGGCGTAAAGAATATCCGGTAAATATATAGCCTTTAACGCCGGGCGATTTTAAAACTAATTCGTAAAAAACAAACTACGATATATACTTTTTTTAAAAACGAAAAAACGAAATAAAATATAATTAAACGTTTTAATCGATAATTATTTTAAATATATTTTTACTAACGCGGATATATTTTATTTTAAAATTATATTAACGATATATATAAAAAAACCTATTTTTAAAAGGCTATAAACCGTTATTTAAAGCATTGTGTACGTAATTAAAGCTTTATAAATTTAAGCCCGAACTATTAATAGTTTATCGATATTTATTTAAAATTCGGTATTTATAAATTCGAAATATACTTTACGATTAATGCCTATTTCCGTTTTATTATTTAATATTATTATAGTTTTATAGTTTATATAGTACGATTAGTATTTATATAATATATTTATATAATAAAAAGCTACGGATTTTTTCCGTAATTGTTCCGATTTAACTATAGATTAAAAATTAATATAATAGTTTCGGTATATTATTTTATATTTAATAGTATACGTAATAGCCGTTTTTTTAAACGGGCCGGTATATAAATATTCGGGCTTAAATTAGGGCTAAACTAGGTTTAAAAAATAATATATTTATTCGTTAGTTTTAAACCGTATTTTGTTATAAATTTTATTAAATTTAAAAAGCTATTATTATTTTAAAACTATTAGATATTTAGCGGTAATATAATAAATTAAAAGTTAAAAAGTTAATAATTAAAGATTTAGTTTAATAAATTAATATTTTAGCAAATATATAATCTATTTTATATATTAGCGTTTAAATTTATATTAACCTATATCGATATATATAAAAGTTTTTTAATTAAATATATAAAATAATTAAAAACTAAATACCGGATTATTTTAAAAATCGTATTATAATGTTATATATTTATATACTAGTTATTTGTTACGAATATAAACAGTTCGTCGAGCTTTAAAATACGTATTATATTTAAAATTAAAAAAATCGTTTATATATAGTGCTAAGTAAATTATACGAATTATTTACGATATTAGATCGAAAAGCCGGCTTTATTAACTATAAAGCAGAATTTAACCTATTATAATTCGAATATTTTAAAGGTATAGCGGATTTAAACGAAATTAATATTAACGCTTATTTATTAACAATTATTATATAAATATATAATAAATTAACGGCATTATATAAAAAACGGTTAAAAAACGGGCTAGTATTTAAAATAAAAAATCTTTATTTTCGAGAATATATACGTTTACAGGATAATTTAAAATAATATATATTATACCGGCGTAAACCGCTTTGTATTAAAATAAAAAAGCTTATATAAATTTGGAAAACAATTATAAACAAGTTATAAATAATTAAAGTGCCGGTAAACTAGTTTTTCGAATATAAATAAAAAAATAAGCGTTAAAATTTATATACTAAATATAAATATATAAATAATATTAAATACTTTTATATAAAAAAATTCTAATAATTATATTTATAAAATAAACAAATATAAAGTTTTATTAAATAATTTTAAAAATTTATTATTACTATTATTATCGGAAATGTTCTTATTTTTATTTATAATAATAGTTTTTAAGTTTAAAGGACCAAAACTTAATTTACAGTTAACGGCCGAATAAAAACGTTTATAAAAGCTAGTCGGTAATAATATAAAAATAAGCGTTTTTAAATTATTTATAGCGGTTTAAGCGGCGCGTTTAATAATTAAAAATAAAGGCAAAAATATATAGCGGTTTTTAATAGTTTAGGCTTATATAAACGTAGAAATAGCTAATTTTATATAGTTTAATTTAGAAATTTTAAATTCCGTTTTAATAAACGTTAAAAAAAAAGGTTTTTTTTTAATAAGGTTTAAAAAAACAGGTTTTTTTTTAATAGTTTTAGAAATAAACTTCGGGGCTTGTTTTTTTTACGTAGTTTTGCTTTTTTTTTTTTTTTTTAGTTTTGCTTTTTTTTTATTAATATATAAAAGTTTGTTATTATTTAAATCCGCCCGTATTTATTTATAGCAAAAAAGGTTAATATTAAATAAAGCGTTAAAACCCCTTTTTTTTTTTTTTATTGCTTTTTTAATATTAAAGATATAAATAGGTTATAATTTAAATAAAGCTAAATTAATAACCTAGTAGTTTTCGTTTTATATTACCGGTTTTATAATATAATAAGTTAAAAAAATAAACTAAAAAGGTAAAAGCTTAAATTTTTGTTTAAAAAACTCGATTAATACCGCGTAGTTATTAAAAACTTAAATAAAAAAAAAGTAAATAGCGTTAATTATTTTAATTTTTTTAACTATAGCGGTTTTTATATATTTTAGTTTTAAAAAGCGTCGAATTTATTTAATATTATAGTAAATAACGAGTTTTATAATACTAAGACTTTTTTTTATAGTATTTTTTTTATTAAATTCCGCCTATAAACTATTAAATCGATAAAGTTTTGCGGTAATAAATTTACGTATAAAGCTTTGCCGAATTTTTTTATCGTTTTTTACGTTATTAAAACTAAAAGCCGGCGAAAATATCGCTCGGAATATTAAAATATAAAAAAGGTTAACGGGTTTTGGTTTAATTACGACTAGAAATAAAGTCGTTAAATTAATTGCCGTTTCGATTTATTTCGAAATAAATAGCGTATTTTATCGAAAAAAGATATTATAATTAAAACAGCTTTTTAATTAGCGATTACTTATAAATATAACGTTATAATTAATAATATAACGAAATATAATAAAGAATAATAAAAAAATAAAGAATTTAAACCTATATAAATTAATATAAAGCAGTATAAAGCAAAACTTTTTAGTATAAAAACTTATAGTAATTATATACGTTAATAAGTTTAGATATAAAACAAGCCCCGGTAAAAAAAAGATATATTGCTAAAAAAAACAGAGACTCGGTTAAATATATAAAGGTGTGGCTATAATAACCTAAAAAGGGTTTTTGCGCAGTTAACCTTATGGCCAACCGTACCTAAGCGCCTGTGGACACCTATACGTACCGTAGTGCGAGACGCGGACGCAGGTAACAACTCGGCAAGTTACCGCAGCAGCCCTCTCGTTACCCGGCTTGTTAGATGCTAAGGTACCAATCAATGCATGTCCCAGGATGCCGCCGATATGATTTCAAGGATCGTCCCGAATACAGAGCTGCGATTTTATGCCAACGTGGCTGGAGACGCAGGGAGCATCCAAGCTGGAACAAGCAGCAGTTCGGGAGACGACACAAATGATGTAATGGGACGGTATCTCTAGATATCGGCTGCAGCTGGGCTTGCCCGCCTTCCAATAGTGTGTGAGAGAGTCAGTAGAACCTCAAAAGTCGACGAATTTGAGTTTGACATTTCCGTTAGCACAGGCCACTACTTTCAGAGGTATCTTGATACGGCCGCCGAGCTTGCTCGCGGTCTCCGGATCAAGTTCAGCTCTCGGGCGTCACTGCAGCTCGCTGACATGCCTCAGTATGGATGGTATCATAGGAGGAGCGACGTCGTCCAGCAGGCTTCTCAAAGTAGCTCTACCGAGGTTCCTAGCTACATGTCGTCCAGACTAGTACGGATTATTGCTCATGATTTCTCGTCCCGACGGCTTCGTACCAAGCCGTAGTCAACAATTCTCATTGATGATTGGACTTGACGAAGCAGCAAAGATAGGTAGTGATCCGTCCGTGGTTCAATATATTCCATGGTGTCTATGCCGAGCATTCGCTTGCGAAAATGTGCTTGTTTGCCGTGTTATATTAAAATGATCTATTTAAAGACCACGGCGGAAAAATGGGATCATCTGGTTGGTGTGCTTTATTCTTTCGATGCTTCGATCCTTCTATGCATGATGATCCCATGCTCGCCAAAGCATCTTTTACGATAGTCTACACAAGTTGGTCCCGAAAATAGAACAACAGATCGTAGCCCCAGACTACCAAGGCCGGAATCGGCCTATGCAGTAGCGAAAGGAACTTGCCGTACGAGTAGAGTGCATGCCAGTAACCGTCGCCAGCGATTCAATCGATTCTTCAGACGTCTTTTTCGGTGATTAACGATAGTCATACATCGAAAAACAAGTCAACGGGCTTTGATCTTATCCTTGGACATTTCTCCCTCCGGAAGGTAATCAACTGAAGTTCAAGATGCGATACATATATCAAACCAGCCAGGCTCTCATTGTACCAATTCTTTCGGAGAGTCGCTTAGCGGCCGAAAAGAAGATATGGTCCGTCAAATGAAGGCGTGAAAACATCATGAGGTACAAAATCTGTCTCCTGAGCCTGTTTTTCTAATTCTTTCGTAAGACATCGTTTGACCCGACATGGCGAAGTCAAATGTATAGTGCCATAAGGTCTCGGTATCGACAACATAAGCGCCGTATCTGCCATAGCGCTACTAGTATAGGCGTGGTGTCCGGGACCGAGAGGTTGGCCATCATCTCGCATTCGAGCATCTTCATTCTCTAATGGTAGCCCACGTTCAGGCTTGTACGAAGGATTCCGGAAATGCTCAGAATGTACTAAGAGTGTAAATATTGATGCTGACTTGTGTCCTGGATAAGATGACTATTGATGATGAGAGGCTTGCTTATTATCTGCTGGGATTTTATTTTATTATAGCCCTCTCGGTACGGGAGAAGACACTGGCTTCGTTGATATATGCGCGATGATATTAGCCAAATTTGCAAACGCAAGTCACTATTCTCGTCACTGATTGCGCAAGTACATTGATTTCCTCAGAGTCTATCTCTGCAATGTAGGTGAAGAATAGACTACTAATTGCAGTAAAGGTTGTGTCCCCGACAGGAATACATGTTCTGTCTATATCTCGCTGGCCCTGATACTATCGACTTCAGGAGCATGAAGAACGTATGCCATAAAAGAACAAAGATCATGATCTACGTCGATCTCCTTTGCCAGCCGATATTGGATCACAGGTGGTCGACAGTACATTTAGAAAATTCCTACTGAGTAGAAAGACAAGTGTGTAGAAAAAGATCACCAATTAAAGTCGCCGAAGCCAAGAAAAGTACATGTACATGTTGTGTCGCCAACAACCAACCATCATAGCGTTGACGAGATAGCGATGGACCGATTCAGTTTGGAGGTTCACGGCTTAGCCAAAGCCCATGTGCCCAGCAATGTCTAAGCCGATATATTCATATCTCGGACATATTAATCTGAGCCTTAGGATTCTGTTCGGGTAACCCAACCAAATCATGAATAGTTCGTAAGGAACGCTCGGCTAAGACTTGACGCAAATGCTTTCGTTTCGTTTTATAAACTGGGTGATCAACAAGCTGACGCTCGATGCCCTCCGGGCATTGAATTCGAAGCTGTAGCCCAGCCACCCGCCAAGCTACCTCTTCGGCCAATCATTTGCTTCCCGCCATACTTCGCGCACGGCTTCGGAAAACGTGTTTTAATCGACCGTGTAGCTTCGAACCTGCTTCAAATTTGATATAATTGGGATCGTTCGATAGATCGCGTTTTGCGTGACCTTTTGAAATACGTGCATCGAAGCGTAATTGCCACGGCTCGCCTCCGGGGAGCCGAAGGTCGAAAACTGCGGGGCGAATGCAGCTATATGATTGGGCGACGGAATTGTGGCAGTACTATTTTGTTGAAAAAGACTTAGATGGCGTTAAGTCGTGAGTGATGCTGGGGTTTATACTTTCGGTCTAGTAGTAGCGGCTTTGAAATAAGTTCTCGTTGAGATATATACTTATACAAGTTAAGCCAGAGTTTGGAATTCACAGGTAGACAGATTTACAGTTTGGAAGATTATGTTACCATGAAGAGTAGGTATTGAGTTGGAAACATAATGCTCAGACTAGTGCGGATGAACGGTGCCTCGATGCAATGAGCAACGAGTATTGCAACCATACAGGAGTTTACACAACACAAATCATACCATAATGGAGTTTCCATGTGATGGAGGCTCCTTTTCAATGAATAGAGCTCGTTGTAGGCATTTGAAATGCTAGCAAGGAAAGGAGCTGTACTTAGGCTTAGATGAAAAGATTTTGATAGCTGATTAAGGGTAAGATGTCGGCGCCAAGCCAGAGTTACATGAATAATTCACACTCGACCTTATGAAGCAGCTCACATTCAATACAATAAAACTGAGGTAAACTCAGGAGAGCGAATACCATGTCCAACGAAACCATAATAAGTTTCTCTGTTTGTAATAGGATCTCTACCCGCTGACGCTGGTTGTGGCGATAATCATTCGAGTGTCTTGTAACCGAAGTGACCAGATACAAGACGAGACGTCACTCGGAAGCGACAGGCCCTGGTCATGCAGTCTCCTAGCTGACCAAGATGACATTTCAAGCGATTTCGACTAATACGAATAGGAGACTGCAGCTCCACGTACCTACCTAGGTACTTGTTGTCTTTGGTATCACTAGAAATGCTAAGTTGTCCTCCGCTAGTATTGGAGTGCTATCACCAGCAAGGCTTGAATTAGACCATGCATTTTTCTATATTTTTATAAACAGCGCATCATATATGGAAATGTGATAACAAAACGCCTTGGCCTATAAAGGCGGTCGGTCGAGAGACTCTCAGTTGGAGTATGTCCGGTTAGACTGGTTTGACACATCAGATATCACACACTCACACTTAACGGTCGCTGTTGACAGTTTGTGTCTTCCTCGTTCGGTTGTGATTGTTGGAGTGAGAGGGTTGTTGTTGTTGTTGTGATTACGTGACAGGCTGCTGATGGACGGATACAAAAGGTGTGGAGGTGCCCTGGGGCAACGGGCCGGATAGTCCAGGTCGCCTTGGGGATCAGGCGGCAGCGCTTGGGCTTGTCAGCTCTGGACCCAGGAAACAACGAGCTAGAACCTTCACAACAGCTAACGACGACTATTTCCCCCCTCGCTGTAACACGACAAGGGAATCGACTGCATCTTGCTGTGCGCCAATCTCCCGCAGCTGCGTAAAGTTCCTCAAAGCTCTGCGTAAAGCTCTGAGGCAGCCTCAACCGCCGTCGCCGTCGCCATTGCCATTGATGTAGCCGCTGGCCCCGCTTCCGCTCGACTGCCTCGACGACTTGGTCTATCGACTTTGCCACGTTGGAGTCTTATGTATCACCGCGTCAACTCTTCCAGAATCCTGCTGGGCCAATAGCCCGCCCTCGGACACGGCCTCCCAGCCCTATCTTACCGCCCTGCCGCCCTGCCCCGGTGTCCTGTCTCCCGTGTGGTGACCGTACCTGTCGCCGGTGCCTGTTGTTAGTTCGAACACTCTGTATAGAACTCAGCAAATCCTAATTTAGACTTAAAAAAGTCGAAAGCGACGCGTTACGAAGTACAATCGAACCACAAGCATGGAACCCTTCCCAGCAGCAGAGCCCGATGAGGGCTACTCCGAACATCCCCTCAACTCATCTGCCCTCGTCCAGCAGGACAATTTAGCCCTATCTTTGCGCTCTTCGGCCGAGATACCCGCCTGGCTGTCTGCTCAGATGCCTAAGCTATCCTTACATGAGAAGAAGAGCAAGCTGCCCGACCACATTCTCAAGACAAGCTGAACACTAACTGAGACGCACAACAGATCTCGCCATGCTGATATTGAACGAACTCCCCACTACTGCCATCGCCGACATCGTCGTAAAGCACCTGAATCCTCGTCTCTATATCAACTTCGTGAATCATCTGCCTCCCGAGATATGCTTGAAAGTGCTGGGCTATCTAGATGCTACATCACTGATCCATGTGGCCTTGTGCTGTCGAGGATGGTACATGTTGGCCGCAGACCACAAGTTGTGGGAGAAGTTGTACTATCTCGAGGGCTGGAAGGCCATAACTCCTGAAATACAGGCGGCCGAGAAGAGGATGAACGAGAGTTCACCTCCTTCTCAGGCACATACTCGTAAACTACAATCCATAGACGATGGTCACGTGGCTAAAAAACGTGCACTACGCAGCCCTTCGCCGCAGAATAACCCCGAAGACGAGGACGACTACGAGCTTATCGAAGCCGACGTAGACACGAGCCAAGAAGCCGCTGATGTCGTTATGTCGGGTACCAGTCTTTTTGGAGGAGGCCCTGGAGTCGGCGGAAGTGGCTCCTCTTTCCAGAGCAGTACCAGCGTAGTCCGCCGAATGACCGACCTAGTAATGAGGTCACCCAGTCCACTGCCCGAAGTAAACAACCATCTGCAATCTAGAAGGGGCAAAGGGAAGGAAACCGCAGTAGCAAAGAAATCGATGGTCATATCAACCCAGAATGATGTAGACATGGGTTTTGCAATACTGTCGAAGTCAACATTGTGGAATTACGACACGAGAAATCGCAGGTACAAGATGAATTGGAAGTATCTGTATTCCATGCGACGCAGATTGGAGGGGAACTGGGAGCGCGGTCGCTTCATTAATTTCCAACTACCTCACCCAGGCCACCCAGAGGAGGGTCATCGTGAGTGCATCTACAGCCTGCAGTACAATTCTGAACATCTGGTGAGCGGGAGTAGGGACAAGACCCTTCGAATATGGAACCTTCGGACGCGACGCTTGGCTCGACCTCCGCTCGCCGGACATAACGGCTCTGTCTTGTGTCTTCAGTTCGATTCGGACCCAGATGAGGACCTGATTGTTTCTGGGAGTAGCGATTCCGACGTGATCCTGTGGAAGTTCTCGACCGGTGAGATACTACAGCGTCTCGTGAAGGCTCATCGAGAGTCTGTTCTGAATGTCAAGTTCGATAAAAGAATATTGGTGACTTGTTCGAAGGACAGAAGTATCAAAATTTTCAACCGTCGTGAGCTCCGGCCCGGAGATCTGGGTTATAGCGAGCACCGCGCTGTCAAGCCAGTACCCGTGATCTTGCGGAGTTACGGATACGACGACTCGCCACTGGACCAGCTCGCCTTCACGCCTGCCTATTCTCAAATCGCCTGTCTAGAGGGGCACGGTGCTGCCGTGAACGCCGTACAAATCTGTGATAGGCAGATCGTATCGGCCAGCGGTGACAGGACGATCAAACTGTGGGACTGGCCAAGCCAGATCACGAAACGTGTATTTCTTGGTCACAGCAAGGGAATCGCGTGTGTACAATATGATGGACGCCGGATTGTTAGTGGAAGCAGCGATAACGAGGTCAAAGTATTCGACTCTGAGAGTGGGGTGGAAGTCGCCAGTTTGCGTGCGCATAGTAATCTTGTGCGGACGGTGCAGGCGGGCTTCGGCGATTTGCCATACAGTCGCGAGGAAGATCAACGGAAAGCCAAGGCCGTGGATGATGCTTATTTCCAGGCCTTGAATGGCGGCTACCTGGACCCTATGCAACCAGGCAAACGACGGACGGCCAATGCCGGTAGCAGTCGCCCAGAGGATATCACCGCCCTCGGAGCAAACCTCCCTCCGGGCGGGGGAGGAGGGCCGTATGGACGGATCGTTTCCGGATCTTACGACCAAAGCATCATAATCTGGCGCCGGGACCGAGAAGGGGAATGGAGACGGGAGCACACTCTTCGGCAGGAAGAGGCTGCAGCCGCTGCCTATAGACACAATCCTCGGACAGCGCCTTCTGTTCCGCCGCGCCGTCCTACTCCTTCCGCGGCCGAGGCCGTTGAGGCCACCGGTCATCAAAATTATCAAGATACGGGAAATCCGCCGCCACCGCCGCAACCCGCCAGCGCACCTCCGACTCTACAACGTCCTCCCACCCCTCAACCTAACGATGAACATCTTACCACCCCTTCAGCGACGGCTCACCATACTCTTCAGGCTACAGCCGGTCACGCCAGATTAATTGACCAGACGGTCCCTCAGGGACCTAGCGCACTCTTTGCTGCATTGCAAGCCTATCCTAGGTTGATTGCCTTTAATTCCCATATACAACTAGCCATCGACCGGGAGCCTGATGCGATCAGACGCTCTCAACTACGTCAAATAGTCAGTACCGCGATGGTCAGAGCTCATATTGCGCAAAGACGGAATCTTGCTGCATCAGCTACTACTACTGCTACTAGAGCGGAAGAAGCATCGTCTTCACAGACGTCCCACAACAACCAACAGGGGACTTCCTCGAGGCCGAGCCAGATGATGAGTTTAGCGCAGATGTTGAATACCGACACCGTACCTTCACCCCCAGCTGCCACGCCTACAAGCAACGGCGGCCCACCTCCTGTCGTTGCACACGGCACTACTTCCCCTCCCATTTTCCCTCAGCCATTCGCGGCTCCTTCCAATGTGCAGCCTGGACACTCGCAGACAACCCCAGTCGTCCGCCTACCCCCGACACCTAACCAGGACCAAGAGCAAGGGCTGGCGCAGCCGCAGCCGCAACCGCAACTGCCCGCCGGACCGCCGTCGCATCCCATCGCCGTGACGGACACGAGCCCGGCGAGAATCTTCAAACTGCAGTTCGACGCGCGGCAAATCATATGCTGTAGTCAGGTCAGCACCATAGTGGGGTGGGACTTTTGCAACGGGGACCCTGAGCTGGAGGAGGTATCACGGTTTTTTGGTACCATAGAGTAGACATATATGTGCGCTCGAAGGAAATGGCCATGCAAGACCAACGTAGGAAGAGTGGGAAGGATGATGTTGCACATTGTACATAGAGAGTAGTGAATACCAGGCGACCCGCTTCTTGATGATGAGCAACTTTGCTCGAGTTCTTGTGCTGTCCTGCCCATGTTTGAGCCCCGACAACGCCATTAAACGCCATAGCCATGTCCAGTATACCTTTGCCAGCCCGACGCCCGACGCCCCATCTACCATGACGTACCCACTTAACACACCATGTTCGTGTTCGTGGTCACCTCGCAGCCTCCTGAACCTTGGAACTCGACTCCGGGGGCTCGTCGATGAAGTCGGGCACCTCGTCCTTCATGAAGTCCGGGACACCACCGGCGTCAATAGAACTAGAGCCCTCGAACTCCATCTCAGCGCCCAGCATCTCGAGCTCAGCGTCGAGCTCGGCCTCGTCGACATCGTCGGGAACCTCGTAGCCACGACTCAGCGTCTCCTGGATCTCGTTGCCGACATCGAGCAGGTCGGCCATCTCATCCTGCATGCGCTCAATCTTATCCAGATCGACCTTGCCGTACTGTTTCTTGAGCTCCTTCTGCGTAGTTTTCATAGCGTCCACGGTGGTCATAACACCGGAGAGGTTATCCTGCATAGTCTGGGCCTGTTCCATGTTCCAGACTTGGCTCTGGAGCTGGTCGCGCTGGGACTCGTATTGCTTGCGCCGCTGCAGGACCTTCAGAGCCTTTTGCTTCAGCGCGGTCTTGCCCGGTCCGTCGCGCATTTTGGAGATTTTGGTTTGGTAGGTTTGTAGCTCGGCGTTTATCGAGGCGATTTTCACGTCGACGGTGGAGATTCGCGTGTCGATGTTGGAGATGGCGCTGTTGAGCGTGGGTTTGGGCCCCGTGGACTTGCTGCCGAAGAGGCGGTTCATGGTTGCGGAGTTGAGGGTTCGAATGGCTTGGGGGGGGGGGGGGGGGGGGAGATGAAGAGAGACGCTCGATCAGAACTAGACGGGGTTAGGAGCGCGACTCGACGAAGCTGTGTGCGATCTTGGAGCTGGAGCGCAAACAGGTGAGTTAATGGTGGGCAGCAAGTTTTGCGTGGTCGGGTCGGGCTTGAGGTTTGGCGACTGTTGGAGGGGCAGTCTCGGCGTTGTGGCAGGCTCCAGTCATTGAAGCCGAGTCCCCCATAGCGTTCAAGTGATGGGGAGAGGCAATAGGTAGGTAACACAGCTGTCGGTCGGTTGCTGGACAGATGGACTGGCTTCACCCTAATAAGGGCTTCAACACCAATGTGACTCTCTATTCCCCCTCTTCAACACGCATCGATGAAATAACTCATTGTTGATGCATTTTTCGCATCGAAGAACTAATTTGTTCACAGACAGAAGGCATCATTCCCCCAATTTATCCTGTTCGAATAGTACGACGGGCATCTCAAAAACGCCAGGGGGAATACGAAGTCAAGTCATGCCCATGAGCTTTGAAGTAGAGATGCAACATGAGTCCTCCATATTCTATATTCAATTTTGCCATTTCTAATTCTAATTCCTGAGACGTCTTATCACAAGACGTCTATCCGTCCTAACGTTGACTAGGTAGGTATCCTGTCAATTTAGTTCTCACACCCCCACACGCCGCCTTTGCTGTATAGGTAGGCTCCAATGTATCCGTGGCCATCATGGATGGCTCTGACAATAATGCAGCCGGGCTAAGTACCGCCTTGACTCTCATGATTCGGTGTTATGAGCGATGCTCTGTACACGGGCAGTCTCTTCTCTCGTTGTTGCGGGACGAGCGGTCAAAGTCGGCGGCATAACATTGTGCTAGTCCAACCTCCAGTATAGGTATTCAATACACGCGCCCGACGTATCAATCTACTCGTCAAATGCGAGCTGAAGGGCTCACTCAAAAGGACTGGCCTCAATGTTGACTGAAGAAAATGAGGCGCCATCGGTGTTGTTTTTGTAGCTGTCGTTGCGCCTTGCCCTGTTGGGATAACTGGCTTCGATTAGATCCGGACTGGCGCTTATGAGTAGTCGAATTGGCTGGTGAGTATTCCTGTACTTTCTTTTTCACGATCTCGACAGCTGTGTTGTCCATGTCTGTCACCTAGACCACACCAACGAGGTCCGCATTGTGCAGCAACACATAATAAAATTAGAAGAGCGACCGTGGAGCCCGCGGCAACGCCAAGGGCGATGGGCAAATCGGTAACGAAGCTTATCTTCTTAGCAATATCGACTCACGCGTGAATATCCGTGGCGCGGCGATTGGCTCGACGATATCTAGGTGCGCTCTCTTTAAATATGCGGTCTAGAATCATGAATAGGTGCCCGAAGAGTGCCCGAAGAGTGCCCGAAGAGGACGGGGAAGAAATGTACTCATAAATTGATAAATCCAGGAGCAAAATCTCGTCAGCATCGAATAACACTTTCTGCGTGGCGGCGGTACAGCATAGCCATTGTCGCAGCACATATTGCAGGACCCTTCCAATGTTATATGTAGCGAGCGATCCGACAGGCCCCAGGCGACCACTCGAGATGGACGAGGATGGACTGATCCAGGCATCGTTTCAGACAACGCCGGCAGCGGGGGCCCCTGCCGAGCTGCCGAGCTCGTGTGGTATACGATACCTGGCATACTCTTAAGCGATCCTCTAATGCGATCACGATGTCCCTAGTGTTTACATGTAATTGTAAACAGGTACCGAACCCGGGCGAGCTGCCCGTCCGTTGAAACTTGAGTTGAATCGGTGGAAGCTACTTAGATAGACATTTGTCATTACTAGGCATTGGACCGCAACGACGTTGGTCCAAGAAATCAAGTCGACATCCAACGACAATCTGCTATGTGAGCAGTGTGTGGAAAGATCAATACTGATGAGCTGATGAGCTGATGAGCTGATGAGCTGGCGAGCTGGCCCACGCGCGTCTTTCCAAGACGTTATCCAGGCCGATGTGGGCCACGAAGTACTGCTGGCGCCCTGGCACGTCCAGACAGGCGCCAAGGTGACGTCAGTGAGTTCCGAGTCTTGATTCGCAGTACCACTAGGGAGCCTTTACTCCGCCACAACAACAGACAAACCCGACAATCACGAAGCTCTCGCACTCATCATGAGCACGACGACGACGACCACCATACCAGTAGAGTAGCCGACGTCTCAGATAAATCGTGAGACAATGAGCTATGCATTCCGAGCCTGCTCTCCCCTGACAGCGGCCTCGAGCTTTCGGCGGCTAGCGAGCTACAGAATCAACCGCACGCCATGTCCTCCCTCTCCTTTATCGCGTCCTAGAGCTCAGTCACCCGCCGTCTTCAGTCCTCGGTTCCTAGCGACCGGGTCGAGTCCAACGGAGAGTCTGATTGCCGACGAGACCGCCCGTGAGACGAACAAAGACGACCAGAAGATTTTTAAGCAGAGAGAACAAGCGGGCATCGACGAAGCTACCAAGCAACAGATCAAACGACCATGGCATAGGCAAGGCGCGGACCAGTCCCCAGTCGAAGAGTCGCATCGTAACTTGAACAAGTCCATGACCAAAGGTGAGCAGGCTCTTCCCGGACTTTTGGATAGAAACTGACAATGTTTCCCGTTTCCCAGGGACCCTGTTGACCACGCCTACGCGACTTCTCAAGCTAATCCTACCGCTTCCTGTCGACGTCACCCATGACGAAAACGGAAACAAGGGTGAATTCCGGGCCATAGCTCAAAATGAGGACATTCAACCTCTTGCGCTCCTGGTGCATCCACAACAGCCGCTTTCGTACCTCGAAAGGTTGATACAGGCGGAATTGCCCGCCGTCCAGGACAAAGATGGTCACGAGAAACTCCCCAGCGTTTATTTTCTGGCCGAGGCCTCGGAGCGCGACGGGCAGGGGCAGAAGAAAGAGAAGTCCGGATCGAACATCGCGTCATACTCGGGGCTCGGACATGAGGGCGAAGACACACCTGCGGAGAAGCAAGACTGGGTGCGCTGGAGCAGTTCTACAGAGATAGGCGACTTTATTCGAGATGCCGCTCGTGGTCGTGAATTCGCCATCTTCATCGATGGACCTGACGTAGAGATATTCGTCGGTGTGCCGAGTTTCAATGATCGAACTCATTTCATGCGATCCCGGCTCCGTCGCATATCTCGCACTGTAGAGCACATGTCCAAAGTCAAGCAGGAGTGCGATCAGTTGGCTCACCGTGGGGCGCATAGGTTGGCCAAGGCTGGCTTTGCGGCCTTGTCTGGATGGTGGGCGACTGTCTACTTTGTGACTTTTCACACCGACGCTGGATGGGATCTCGTGGAGCCCGTGACATATCTCGCAGGCCTCACCACCATCATGGGCGGTTATCTCTGGTTCTTGTTCATCAGTCGCGATCTCAGCTACCAAGCTGCTCTCAAGATTACCGTGTCTCGCCGGCAGAATGTACTATACCAGTCCCACGGCTTTGATGCACAGAAATGGGAGGTGTTGGTCCAGGACGCCAACACATTACGCAGAGAAATCCGAACCATAGCCGAGGAATACGACGTGGACTACGATGAGGCCAAGGATCTCGGCGGAGAGGAGGTGAAGGAAGTCTTGGAGAAGGAGGAGGATAAGAAGCAGAGACAGACAGATGACGAGAAGAGCGACTCCAAAGATGAGAAGAAGCAGGACAAGAAAGAGAAATGATTCGGTAATAATAAGCGATGTACATCACTGTGGTTGATTATTCACACGAGTTCGGTTATTGGACGAGACTATACCTAGATCTAATAAAATAGACAGAGAAATGCACGGCATTCGAAATGCCGAATTTCTGAACCGAAGAGTTTTTTTCTCTATTGCCCTGAAATTTTCCTGTCTCCCTTTGAATTCTCTGTCCTTCTGACATAGATACATCGCGTCATGGGCCATCTGTAACGTGAATGGTGGTCTACTTGTTCAGCACCTGGCGCAAAATTTCAACCTGCTCAAGCACGCAGCTCTTGCTCGTGCCACCACGGGCGGAGCGCATCTCGACGCTGCGCTCGTAATCGAAGTACTCAGCAATGTCTCGCTCGAAACGTGCGTCGATGGACTTCAGTTGCTCGTAAGAGAGCTCATTCATAGGAGTCTTCGTCTGCTCTGACATGGCTACAACACGTCCAGAGATGTGGTGAGTCTCGCGGAAGGGCACGCCCTTCCGGACGAGGTAGTCGGCGATATCGGTCGCAAGCATGAAGGGGTCGAGAGCGGCACGCATCTTCTCGGGAGAGATGTCCAGCGTGGCCAGCACACCGGTCGAGATCTGGACGCTGTCGCTGACCGTCTTGATACCGTCGAGCATGACCTCCCAGCTCTCCTGCAGGTCCTTGTTGTATGTGCTGGGCAGGCCCTTGAGCGTTGTCATGAAACCTGACATCTGGCCGAAGACGCGCCCGCTCTTGCCGCGCAGCAGCTCAAGACTGTCCGGGTTCTTCTTCTGCGGCATCAGGGAGCTACCTGTCGAGTAGGCATCTGCCAATCGCACGAAACCGAACTCGCCTGTGGAGTAAATGATCAAATCCTCGGCCCATCGTGAAATGTGCATCATGAGCATCGATCCCCACTGCAACGTCTCGGCGACGAAATCTCGATCAGCTACAGCACCCATAGAGTTCCAGAGAAGCCCCTCGAAGCCCAGCTCCTCTGCCATCATGTCGCGGTCGATACCAAACGGGTTTCCGGCCAACGCACCGCAGCCCAACGGACTCTTGTTGATACGGTGTGAAACCTGTCGCAGTCGCTCCAAGTCGGAGGCGAATGCGAGTGCATGCGAGAGCATCCAATGGCTCCATCGCACCGGCTGTGCGCGTTGCAAGTGGGTGTACCCTGGCATGACATGTTCAACCTCCCGCTCGGCGCGGTCTGCGCATACCTGCAAAAACGTCACTAGGTGCGACTCGAGTTTTTTCAGCTCATCGCGCAGCCACATGCGCATGTCGCAGACTACCTGCTCATTGCGGCTCCGTCCTGTGTGCAGCTTGCCTGCGACCTCCTTGCCAATGATCTCGCCCAGCCGGCGCTCGTTCGCCGTGTGAATGCTATAGCTGTGGTCAGCGGAATGTGTCTCTGTCAAGTCCGATGTCGGACCGATGGCGAACAATGGCACAGAACCACGTACTCTTCATCAACGCCCGGTACGATCTTGAAGCTACCCTCGTCCCATTCTTTCATGACGGCGCGGAGACCAGTCTCGATTTTCTGAAACTCATCTTGGGTGATGACGCCGCCCTTGCAGTTCGCTCGGGCAAAGGCGATGCTCCCTAGTATGTCTTGCTTGTACGCCGTCTTATCGATGTAGATACTCTCGTTGTATGCCACCATCAGAGGGTCCAGGCCGCCTGTGACGTATCAGACACTATTGAAGAAGGCCACACGAACTTGATCAAAGCAGTTCTTTCTCGAGACAGGCATCGAACTTGCACCTTGTTCGCACAGCCTACAGATCCCTTAGTGGGACGAGATGGGGTGACTTTGATCTACGGAGAATCAAAAACGTACCGGTGAAGCGGCCGCCCCAAAGCATATTCGCCTCGGGTTTTGTATCGGAGGCCATGATGGAGGAGGAGCTGGAGCTGAGATTGGGAGGGGATGGTGGAATCGTGCGACGTGGGTGATTTCAGCTTAAGACAATGAATGATATGCTAATTTATGTCCCCGAGGTGTCTGATGTCTGTTGACTCATCTGGTTGCGATTTGTTGACGATGGTAGTCAGGGCTCTGCAAGCTGAGATAAGAGGTCAGGATAACAGTTCCAGGCTCGACAGCACCGGAACTTTCAACACCCCTGGTGACGATCCGTTATGCAGCTAAATGCTATCTGAAGATGCCGGCAAGCGCTGTCCATACATTAATACATGTCGATTGCCTGCCGGTGGTGGTCACTTATTAGGTACTGCGTCTAGGTACCCTATGTATGTACATGTAGATATTACTTCAGTATTCGTGTGCTTGCCTATATGTACCTGCTTTCCGGAACTCCAAGTTCGATCTTGACTCGCGCTGCTTCTGAGTTTGATTTGATGCCTTGGGTACCGGATCTAAACTGTGTGTTTGGGATGATACACTGCGAACAGGCTTGGAGTCATCTGGCCATTGCGGTCGCCCCGGTCATCGGCCGGCCTGTAGAACAACCAGGCGGAAAAAGGAAAAGGATATCGATCCTAATATCCACGATACCTAGTCAGTGTGCCAGAGCCGAGCCGGAGGCCTTTGGTCACTTACATGCACTGCCTTACACATCCAACCTCACAGACAATGTATATATAAAAGCAATTACCTACCACCATTGACCACTGGCAGTCTACTACCTAGTACCTCTATCTACTGCACATGCAGCCGTACCTAGCGCAAAGTCTACTAATAAGTAGTAACTGGCCGGTGCATAACGATTAGGTAAGGTGATTCCCCATCGAGGATACATGTAGCGACAGCGATACATGTATATACGGTAGTTTGACATTTGTAACGAACCCAGTCCCAACCTTCCAACCTCGCCAACCTCGCCAACCTCGTCAACCTAAATCCCCTGCGCATCAGCCTCTCATACAGCTGCATATCTGCACAATTGGATTGCATGGATGCCGCAAGTCCACAGGAAGCGAAGACAGTTACAGATTACCTACCTCCTTACGCAGACGATGTCACCTAAGGTACCGGCTGGCTATGGCAAGGGGCCCACATGGCTACTAGGTACCAAGTGTCCTAGAAAAGGCACATACAGGCACTTGGAACCATACCTTAGGTACCTACCTTATGTACATACCCCATCTCCCCCGCCGAACATACGATCCACGGAAACTAACGATATCGTAATAAGTAGCAAACAAGGAGTGCATGAGACTGGAGGTGACCGAATCTGGCTATCGTTGGATGTCAATGTGTGACCACAGGATCTCCAATCCCAAAGCCACTTTAGAGTCCGCTTCAGCTATCCAACCTACCTACATAGGTACCGGTACCTTAGGTAGATGCCAAATTGAAGCCTCTCTCTGTTCTTCACTCACCGGCGGCAGTTTCTGCTCAGAGATAGACGCGTTCTATCCATTTCTCCATTTCTCGCGTGTCGGCTTCCTGAACCAGACAGCGGAGCCAAATGCTGGCAAACCAAGCTTCATTCGTCCCGGGGAATAGAGCATCTCAAGTAACCTGAGAGGCGCCAAAGAAAGGATGGCACCCTCTCACGTCTACCTGCCTGATGGCCAGAGCTTCACGGTACAGCCAGTCTTCGGGGGCCTGTTCTTCAAATCGAATGATCTCAACACTCACCCAACACCCTTTCCAGCGGGATGGAGTGTTTCTATACATACCGAAGACGCCGGTGGAGAGGAACGAGGACAGCCCGGAATCGAAAACCACGCCACGAAGGCAGAAAGCCGTCAAGGGTCACACCGTTTCACCAACCCAACTCTACAAAACGACACTTTATTCATTTCTTCCATATCAAACCCTTCGAGTGATGATTTCAAGCCCCATGCCAGCCCGTCTCGCCAAATCGCCTTGATGCTCTATGTGTCGCTCTACTGGTACTTTCAGCAACAGCCAGAACCTTCGCCCCACGTGAGCAGCGAAAGGTCCAAGTACACACCTTCAGAGGCACGACCTAGAGGCGAATGGCGAATAAACATCAAGCGGGATGGCATCTTCCGAACCAAGAATATGATTCCGAAGCTCGAGAGGATGGGGTTGATTACAAGCTTCGATACCTCTGTCGGCACCGGTCTCTCGGAAAAGGAGCATGGCTGGGATCGCATGTTTGTGACACGCCGCATGTTCTGGCAAATACATAGTGGCATATTCCTGTTCACGCTGCAGCCCCTGAGGTATCAGTCCTCTTATCCAGGATCACCTGTCACGAGTCGTCCAACTTCCCCGACCAGGACAGATTCCAGCAACCAAATATCTTCCTTCAGCCATATGACAGCGGATATCCCGGGCGGGCCGATACTAGCCACTTCGTCAATGGCGCCGTCGTTCCCCATCGGCCCTTATTACTCTGCATCTCACCTACCCACCTACTATCCTCCACCTCCTTTGCAGTACACCATGACCAATAACATACGGCACCCCCGTCGCCAAAAGCCAGCGGGGATGGGCGAGACTTTCTACTCGAGATTCGTACCCAGCGTGGGAAAATACATCTCATTCAGAGTGGCGTCGCTGTCACGAGACCCTGTTCCGCATTTTGGCCCGGTCTCGACGCACGAGAAGGATGAAAAGAAAGCTCGCTTGTGTGCTCTTTCGGACGATGCGCTTATGCAGATGTGGCTATCGAACCCACGCGTCTCAGCGTTCTGGGGCGGCTATCATCCCAGTTTCCTATCCGACGCCTTGAAATCGCCACACTCTTTCCCAGCAATTGGTCTTTGGGACGGAGTCCCGTTTGCATTTTTCGAGCTTTACTGGGTCAAAGAAGACGCGCTAGGTCAACAGATGGGAAATGATGCACAGGATTTCGATCGAGGAATACACGTTTTTGTTGGTGAAGACTGGGCCCGTGGGCAAGTCACTGCCTGGCTATCGAGTCTGGTGCATTATTGCTGGCAGGCAGACAACCGCACCATGAATATCTGTCTGGAACCAAGAGTGGATAATACGAGGTACTGTTTCATCCGTTTCACAATTGCACGGCGACTAACCTAACCAATCATCAGATTTATTAACCTCCTGCAAGATGCGGGCTTCGCGAAAGAAAGGCAGGTCACATTCCCACATAAGCAGTCCTGGCTCTGTCGACTGAGGAGGGAGACTTGGGAAGGACCGGCCTTGTAAAAAAGCGACGAGACATGTCCAGAAGTGTGAGTATATGGATCACACGAAAGACAGACACTGAGTTGGGATGCTGCTGGAGGGGTAAAGTTTCCGAAGATCGAGTGTTTCTTTATCTCGGCTCTGGCAACATTCTTCCTAATGCAAGATGCCGTCACAATCAGAGTAGTGCTCCATACGTTTATCAGATTTCTCTACGGCCGTCTATATACTTTACTTGTGGAAATGGGGTTCATATGAGAGCCAAGAGTCTTAAATCCAATAACAGTTCGTAACATATCCAACGGTGTACGTCAAACTAGACCTACAATAAATACCGTGTCACCCACGGAAGCGAATGAAACGGCAGTTTACCGTCATCCTGAGAATCCGTCACGAATAAGATCGCATGTACCGATGTATCAGAACATGAAAATGGCAATGAACGAAAAACTTCTATTAATTGATATATCAGAGAACACAGACCGGCTAGACAACATCTCGTTGATGTTGCGTGCGTGAAACCAAGAACTTTCTGTCAAGCGAATATCCGAGTCTTAATCGTCTATGTACCCAGAGCTGGCTAGACTCCGTCGGCTGTGCCGCGTTCTACTGGGAATCCATGGGTTGTACTTATAGAACCGAGTAGTGGCCATCTTGAACCATGAACGCCGATCAGCCTGGGTATCATGATATGTTCCTGAGCGAACATCAAAAATCTACGAGCTTCCCATACTCTTTGTTCTTCCGTTCTGTGGCTACCCCAAGAGACTATTCCGAGTCGCTATCGCGTTCGAGATCATACGAGCTTCAGAAGATAACTCGGGCGCGAAATCAACCGTGGACACGGGCTTATTACCCAATACGACAGGGAAAATGTTGTCACTCGTGCTGGCATCGCCTCTAGAGCTCACAGGTGGTTTTGGCGTCATGATTCGGCGACCCGAGGTTCCAGCAACTCGTGGCCCTTTGACTCTGTTGGAAGTTGAAGCGCGTCGAGGTCGTTTGGCGGGCAGTGTTCTCCAATCTGGCATCCAATCGCAACCCAGAACCTTGAACCCTACCGACTCTGGATGAGCTGCCCCTCGTTTCGTCCGTAAGCAATAGGAAACGTAGTTCTCATGGATCCAAGACAAAGTGTCAAACACGCACGTGTGTGATACACACGAGGCGGGTGTTACCTCGAAGTGTTTCCTTCGTTCTCCACCACTGGCGAAGGATACTGTGGCGCTTCGACTCTGGGGACAATCGTCTTGCGTGGTTGGCCTACGCAAAATCAGGGGGTCTACGAAGTAAAACGTCTCGAGATTCTCGAAAAGAGCTGCAAATTCATAAACATGTCGAGGATAAGGATGTTGAGTGAATTGGGAGGAATGGACCCGGCCGCATATGGCGCAAAGCTGGTTGTTGTCCCACTCATGATGATAACGAACAGCCAGATGGCGAATCTTAGCTAGCTGATCGAGATCGAGATGGTTTGTCCATCTGCCCAGGTGGTCTACCTCCGCTGTACTGGAGTGATGTGGGAAATCCCCCAGATTTGGGTAGTCGATGCACACGATGTCCAGAGACTTTTCTAGTAAAACCAGACGGCCATCGTCGAGAAACAGGTTGCCAAGTCGAGCCTCCAGCTTATCCACTATCGATTTAGATTCTTGACAAACAGTACGAAACTTTGCCAGCACTTTACGAACAACGACACAGTGGGAGCTGTCGGCCCGTTCATTGGCGAATAGCGGCTGCAATGTCGCCGAAAATATTGGCTTGTGGGCGTCTTGGGTCTTTTCAGTCGACCTAGCATCAGCAAAGGATAGATTGTGAAAACGTGCGACAATCGAAGTGGCAGTATCGACGAACTTGAGGAAATGAATGCCCGGCTGGAAGACGGCTTGTTGCCAGACTAAGTGACGAATGTCATACGGAAAGAGAGCAAACAGATGGAAGCTCTCCAGACCTTGGGGCATGGCGAAGTGGACACGGGCAGAGCGTAAAGGCTCATTGAGAATGCATGCCATCATTTCCAGTGATGCCCCTTGACACCGGTCGACGCAATGTAGGACAGGCCGAGAGGGGTGTTCCCTGGGATGCTCTCTTATAGCCCTGCCAGGCCGGGAATTGACGGATACGGATGATACGATAGGCACTTAGGAGCAAACGTTGGCCGCTGAGCTGGTCGGGCAAACTCGGTGTTCTTTAGAGTAATGCCGTGTAAGTTCCAACGTGGGGAGGCGATGTTAGTAGTGACGGATGATGAAAGGGTGACTACGAAGTTCAGGCTCGCGGATTGCAGGCAGTGCTGCTCAGACACCTGCGAGTTCTCAGATTCGTCCTGTACCTTGGGCGGGCAGACACACCCACAGACAGATACTAGACCTGCCGCAGAAGGAGGTTCAGGCAGAAGTGAAAGCCAGGTCGTTCTAGGTACTCAATTGCATCCATCATCGTGTTGGGTAGTAACGCCTACCACGTAAAATCTACGGCAATGACGCCCCAAGTTGATGCGGCCGAGAAATCGTGATGGTATAAGGTATGATGCGAACAGGGCAGCAACGATGGTCCAATATCAGGCAAGCTGCCAGGGAAATGACTCCCTTTGGTGCAAGCTCTCAGAGGGACAGACTGATGGTCAATACAATTTGCTCAATCTTAGTCACAACCTTGGGTAGCTGTCATCAAGGTAGCTTTGATGCGAAGGGAGGGTTCGAGGTGCCTACCTCCCCACAGTAATATGCAGTCTGGCCCAGGTGTCCTCGACAGTCTCAGACCAGGCTTTATCACTACGCCCTGCAGTTGACGGTGATGAATGGAGTGCCTGCGGTAGGTATATTATTGCCCTTCAGTGTCTTTCAAACCTTAGGTAGGTTGAAATAATGTAGATTGCTGTGAGAGCAAACTCAGTCGTTGGGATTGGCTGCCTTGAGACGGTTCCTATCCCATTAACTTTCACTTCATGTCTCCTGATAAGCCGAACCACATTTGCTTTGCCAGAAACAGGCGGGTTCCTCCTAGTTCCTGAAAGGTAAGTCGTATTGCCCCGTATCGAAGGCTACAAAACCACTATCACATTTGCCTCCATTGCATTGAATTGTTTCCGTAGAATTCTTGTATGCGACACAGTTGACCCCTACCCCCCCCCCCCGGCGTCTTCACGCTGAGTGTCGCCTGTGTATGCGCATCTCACGTGGGAACATCTTTAGATCTGAAAGTCGGCAGGTTCGCTTTCGAATGCTCCTGTCAACGCTTGGCCAGTTCCGGGGCTCTTCAACTCCTCTGACGAGACGTCTTCCTTCTTTGAACCCCATACGCTTCTCCAATGGCCCTTACAGACCACCTTGCCTTTGCCCTGCAGCTTGTCCGTTGGAAAGATAGGATTGTCAAGCGAAATCTCGCGCTCTTCTGTATGGCCAGGCTCGATGGTAACGAACTGATCGTCTCCTGGTGGCATGAGCCTTCGAATCTGGATTGTTGGGATTTCAACCGACGAATCGCTTCCTTCCGGGGTGAAGGCCAGGACTCCGAGTTTCAAAGCAGAAGGGTCGAGCGGTGAGTCCCACCTCAACAGCGTGACAGGACTCGAGTGCGTGTTTGTGACGCCCAGAACGAGCGTGGAGGGAGACGAGCTTGATTGTCGAACGGACACTTTCAGCGCTGAAACGACTGGATCCGACATGGCGGCTGGTGACCCGTTGAGGTTGAGAGACGGCCGGGCACTGCCGAGGAAGAAGAGGACGAGGATAACCACGCACACGGCTAGAATGCGACCGCGTAAAGGCGATGATTGCTGGGAAACCATTTAAAGCTAGATGGCGATAGCGATGCCGGTGATGTATAACAAAGCAAGGATGGAGGCCAACGAAGGGCGACTAGTCGTGTTTATCAAGAGAGCCGTTGCCTACATGTACGTTCGGAACAGTGTCGAATGGAGGCCTAGAGATAGCTACCGTATATGACGTTGAGGGGCTGTGCAAGGTGGGAATGCCAGTGAGGTTGCAGCTTGCTTGGCGATGTCGCGTCATACGCATTTGAGCTTCTCGAATTGGAGATATCGCCCACACCTATTCAAGAAGGCCAATGTTCGTCGGATGCGACCGGTGCAAACGATACGAGGATACCGAAATACTGCCCGGATAACTGCCCGCCCATCCTACCTCGCCTACCAAAGACCTCCAGACGGGAGATAGCGAGTCTGCGGCAGATGATGATGATGAAGTCAGCCAACAGGTTGCCTCTGAATACTGAGCTCCTGAACATCGATGTTCTTTTCCGCCAGGTGTATATTCAACTTTGGAAAGGTCTCCAAGTACCCCATTACACATGAAGGAGGTAATGAGCTTAATTCAGCAATGAGCAATGTATATACGGATCCAGTGCAAACAAAAGGAACAGGTGCCTAGAGAGTTGGAGACTCCAGTTACTGCTGAGAAGAGATTCAAAGACTCTCCCTATCTAGAACAGGTATCACCCTACTACCTATATGTAACTCAGCAGCTGAAATGGCACTCTTCTCGCTTACAGTTGTTTTACATTGCTTTGCCAACCGCAAGAGAGCAGGTAGACAAGGACCTACGGCCACAGCGCTGCTTCTACGATCGTAGAAATAAGCGGGAGAACGACCGCGTGCGTAACGCTTGACGAAGTTGTCGTGCGACACCATGATCGTAAAGGTAAAGAACTGGAGGACTGAGCGCTCACGCAGTGGCCAGTGAGGGATGTGTGGAATTGCCTCTTGAAAACTTAAGTTGAAAACGCCGCGCAGGGAACTTATGCATGCCTTATCCGGCCTAGTGTATCCGTCCGAGTACCGTGTCATCCTCCCCCTCGCGCCGGCTTCACGCGCAGGCGCCGTAAGCATCTCTACATCCGCACAGGCCGGATCACCATGTCGCCATCACCTGGTATGCGTTTTCATGACTTGCGCTTGGTAAGCATAGCATATAACAATACGCTCCTGTTCACGCGTGGGAACGAGATTTCGTATGATTCGATGATATTCTTGCAAGGATATCTCGCTCGACTGGTGACAGCCCAAACCTTTGCCAAAGTGCCTGCATTCTGCTCGACTCGCTTTGCTGTGAGATCTTGACCAAGTTATCTTGCCAGTCGCGTATGGAGGTCCTCGACCTGAGCACCGACAACACCATGACCTTTCTAGCTATCTTGTTCACAGCGGTCGCCGTCTGCTTGGCTACCGTCTTGGTGCTGCGGCTTACCCATGCGTGTCTCTCCCCTCTTAGAGATATACCAGGTCCCTTTATCACCAGATGGAGTGACGCCTGGTATGCGTGGAGAGTTCATAAAGGCAACTTCGAGAGGGAGAACATACAGCTGCACAGAACGTATGGTAAGTCGTAGGCTCGGTCTCCTGCCGGTATGGCTGTCTACATATACTTAGCATCAAAGGTCCCATTATTCGGTACGGACCCAACCGTTACAGCATCAGCGACTCCGAGGCTGTGAACACAATTTATGGGCACGGCGCTCGATTCACCAAGTCTTCATGGTATTACGCATGGCAGCATCCACAGAAGCCCAACTTATTTGCAGACCGCTCTATACAGAGGCATGGAGAGACTCGGAGACAACTCCAGAGCACCTACACAATGACTTCACTCGTCTCGTACGAGCCATACGTCAACCAATGCTCCGACATCTTCTCGCAACGGTTGGCCGAAATGGCCGCTGCAGGGACCTCTGTAGATATGGGGCACTGGCTCCAATGCTATGCATTCGACGTCATCGGCGAGATCACTTTCGGTAGACGATTTGGATTTTTAGATCAAGGGGTTGACATCGAGGGACTCATGTCTGCAATTGAGGCATCACTGGCATATGCTTCGGTGCTCGGGATATATCCACGGATCCATCCATTAGGCTTCAAGGTCTTCAACTTTATGGCGGGTAGCAAAGGGGGCGGACGAGCTTATGTAGAGGTCTTTGCTCGCACTATGGTCGCCGAGCACGAGAGGAACAGGCAAAAGTCGATGACAGAGAATGGGTCTACGCTTGCAGAGCCATTCGTGTCAAAATTTCTCACAAGACATGAGGAAGCTCCCGAGAGGTTCTCGAAGGCTAACATTGTGGCAGGCTGCACGTCCAATGTGGCTGCCGGCTCTGATACAACAGGCGTCAGCCTGTCTGCAATTATCTACTACTTATTGAAATATCCTCGGTATCTACAGGCACTGCGTATGGAAATTGCGAAGTTTCAGAAGCAGGGAGCATTATCGGAATCCTACGATTTCAAACAAACTCAGGAGATGCCATTCCTCCAGGCAGTGATTAAAGAAGGGTTGCGAATGCACCCGGCCACCGGGTTGCCCCTGGAGCGGTGTGTATTCAACAATGGCGTTCCAATCTGTTGTTCGTTACTTTATACAAGCATCTATGCTAATGTATCACAGTAAGTACTAGTTATTCCGACGGAAAGGACCGCCAATGGCCTCCAGAAGATACCAATTTGATTCGGACCATGGGAATGAAAGAACCAATCTAACGTGTCTTGATACACCAGGAGAAGTCCCTCAAGGAGGTGCCACTATACTGGGCAGATTCTTCCCTGCTGGTGTGAGTATCGCACAAGCTATAGATGCTGGTCAAACTAAGCGCTATCTAGACAATCGTCGGTATCAGCTCTTGGGTGTTGCATAGAGACAAGACGGTTTTTGGAGAAGACGTAGATGACTTCAACCCCGAGAGATGGCTTACCGATGACAAGGAGAAACTCGCGGCCATGAATCGTCAATGGATACCAGTCAGTAAACAGACTATTTGTCCTTACTAGCACCGTTACTGACAGATGCGCCCCGTTCCAAGTTTGGTATGGGTTCGCGAACCTGCATTGGCCGACATATATCCACTCTTGAGATTAGTAAACTCATCCCACGCATTGTCCAAGACTTCGACTTCGAGCTCTCAGACGGAATCACAGGATCGGAGAAATCATGGTCAACTCGCAACCATTGGTTTGTAAAGCCAGTGGGTTTCAGAGTCAGGGTATCGCGACGGAGTTCGTAGATGTTTAGGGACTGGCATATCGATCGAATCGACCTCGAGCGACATTGCTCAAAGTGCGATATCGATCTGAATGTCATGTAAGACGGTGAATCTATCTAGGCCTCAAACATCGAAGTCATATTCACTAAGACTAAGGCATCCTCCGGTGACGCGCTCCAGTTGGCCTTCATCAGTCCTACTTGTCATACCGCCGCTCAACACAGTGTCTGAAGTAAAATGCCATAAATTCTCCTTGACGCAGTCCACTGTTACTCTCAGCTCTAAGGTGCCAGACATGAATGCTTATCGAATATACAAGATAGATCTAATCAGAGCTCTGCATCCAATTTTGGCGCTTAATTTGGAAGCTCTCGGGAACCGGGTGAGCCTTTCCATTTTGCACCACTCACTTTTGACCCAGGCGTGATTGTCCTCGTATCCGAAGCATCTAGATGTTTGCGAGCCTCTCGAACTTTTTTCCAATGCCGACATGTCGGAGTCTAACCTTGGTAGTCTCGGGTAAGAATGGAAATGTAGCGCCTCTGAATACGCCAAAGGGAAACGGCGATAGCGCTGAATAAGCACCTTATTGCTTCCCTGGGGTGGAACACACTGGAACGAATAAACATTTTCTGGGGACGCTTTGTAACGCGGGGACGAAAGGTGATGTTGAGTGGGATGAACGACTCAGATGCTCCAATCGTTCCCTTCCGGGGTTTGGCATCCCTCGTCCAGTCGTCGTGACGTATCTAAGATCCTGTTCATGATCCAACCAGATCTGATGGCGGTTGTATTAAGAGCAGGAGCTCCTTGTGCCCCGTCTTCGAGAACCTTGATGCATTGGCCGGTGGCGGTTGAGAACTCAAGACAGTGAGATCCGGCTTCGTGCCCGAGTCGCAATTGATCAGACACTAGACACTTTCCTGGCACATATGAAAATTGCATGCATGAGAATTTGCTCTCGCATGCTACTCGGCATTTTTCAAATGATTCCTGGGCGTCCTCATCAGTCTGCGATAAAGCGGCCTTTTCTTCGTCCGAAAGCTTGGAGATTGCCTCCCGACTGTACTCAGTTCCTTCCGACATGTTGTCCCATTCGCTACGCTCGGATTCGAGATACGGTAATATGAAGTTTCGGAAAATATCGCGAAACCGGATGATAGTCTGGTTATCGCGAAGCCATCCCTGGTCTAGCTGCCACAAGCTTCGAAATTCTGAATTTGTCATATGGTGGAAGGTCAAGGATGGATAGCACCAGATGTGTCTACTGACCCAGTCGATCGAGGATACGCTGTCTCCTTGCGTATGCGGTGAAGCAGATATTAGGTCGATGCCCACATCTTTCATGATCTTCCCTAGAATCATGTCGCCCGCCCACTCTTTCGCTGTGTACTTGTCAAACCAATCTTGTTTTGATCTCCAGTGGTCCGTCGCCCTCTTTGCAGCTGGGTTCGAAAGCACAAAACCAGAACCCCCATGTGCAAACAACACATCTCCGATCCATGAGAATCTACCGAGATATAACGGTTTCTCAGGATCGAGTTTAGACAGGAAATCCAACAAGTTTTGCCAGATCATGTAAGTGTCTGGCTCGACAAAGACAAACCATTTGGCGCTGGGCCTATGCTGCAACGACTTATAGACCATGGGAAGGAATTTCCATTTGTCTAGTTTCCATCCCGGATTGTCGAGTGCGCCTGTTGCGCCGCTCCCGTATGCTGTTTGATACACTAGACCGTCTCTTCCACCTGCACGCAGCTTGTTATACAGCCAGAACTCAGGGACCGTTTTCCTGACATCATCGTCAGTTTGATCTAATACATCAAACGCATGGTGACCTTCTATATCCTCTTCGAAGTCTGAGTATATGATATAGTCAGGCACGCACTTAAGAACGGTGTGGAAGTGTACCGGCAGCTTTTCGCGCACTTCGGTTGCTCCAGTCCGAATAACGACAAGTACATCTTGCAGCAGAGGTGACTCTGGGCAGACGAGCGGGTCGATGTGAGAATGGAGAATAGGCACAGCGGCTGAGTTCAGTGTCTGACGAAAATTGTAAAAAAGAAATATAGACGCAATAGAAGAGATGGTCCGGGCTACGCGAGACCTTCGCGAGCGGATGGACTTTCGAATTATCTGAGCAAGTGGCATGGTAAAAGGCCTTGTATTACCTCATGCAAGAATGAGGGACTACGGTTACTAACCTTGTTATATCTTTGATGTTCCCTGAGCAGTGCCATGCCCTCGAATTTTGTATGCTGCCGAGACTTGAAGCGTGTCTTATAGGTTGGCAATGTTGGTGATAGTCGATGTAGGGCGCATGGCGCTTGGCGCTTGCCAAGAGACCTTGGTCTTAAGATAGTCGTGAACGCCTACCCAACGCGCCGGATCTACTGATCAGCCAATCGAAGGGTGAAATCATGGAGGTGTACACTAAATACGGAATGCGTTTCTCCCCAGACAATGGCGCTAGACCGCAATACTGTTATAACAAAGAAGGGCTCGCCTGAGGGCCGTCGAGGGCGGTTAAGGAATGCGGCTGCCAATACTAAACTGAGACAACAGCTACAGTCTAAAACCTATATGAGACTTGTAATCCCTTATTGAGTCGAAATGACAAGCTGTAAAGATGAGTTATGGCTGGTTTTGCTGGTGACCTTGAGCACGAACGGTACCCTTGATTTCGATCATTGATGTTTTGGTGGCGATTCGACGATCAATAAGCTGGGCTAAGGAATTCTCCCTGCACCGCGTGACGCCCATTGTCTGAGTGTCATAAGATGTCTACAGCATGCTCACCCTCAATGGATCCTATGTAATATATCAATTTCGACCAAGATACGTCTTCTAGGACGACAAGCTTCTCAGACTCCCTGGCCAGGTTGTTTAGTGCCAAATGGATGAAATTGATATTTGCCTCGGGGTTTTAGGAGATCCATTCCTTGTGCCGTCTCGATTACCCAGATGAGCACGCTGGGGAAGCATCTACCGTCGACGATGCGATGCAAGTCCAGTGATGTATGATACAGTGCCTATGAAAGTATTAGAAGCAACATAGTTCGCTCCTGCAGCCAGACTGCTCATCCCCGGCCCTACAAACCCTCAGCACCTTCAGCCACCCCTACAGCCTTCCAGCACCACCGAAATGGACTGGGTCTTGAATAACACTCATCACCAAGTGGGCAGTGAGTCATTTCCATCTCTACAGAAGGGTGCTATGTCAGAGTAGGAAGAGTCGCGGAGTCATGATTCCTTGCATTATTACTAAGATTCTCTTTCCTTGTCTGAGATTTCTTCCCTGTCTGACATGTGCTTTAATTCTGCCCTTGATTGCCGGAGAAGAGGTCAAAGTATGAGGAGCTTTACGGGTCACAGGTTCACCAGAGGCCAAGGCAGCATGAGGTGTCAGAGGTCGAATTGGGGGCAAGAGTCGACCTTGATGAGAAGCGGGTACAGTTGACAATGAGCGTGCGATGGCATTATCCAGCCTGCTGGAAGATGGTGCATGATACGTCTGTACATTGTTCATACATACTAACAAAACGAATGGATCTTTGGTGTTGAAACTGTGTGCGTGTCTGCAGTTCATCACAGGTAATGTGATGGAGAGATCGACAGGAGCGCGCTCGGCAGAGTCAGTGTGAAGTTGTGGTGGAGAGGCTGCCCCGCAACAAGTCCAAGATAACACTGGGAAAGTCTGCACCTGATGGAGACACGCACTTGCGAGCAACCTGTTCGGATAGATGCTCATAGGCCCTTGGGGGGCGACGACAGCAGGTCGAACGGCTCATAGTAGTATAAAAGACTGCGGATTATATAAGCGACGGCGAGATGGCCGAGTTGGTTATGGCGTGAGGTTAAGGTCACCTTAGCACAGTTTCCTCATGGAGCAATCCGCGTGGGTTCAAGTCCCACTCTCGTCAATTATTTTATTGTCTTTTGCTACCTTTCCATTTCTCCTCCGTCAATTGCTGTTTTGCTCTTCTCCTTTTCTCCCAAATAGTCGCACCGGTACCTACTCGGCAGTAAGACGGCTTACAGCATGTAGTAGCTTTCGTAAAAATAGATGCTTGCCAAATGTCATCGAATCGTAGCTTGGACAGAAAAGATTTACCTCTTAGCATCTTACCGATACAGATGGTAAAATCCCCGAAACACTGCAAACAAAACGGAAGTTCGGCCGATTTATATACTACCTACCTTACCTTAGCATCAACTCACGAGCTGCAAGTAGTACGCCGATTCTTAAGTTCCAAGGTCAATAATCAACTTGAAAGTCATCTTCTCAATCCAACGTCTGCCACAAGTCAGCATCTACACCTTATGTATAACGACTGGGTATAGGATCCACAGCATCGACGGGCTCTTGTGTGGACGCCCAGATTGTGACATATCGCTTATCCCCAATGAAGCGTTCCTGAGACTCCTCGCGGCGCAAGATATGACTAACCTACCTCCCCCCTTTTCCTCTTGTTCGCTTCTCTTCCAGCCGTGTTCCCAGACAACGACGTCGAGGTGGGAGCCGTGCCCGCCCTTATGCATTAGCAGCTACTCCGAGTTAAGGAACGACTACCCTACAGTTCAATATTTGTGGTCTCTGCAGAGAAATTGTATCAGCCTAGAGTGATCGCCACCTGGTATCCACGGCAGTATTGTACTCTAATATGAGCTTTAACAGTTAATTCAATATACTGGAATCGGCCATGTCACCAAAGGCCTTGCCAATATGTGTGTATTTCCACCCCGCGGTAGACTTCTGTTTGAACTCACAGCCAATAAACCAATCTTGATTATCAACGCGGAACATCTTGTACATATTTCGTTGGTGAGCCAGTTCCAGTTCGCCAGTTGCATAAGCGACAGGTATACATGTAATTCCCATGCTTAAATACAATATATAGCTTCAAAGAACGATATACCTCAAGTGTCGATCCAGTCTCACTTCCGAATCTCTCTCGTATCCCCATTCAACAAGCTATCAACCCATAGTGATGACAGCACGGTAGCGGACCTTCCCACTCAGCATTGCATCTGCAGATGACTGATTAGTGACCTATGCAATGAGGATTCAAAGATTCAGGACGCCAGAAGGGAACTCACCAAAAGCCTCTTGCGCTCGATCGAGCGGGAAAGTCTCAACGGCACAGTCGAGACCCTGGATCTGTGCAAACTCAAGCGTCTTCTCGCCATCAACGTTGTTACCGACTGGCCAGGACTGGACCGAGATTCCTCCGCCAGTCAGAAGCTGATTCGTATCAATCTGCATTGCTCCCGATTCAGGCAATGATAGGATAAGGAGCTTGCCCATAACATCAATACCCTTGATAAGCGGTACCATAGCGGATGTGTCCATTGCGGTCGTAAGAACAAGTTTGGCAAGGCCTAGTTTTCTGAGCGCATCGCCAGCATCTCCCTCGGTCGAATCAATGTACTCGTGCGCTCCCAGCTCGCGTGTCGAGATCTCTTTGTCGCGGCCTCTAGAGATGGCAATGACTCGATAGCCCATTCTTCGCGCAAATTGTACGGCCATGTGGCCCAGCCCGCCAAGTCCCTGGACCGCCACAGTCTCGCCAGCCTTCAGCCCTGCCGACTTGAGAGCGCCGAAGACCGTCGAGCCTGCGCAAAGCATAGGGGCTTGCTTTACTGCATCTACGCCAGAGGAAACTTTGACGGCAGCATTGGAGCGGAGCAGGCAGTACTCACTGTCTATAACGTGAAACCCCCGGGTTAGCTCTTGCTTCTTCCCTAAGTAGTGCCGCCCTCTTGGCCCAGCTGTCAACACAAAACCACCATCACCACAACAACAATAACACCAACAACACCAATAGTAATGAAGGCGAAGAAGGAAAAGATGGTCACTCACACCCGCCGTTTTTGGTGACCCCATTCACAACGAGAGGCTCACAGAGTTGAGGGTATCCACTCTGCAGATGTTCACATGCATTAGTTAATACTGTAGAGATCCTGGGGCATTATTGTGTGTACCTTGCAGCGGGCACAATTACCATCGTGTCCTCCATGCCAGGCACCACCGATGCGCTCATCGACACGCCATCCAGTAACACCAGGACCCAATGCTGCCACACTTCCAATGATCTCGTGACCAGGAACCACGGGGAAGCCGCCTCCAAATACGTTATATTGGCCGAAGATATCTGAGTGGCACACACCACACGCTTCGACTCTGACGAGAATTTCGCCATCGCTGGGCATTTGGAGCGGAACGGTCTCGATGACCAAGGGCCCTCCGAGCTCCTTGAAAACGGCTTGCTTGATAGTTTTAGGGAGATCCATGGTCTTGGTTTGATGGTGGTCTTGTAACTGTGTATGTGTTGATGTCTCTGATTTTGTTATGGCGATCGTGTTAGCCCATCTTTGGCAGTCCTTCGTCCTCTCATTTATAGAATGTTCTATGACCTCCTAGAGTCGTCGGACTTGATAGAGCTGTTTGACTGTTGTCCACATAACGGAACTTTCGGTGTTATCGCCTAGCTTCATCATCAAGATTCTACCTCGTGGAAGCCGCCTCAGTCTTTGTCCTTCAACTTACTAATCTGAAAGATTCCTACAACTATTGCTTCACCTTGGACAGGAGTTACGGAGTGAGCTTTGCGGAGTAGATTATGAATCGTTCGGCGTTACAAGTGAATGCGAAAGTATGCCAGGGGTAGGTCGTGGGACGAGACGGGGCCGGAGTTCCATGGAGTTGATATCATATGAGATAAACCACTGCTACCTCGACTCTCGACCGCCGAAGACATCGGTCTGAAAGTTCCTATATACCCTGGTTCTCTTTGAGGAGCTGCGGAGCATGACGGCAGATTCCCAAGTGTTGCGGCGATAAATATTTAATTCCGGTACCTACGGCAATTGCCTGTGGCACAGTCAAAGAAACTGCGGTGACTTATTTTCAAAGAGCATAAATTCCATTTTGGTGGCAAGGCATAAAGACCAAGAGACCAGAATATTACGCGAAAAGTTGAAGACAAGAGAAGCGTTCTATCCATGCCCCCTGACACTCGTATTTTCATGTGTCTGTATTGAGGTCATGCCGACACTACGCCTGTACCAAACGAAATATATTTTTATATTAGCTACTCCGGTACAAAACTCAACGTGCTCTTAACATTGCCAAGGAGGTGTGCATGATCGTTGCAGCTGATAGAAGCCACCCTCGAGGTTCACAGCAGATAGTCGCAGGTTACAGCAGTAATCCTTCGTAGTTCAGTCCGGGAATATTACGGTTCGCATACAGACTCTTCTAAAACGCCCCTTCACCTACTTCGTCGTACTCTGTGACAGTGTCATCGAAGACATGGCACACAAGGTAAAAGCTCACATTGAGTTCACGCCAATCTCATGTGAACATCGAGCTTGGGTTTATGCCATCCTACATAAGCTTTTTGATCTTTCAACCAAAACCGACTATCATCAGCGATCTCCATATCAAAGTTGTAGATGAGTCGAGCGAGGATCAGGCGCATCTCGGCGTAAGCGAGGCTATCGGGAATAGAGGCCACCCGGTTAGCTTTCTGATCATGATCGAGATGTTTTAGGAGGCAATGTCCCCAAGGGAGTTCTCACTTTCGGCCGATACAGTTACGAGGTCCAATTCCAAAGGGCTGCATCGCATCTAGATTAAGGAGATGTGAGTCACAACATGGGGTTTCGGGTTGGCGGAGTTTGACTCAGTCATATCCAACGACGTGCACAAAGTTGTGCGAGACACAGAGCAAAAGAACCTACACAATTGGTCCTTTTTGTAGTCAGTATCGTTTGTCCATCGTTCAGGCGCGAACTTGTCAGGTTCGGTCCAGTAGCGCTTGTCACGATTGATAGCGTATTGATACGATGTGAGGATAGTCTGAGTCATCGGTTAAACCACACTTCGACAAATTTGTTGCCTCTCAGCGATATGTGGCCTGTGCTGTTTTAGAGACGAGCTCACATTTTGCGGGATATAATGACCATCGACGATGGCATCATGAGGGCTGTATCTTGGTCCACCCGCCATGAACGGGTTGTCTTGATGGGAATATTAGCCTACGTATCAGTTCGCTTGGATTGTATCATGATCTGGAAGAGGCATCCTGTCGCTATCTGATCATCGGCTCGGAACAAATGACGACTCACTGTAGCACATGTTAACAATATAGTTCCCAGAAGGTGATGATATTAAAAACTCGAAAGGGTCTCGTTTGTACATGCCATAACCTGAGTGTTTCGTTGATACAAGATGACAGCTAAACGAACATTCTTAGCACTGTAGTAGTCCATAGATAGATTTTTCAACGCAGTCAATCCAATAGCCACTCACCAAAGGCAGGTTGTCAAGATTCGACAAGGTAATGTTGCTTTCTTTTGTGAAGACAGATCGAATTTCGTGTTTGAGCTTCTCGAGGATTTCAGGATGAGTCGTTAGGACTAGTGTATGGAGCATGTGAGTCCCTTTTCTCGTTGTAATTGGAGTAGAATCAGTCTGGTTTATAATTCCTCGGCGGTCGAACGGAAAGGTCTTTCGCCGAGCCACAGAGTACTTACTACGACACATATTAGCAAAGGTCTCCTAAAAAGGACGAATAAGCAGACGGAATGGGTTGTATTGGTACATGCCAGTATGTAACACCACAGAGTACCGTGGCTGTCGTCTCGGATCCGGCAAGAATAAGGATTGACGCATTCATCGCTATGCGTCCTTCATCGAGGCCAAGTTCTTCCTTGTTGCGGATCAAACCATCTAAGAAGTCAGGCCGTTGACCGCCTCTCATTCGGATCGCAACTTTCTCTTTCACGATGAGACGATGCTCGCTTTCAACGAAAAAGATGGACGCGTACTTGTGGAGCCATGCGATAGGGTTTCTTAAGCCAAGCGCCATGAGGCCCTGCATTATGCCTTGCTGACGGAGAGATTCATGTATAGTTCTGACCCATGGGTGGTAGCTCGTGTTTTCTAGACAACCAAAGCCACCGTCAACCCCAAAGCTAAGATCTCCGATTAAGTCAAACAAAGTCCAGTCGTACCAGTCCGTCATATTGAGGACGGTGGCTGGTGATTTTTCGATGTTTTCTCGAAGCCTTTGCATTAGCAAATCGACATAGCTCTTGATGATGGGTTCTTGTTCGCGCATTGCGCGGTCAGAAAAGCCGACAGCCAACTGTCGACGAAGCATGCCATGTTCCACAGCATCCGCATTGATTATTGACCTAAACTCGCCGAGGTCAGTTGCTAGGTTGTCGCATCATTGCCAACCTACCCAGTGCTGCACGGTTTTCGAGCCACCCTCGTGTGCCTATTCGTGGGAAGCAATCAAAAAGGATAGGGTCGCGTACGATGGCAAATGATCGAAGACTTTGTAGAATCCTTTATACTTGGGAAACTCCTGCCCTTGGCCGTTCTTCTTATAGATGTCTCGCACAGCCTGAAGTGAAGAGAATGCAAGTTCGTTTGGTGCAACTCTAATCGACGCATCAGCCTCGTCCTCTATTTTGACCACCGCATCCAACGCATGTGCCTTCGTACCTAACGACATCTCCATACTGATTGTGAAGCTCTGCGACATGAAACGCGAGAGCGCCTCTCATTTGATAAACAGCTCGTGGTATGACAGATACTCGATGAGAGAAGGGACCAGGAAATTTGCGAAGAGGATGCATGAAAGCATTGTAGAGCATAGTCACGATAGTGATGAGAACTCCCTTCGCCAACCGTGTTGTCAGCGTTGCGGCTTCATACAAGCATACTACATCTCGACCGTATTCGGTCACACGAGGGTCACGAGCCAACGAAAAGGGGAGACATACAAACGCAAGGCCATCTAACGCAACCTCGTATGCGAGCTTGGAATCCCATCTCACAAGGCTCATGCTGTATGCCATTGAATTACAATTCCACAATGCCAATGGCTCGACTCAAGGTTGAGACTATAGTTAGGATTTAGTGTGGCGAGGTATCGAGGGAACAAGGCCGGGGGAAGAGGAGACATATGTTGGTGGCAATGTTGCCGGCGGGCTGCAGCATCAAAAACAGTCGAATAGGAGCAAAGAACGCGCGGTGTCATGTAGCCTGGCGACCTGCATCTGCATCTAAAGTCTAAGGTAGGTAGGTAGTCAATAGGCGACTGGGAACAATGCGGACCAACACTGCGCTCAGAAGCAGCGATCGGCCATGTGAGAAATTTGATTTGAGAGAAGTCTACAATTCGGCGGTGGCATACACTACCATCACTCGAGAGTCTCGAGTGCAGAAGGGGAGTGAGCAGGTAGAGCACCTAATTGCCATCAGCACCGAGCACTCGGGTGATCGAGTGCATGTTGGCTCGCCGTCACAACAAGGAGCACCTGCACGGTGGATTATTCGTAATTTCAACCTCGATTGTGCGTGGACAGTCCGACTTCAGTCAAAAAAGCGACGTCTGTATCGATAATTTGTGGAATCGCGTTGCCCTGACCCTTATGAGAGTTTCATACCCTTGCCAAGACACCCTGTATAAACCAACTCCTGCATGTGAAGCCCCTGCTATTGTCTCAATCAAGCACGTAGCCGCATGTAGGGTCCGAATGATGAGAGCCCGTGAACGGTCTCCGGTCGACGACTTCGCTTAGCAGCCGCGCGATTTCCTTCGGTTCGTCTTCTTTGACGGGCTATGACGGCGGTCCTATGAACTCCAGAATGACCATGTCAATCTCAGCCTAGTGAAGGCATATATTCTAGCATAGCCCTGACCCAACTTCTCTAGGTTCGATGGTTCCTGTCAATCGAGAATGACCTGGAGCCTGGTTAGATATGCAAGTCTCATATCGTATGTCACTTGCTCGCCTGGGACACGTCGGTGATTACATGTATTTCTCATCACGCAATCTGTTTTATGAATTCCAAAGGGGGATTTCGCTCGGGCTCTGAGCCACAAAATTGGTTGACTGCACAGCTTGAAATGCAAAATGATTCATTGCATATATTCAAGATCAGCTGGGTGGAAGACCGTAAGTCATTGCGCAAGACAAGGTCAATTCAAGTCTCCATAATATATTGTATTCTCGACTTCTTTGTCGTGATTCACCGGCATTTCGACACGGCTTTCAGAATAATTATCATGAGTTTTGCTTTTGGCATTAGACATTTAGCCGTTGTTAACACACCGCATCAGAGTGAGTACATTGATCTCTTGACTGTATGTGTAAAGGAGTTATTGGGCATCTTAGAGGGTTCCAGGATCAAGGTCAACGAGGCCGGTGTTGCGATCTATCAATCTCATTTCATGTTGGGGAGTTTCATCATCAACCCATCCACTCTACTTGCGTGGGTTCATCGTTCCCCTTCGTTACCATGTCGGTCCCATCTGCAGGATCACACGGCTTCGGCCTTTGGGAATTCGACACATCTCCGTGTAGTCAGAGTCCGGCCATCACACCGAGACAACCGGCAACTGCGAGCTCTGCTGCCGCACCAGGCAAGTTTGCAAACCCATGAATGACTTTCGAGACATGAATTACCCAGGTCTTGGCTCGCATTCTTCCCGAACTTTTTTCATTAGGGCTCCGGACTCATCTCTTGGAAGACACTTGGTCGGCACGATTTTCATGCTTAGTGTTCTACTGCAGTGTGTCATGCGAGGACACTTGCGTAATCTTCCATTCCCCTAAAATTTACACCCTCACGTTGGCGGATAATGCTAACAGCTCTTCCTCCCTGATCTCCATATTGCAAACCAGAGAATCAAATCCTTGTTGCCGCTACGGAACACAGCTGCAAGCAAACAGCATGCGAGTGTCAGCCCAGTGTCTACCATCACGCAAAATAAGCTTGGTGTCAAAGTTGCACATACTTGCTCACGGGACAACTCTTGCCCTAAAGCTTCGACCTCCCATTGCCCGAACAGTTCCATACGCGTCGTTGAAAAAGTAGTTCATTGCGGCAACACGCCTACCTGTGTTGTCTCTTGTGTCTCTATTAGACGCCAAAACAGGAAATTTTCGGGAGCAATCGGGGTATTAACAACCTAGCTTCCAGGAGTTTGTGAACAGGATCTGTGGTGACACAGGCAATGTGTCCAGAGAACCCAGAGCATGGTGACCGCCAAGTGGCTCTAGCTTGGCTTTATATTCCTCATGCACATCCACATCCTCATGGTAGTATTCGTCAGTATCCTGAGAAAAGGGATCACCCCCTCTTTTTCTCTTTCGGGGTCGCGGGGCCGGTGGTGGGCGAGAGTGGTTGTGGTGGTTGTGGCGTAGTGTTTGCGGATGGTGTATGGTATATGTTTATACCATTAGTCTAACCCTGGGCGGTGCGAATGTCATAGTTTCTACGCGCAATCCCGCTACCTTTCTGGATCTCATGTCGTTCAACAGCAAGTGCCGGATCATCTCGGATCTGCTGGCCGTCTTCCGCGTCAGAGGCGATCCGCATGATCCGACTCACCCTTTATTTGGACAAGTCTGCCATACTTCCGCACTGGCGGATGTCACATGTAATATGCTTGTTGACGTTGACTTCACGATGTTTTTATGATGATGACTGTTTCTTTTCAGAAGCTGAACAGTGTTTTTCTTGTCCGGCTTGTTGGTTGCTTCCGGCAGTACAAGCCATTTATTAGTGATCCACATTGATAATGATTTTGCGTCTTGGAGGTGACACCGAGCGAAGCGATTGTCTGCTAGATTGGAAGATATTTGCTTATTGACGCACAATGGAGAAGATTCGCACATAGGATAAGATCCTGGCATCGGAACGCCATTTAGTGACGGACATTTCAGCTGACCGGCTAACGTCTCCCTGATCCCTACTTTCGCATGTATCCTCCAATCGAGAAGCATGGAGGACTTAAGTTGATGAGAAGTAATGGTGAGAATATAGATAATTAACCAGTAAGGTTGAGAGTATAGGTTGTCAACAACGGCACTGAACCGCAATTGCCTCGACAATGGGCTATTGTGAGTTCTGAATGCACGTACTGTTGGGAACTCAGGTAGACCCAGAGATAGGGAGACATTTTCACTCCTGATATCGGTCATAAGCTTGATGTTGACTTTGTGCCTTGATCGGTTTTCATTTCTGTTCTGTCAATACCCAGCGTTATTTACGTTTTCGGATTAGTAATGATTCTCCATCACAACCTTTTTGTCTAATTAATTATTCGACTGGCTATACGATGTACGTCACCAACGTCACAACGCCGGAGACCACACGGGTGGAAGGTTGACGATACTTTCACTCATAATTTCGGAAGAATCGTCTCTCATGGTGGCATTGAATTGATTATCTGTCCCAGACCGTCGTCCAAAGCGGATATTTAACAGGTTGTTTGACCCATTGCTCAATCCCATGCTTGAGAATGTGTCTCTTTGGATACTATCGAGCATAGCACTTGACCTGTTCTCTCCGTTTCCTGGAAACTGAGTCTTCGACGAAGAAGAACGGATCATCGTGTATTACAGAAGTCTGAGATCTTGGCATGATCCTATAAGGTTCTGCTACTCAGTAGTGCCCCGGCCGAAGGTTAACAGTCAGGTAGTCTGCTTGATTCGTACCACAGTCAAGGCTACACATAAGTCCTGCTCCCTTGTTTTTCTTTAATCTAAGCAAAAGGTGAATACCAGTGACTAGGACTATATGAGGAGCAAGACCTAGGCCACTTTGGAAGGGGCATTTTGTTCAGGATTAGGCTGCCAATCGAAAAGTCGTATATCAATTACAGACTAGAGGGATATCATATTTAGCCAGATCGCTTCACCGAGGTTTGCGACTGAGCACGCACCGACTCGATCAGCTCCACTGAATCAATCTTGACAGTTAGGTACATGAAGTCCTTAGTGCTCGATGAGATTCACCTCAGATTTGGCGTTCTTCCAGAGGAAACCCGACCCTTTTAGCTTCCAGTCATCTCAGCTTTTGGGTTCGAACCTGCCATTATCCCGTAGCTCGGACATGAATAGACTCGTGTCACACCTCTATTTCGGCGATTGGACATCGGACGGTGGTGTAAAATATACTTACTGTGTAGCCGTACCGATGTTGACTTCAGGAGCTCGTATAATGCCCTCACAAGCCGAGAACAGGAGGCAGGAGGATGAGGAGCATAAGGAGCTAGGAGCTCCATGTATCGAATGCCTCTCGACATGATGTATACATCTGTCATTCCCGATATTCTCTTTACTTCTGGAAACTTTGTGGTGTCGGACTCCTGCCTTATTCAAATGACAAGTCGCACGAGTAACGAAAGCACACGATGCAGCATCCGCCATCAGATCAGCCAACTAGGCGAAAATTTGGCACTCCAGCTGTTTTCATCTCTTTACTAACCCTGACAATCCCCAGTCACTGCTTCCATGCTCCAGTACGCGTCACGCGAACCGCGACAGCAGTCATAGCAATAGCGACAACGACATCCTTCACCGCAACTACGACGACAGCAACGGCGACGAATAGAGCTACAGACATAGCACTCACGGAATCGGCAGTTACGACCGCAGAAGGAGACACGTTATCAGAGTCGCCCGGCAGCTTTTCAAAGCATTTTGTAACCGCTCTAGCAGCTGGAATAGTCATCGTGGTCGTAGTCGTTACACTGCTATGCGTAGCTGCGCAGTGCTGGCGACCTCTCATGGACTGCTATCGCCGTAGAACGGGCAGTACCACCTCCTCCGAGAAGCAACCATCGGATCCAGGGGAAGAATGGCTTGGTGGTACAGATCGAGGGTTGCCAGTACCACAGACCGAGTCGACTGAACTTGGTACCACCGCCGCCGGCGGATCTGGTCACGGCAGAGAGGAGGGCGAGAGCTCGATGATGACAATACACAGGAAACCTGTTGGTTCTGCTTCGGAGCACCCGACCGAGCGAAGCAGGCCTTGGGACGAGCATGGAGAAGGGACGAAGCGCAAAAGATCTAAAAATGGTGGTTATCACAGTCTCGGGTGAATCTGAATCCCATATCAATGATATCATGTGAAGGAACTTGAGATGGCCTGACTTGTATGTCTATGTCGGTCATACAGTTGAGCCCGTCAAGATCTAGGTACCGTGCGACATTGTCTGGAAAGACAACCTCCGTAGCGAGTCTGACTTTGAACGACATGCAGGAGCGTACTTTTGTAGGTAGTTCCGCGCGAACAATCTTGGCGAATCTAATGAAATTCCATGTATTGTTAGTCCAGTGTTCCATTATAGTTTCCGTATTGATGATCTAATTGCGAGGTTGATAGGTTGACCTAGCCTCAGCGTGAGAACAGCCAATGATTCTGAACTGACATACACCATAAAGCAGCACCACATCCAGGCAAACTCATCCCTTACTTCTGCACAGCGCGTAGCTCAGTACGACGCTTGTCCAAGTGACAAGTCATTGTAGCGATGGCGAAGCGAGGGATACTTGGGTTGAAATGAGCGGTGCGCGTCCCACGCGTCTAAATTGCCGAAAACAGTTTGCGAGCACCGTCTTACCCGGGCCTTGGGCATGTCTGTGCAAGTGACAACGAAAAAAGGGTTAAGATCGTGAGGCAGTCCGTGTAACGCACCCTCTTCTCCACGCCAATGATCGTTGCCAAATGCTCGGGATCGCTGACGGACAAGTTGAGAACTGTCCACGCCTCCGGGCCCCAGACACACCCACAGTCTGTGACGGGTGGTACCTCGGCACTTCACCTTCAGCACCGTTGACTGACCCCTCGAGAACGTGTCTTTGGGATCATATTACCTGGATACCGGAAGACTCCTTAACGGGTACCGACAGATGCGATATTTTTTCTTGGGATAACCACGAAACCCGGAACCATAAACCAGGTACTCCGTCCCGTGAAGTGATGCAGTTTTGGGTTCACTAGAGAGTGTAAATCTCGTGAGCAAACAATGATTAAGTTTGACAGGTAGCATGACACGTCCCGAGTAACGTAGTGAGAGAACCACGTCAGGTTCCAGTCCTGTGCAACAAGACGTAGTCTAGGTCAGGCTACGCTCATAATGACAGACTAGAGCAGACTCATCTCGTACGGTCGTGCAACTATGGCTGCAGTCCCTGGTCCTTTTGACGATGCAGAGATACCCGTGCCCGAGACATTGTTCAGTCTCTCGCTGCAGCTCTCGAATAGAAATCCGAGCGATTTGTATGCCCTGTTTCCATGTGATCCGATACAGTGCATGTGTTCGTATTCCCCTGTTCGTTTCGCAATTGAGAATAACAGGAGCCTGGTTCCGTCTCTGAGGCCGTCGTTCCGATATCGTACCAGAACGGCGATGATATCGGGGGCACCAGAACGAGCCCTCAGGTAATTGCCATCATTGATATTAGTTCATTGCCATCTACTAGGGCGGCAATGCAAGAAACCGGTCTTTGTTCCACCGACTGGAGGAGGTCCAAATCCACGCCAACGTCGTCTGCCTGGCCTGTGTGACTTGCTGGTTTCACGGGAAACGCGACTCATAATAATGTAGAACAACACAAACTCCATCATGTAATGAGTAATAATCCACAGTTTCTACCTAATAGAGGTAGGGGGATGTAGACGGTAACGATCAATTATCTCTCCAATACATAGGTGCTGGTAGGTGCGAAGCCCACCATCCAATGTTTTTCGAATATAGACTCGAGACTTCGTCTCTAAAAGAGAATTGCTGATACGAGGATTGCATATTGGGGCATGTACTGATATAAAGCAGTGTATGAAGATCCCTGACGTATATTATTCACCCCTGATTATGGTGATGTGTTCTCAGGGCGAGGCTCGATATGCGTGAAGATTCCCAGGCATACAGGCGAGGCAGGAAACCGAGATCCGCCTCATTTTCCACACTTGACTCTCTTTAGAGCAATGGCTAGATATCAAATAAGAAACCATTCGTCGATTGACGGACAGGAAAACATTGTAGCATCCCCACCGAATCACTACCTTTGCTGATCCATTGATTCATGACCATGCCGTCCGAGATAAGTCAATCAAACCCTACTTACTGTGAAGGATGATTGTTTCTGCTCAGTTCGACCACACGTGGCGGTATGTTTCTCGCGCCATACAGTCTACGTCTTGATCCATAGGAGATCCAGACATTGACTCTCCTGGCCGAAGTCTCTGTAAGCCACCTGCGAAAATGTAAGATTGAGAGGTTTGCTTTTCAGGGGTTTGCGGCACATATTCGTGACATGAAGCCGCATGGCCTCCAAGTATCGACGTACGTGGGCTTACGCAACATAAATCAAAAGATGCTATATTTATCTTGTTTTATCGAGTTGCATTGCTGGATCCTAATGATGTTCACATCGCGAATTCAACAGGATTTGCGTGTACGTCCCGTAGCATATTGATCGGCATTCGGCTTTGGGGAATATTCAGGCTTATGCCTGCTAAACATTCCTGGCATTCAATTGGCTGTCATTGGATTTAAAACTCAAAGAAGAGATCATACCTATGTTCCGATCTGACGGATCGCTTTCCTGGGGCAAGGAAACCGCCTCAACCTCAAGCCATCTACCAGAAGATTGCATCACAAACAGTGAGAATCCTCGCTCATTAATGAGAAAAGTGATTCGACGGCCGAAAACCTTCGTAGTTCATTAGCCGACCATACTACAGAGGGGCCTGGGTGAATTGTTACCCTTGATGAGGATACAAAGGGCATTAGTGATCGAACTTGGGCAAAAGCATACCGGGATGAACAGAGCCACTCGAGTATCGTTGAACTGTGACATAATGCACTAGCGCCTTTGGAAACGCTGTGGCTGTATGCAAGTCTAGTTATAGAAAGGAATGTGTTCCAAGGCGCTGGGATTTCGAAACCAACATGTGCTATGGTAGATGTGATAGGTATGCATTGTAATCGCCTACTCGTTAGAGATCCTCGTACTCTTCATGTACCTCAACTTTCAAGACTCCAGTTTCCCAGACTGACAGAACTCCCGACTGGACCAAGCAAGTATCTTGGAACGGACTTGCCCATCTAGGCGCGCAATAAATCATTTCACACTCGCGAGTAGAGACAAGAGGCGAGTTCGTACGTGAGTAGACTTACCTAGCGACGACTGGAACGAGGAAAAACCACGCTTACCTATGCCAAGAGTATGTAAGAATTCAGCCGAAATGGCTGCCACACTTACCAGGTCTCGTTCGGGGTGTGGGTGAAAATAATAGCATTTGCAACACTGCCTCCACTGCCTTGCGGGTGGTATGGTGAAGCACCAAGAATTGGCACGCAGGATACATGTACGGTATGTACTCGGTGCTTTTAGAGCAAATCTAAAGCGTCGGCCGTCTGGTAAAGATGCTTGTTGAATGCCTCTTAGGAGAACATCTGGTAGAAGCTGTACAGTGCGATCCTAACCGAGTTCTGACCGAGCTTCTGCGAGGAGCATGGGGTGGCAGAGAGTGGATTAATTAGCAGCGTGGTATTCAAGTCAAGCCCCTGTCTCGCCTGTCTCGCCTGTCTCGCCTGTCTTGCCTGTTGGATCATGGGATGATGTGGGACACGGTGATGGAGAAAAGCCATACATACGGTGCTCCCACCCTCACGGGCCTGCCTCCGAATGGTCAGCTGGTTCCAAGCAGCCCAAGCAGTCGAGACGTGCTTGTTCTCGCGCGTCAACCGACTCCCACCTCTGTGTCGCCAACCCTACTGTACATCCGTAAGGCGAGATGGTTCTTCTTTTCGATTGTGTGAGTGAGGGATTGTCAGCAGGCCTGCACAATTTGCCGAGAAAAGAATCCGGTCTGAGGATTTTGCCCATAAAGTCGTTCTTGGGTTCCCCATCTCGCCTACATACATATGCAATCCCAAATCATACTTCACAGGATAGGATGCGATGAACCCGGGCGCAGAGCTGGCCAGTAGCGAGCCTGGATAGCCTGCTCGGAGGCTGTTGGGTCTGGGTCTGATTGCCTGATTGCCTGATTGCGGCCATCCGGCTCGGGGCTCTCATTTCTTCTCGGGCCAGCATTTGGGATCCCAGTTCGGGCCCAGCCAGCAAGGTCGGCAAGATCGTCAGATTCAAGATGTGATATGTATCCTGGTGTGAACCCTCGACACTCTCATTTGTCACACACGGTAGTGCGGCCAAAGTCATCATTGTGCAGAGATTGTGGTCCATGTATGTGGGTGGTCTGACGGTAGGACCCCCCTAGAATAATTGGACATAGCAAGCCAAGACTCAGGTATTTTCGCTTAGATCTTTAGCCCAGACCCACCAGCGGTACATACTTGTCAGTGAGTAAATCACCTATATAGGGGCCATACTGTGCTGCTCAGAACGGGTAGCCAGGGCTTCTGCCAGGGCTGTCCGTAGCGCAGTACAGCCAAGAAACTAAGCATGGAACATTTCTACCAGGGGGGGTCCTGTATTTGTGGCCAGCATGGAACGCCCTCACACGCAGTATGTAGTTGGCAGCTCTCCCGCTCACCCGCCAAATGAAGAGGACCAGCTGGTCGGGTCCCAAAGCGCAGGCGAGTACATCTGTATGTAGGCTTTACGGACTGACAGTCTCGGTGCCAACTTTTCCAACAAATGCGACATGTCGGAAAGCTTGCTACAGGTGACTGTTCGCCGTTGACTTTTCGAATATGCAGGATCATGACTATTGTCATCTTCGGAAGCCCATTGCAGTAGCCCGGGAGTTCAGGAGCTAGCTCCTATGTAAAACTCACTTACCTTACAGTACCTTACCTACAGTAGAGAGGCGCACGGGACTAGTACATGTAGGTATGGCTATGTACCTACTGTAATGATCGACGACTGGAGTACATCCATATGACGGAAACCACCTAGATCGATAAGGAGACCGACGGCACCATTCGCTCGGGTGCAGCCGTCAGGGCCTACAAAGCACCAAGACATAATTTGCCCATCATCACGTTCCTCTAGCTGTAAACTGCATGTACCTACAGTACCTACGGATTCCAGCATGGATTGCCACGATCTATCTGTGATATGACTCTGTTCACATTGTTATCATTCCTGTGGTATTCCAGTTCAAAGTACAATCAGCATCAGAATAGACCCTCATCTTTACCATTAATTCAGCAGACAAGTACGCGTTTCTTCTCTGTATGATGTAAGAAAGACAACGATCAATAGTCGAGACCCTAGACTCTAAACGCGGAATACATTATATAAACCTGTATTGGTTATGAATTCTCTGTTATCAAATCAATGCAACCAGTCTAAGAGCCAGAATCCAAAGTAACGTATTGTCCAAATACAAGAAGACTATTCTACAATCTACAGTTTACTATAATGCCACATGGGGAAAGTGAAGGGACTTTTGCAGTGGTGCTAGTGACTAGTACTATCAGTCTACTGTATCCTGGGCCCAGTACAGTACCCGGAGCATATGCGCTTGCCATCAAAAGTTCCGTGGCAAGTGTGGTGAGCGAATTGCATCGGCACGAATCCCGTACCGCCCCCCGCCCAGTTCAGCCGACGGTGCGTAAACTGTATACCGACTGTTATGTAACCGTTCCTCCTTCCCGACATCTAGAATATTTTAAACAGAAAAACAACGGTCGATATACCGTCGAATAACGATCAAATTACAGTCGGAAGTAAATTAGACGTCGGAATTCCTTGGCAATTGATTTTTTGCGCCGTCAAAACCGCGTTCGACCATATGGCGACTGTATATAAAAGGCGACCATTACTTAACTGTCGGCCAAGTACAGCAAGATTTGGTACGGTCCCTTTTGCCTCTAGCTACGAATTGCCTAGCTGCCTCTTGTGCAAGACTTATGTAGGTTCCTATTAGCGCTGCCGACAGCGGGAGAAACTCTGTGGCGTGCGTGCTCGTACTGTGACATGCTAGCAGACGAGGCAGATGCACGCAGCACTGCATCAGGGGGGTAGCTGTCCCACCGGAAGCTATTCCATCGTCCCGTGCTGTGTACCTAATAGAATACCAATGCATACATACAATCACAAGGTGCACCGCTGCAATCTGCAGGTCCGTATGTAGCGACTTCTGTTCCAGGACACAGGTACTGGAGAAGTAACTAGTGCCCACAACTTGGAAGTTTGCCCAATCGCTCCCACTAAATACATATGTATGTACATAGTTGGACCCCCGGTAGGTATCGTTGTTATTTTGCCCAAACTTGAGAGGGGCGGCCCATGGGTGATCGCAGGGCAGGAATGATCATCTTGTCGCGCCTGTACTGTACTGTACTGTACTGTACGCAGGGGGTCTTCATCAAGGCTCCCAGCGCTGTGTCCTTTGTCAGGGTTGAGTTGATCGTTGAGGACGGGTTGCTGCCAAAAAGGAGGGCCGACTCATGGGCGACGAGGGCGACGGGGATGGGTGAGCAGCACAGCACTCCATCCCCCAGACAGTGACCAGACCCGCCGGCTTGGTCTGCTGGGCTCGTCGTCCAATGGTGGTGCCCCCTTACATGGCCTCGCGCTCTGCTCGCGCACCCCCGCGGCAGGGGTGAGTAACATGGGTGCGTCGCAGCGACGCTGCGCACTGTCGCATCGCCAGACCACCCGACCCGCTCGGTGCACTGTGCTGGGACGGGCTATGTAGAGAGCAATCCCCTAATCCGCTCGGGTGCTGGGCACAGCGCGCTGGGACCGGCGGGCCAGTAGGGACGAGGCACACGGGCCCCAGGGTCTGCACAGGCTCGACAAACTACCTACAGTACCTACCTACGGATTACTGGCGAGCTGGTACCACGGGCGATAGACAGGGGCCAGGAGCATCCCAGGAACATCCCCTGTCATGCCCATTCGAACCGTTGCTGGCTGTTCCAGAAAAACCCAGGCCGCAAACCCAGGCCGCCGTGCCCATCGCCCATCGCCCATTGCCCAGTACCATCCCAGCGCAGAGGCCAGCGATCCCAGCTACCGGTCATCTATCTAGTCTTGGGTCCCGCCTCTTTCTTCTCCCCAACTCTTCCCCCCCGTTGCATCAAATACGATCTCTGCCGCCCGCCACGCCGCGCCAACTGTTCGCACGACGACATCAAAGTCTACGCAGGCTCGTAACGTGCTCATCCATCGGTAGCAACACCAAACTGACGAGTCCTGTCGCTGCCCACGTCCCGTCATGTGCTAGATCACGCACTCGAACTACCTACTCCAGCATTCGGAAGAAACTCGACCCAGGGCCTGTGATAAGGTTGTTCAGCGGCGAATCGCGATCAGTTGAGCCGAGTCAGACCACGCCAGACACCAGCGCTTCGGGTTCTCTCTCCGCCCTTCCCCAACCCTCCACCACCCACCGACCAGCACAAACTCAAACACCGACCCAAGTTGACGGTCGAATCGCCAAACCCCTACTTGCTCGCCCGTTTAGCCTTTGCCCTGGTCACTTGCTGCGCGGTGACAACCCCAAGCTTTTCCTCCGCCCACAGCCTCGGTTCCCGTCCATCGAGCGAATCCCATAATCCTGTCGACCGGCATTCTCACGCATACATTGCCAGACAGCGCGTCGAAATGCTGCAATCTTCCAAGATGCTGACCATACAAGTAAGTAAAATGTGACTCTTAGCGCGGTCCCTCAAGACTTTGAGAGAGGGGAGCTGGGGTGAATTGAAGCTCGGATGCATTGTTTTGCGCTTGTTCATCCGCAATGGGGGTTCTGCCTTGATCGTTCGCATCGCAGGATTACTTCATATCCTGGCATTGACGTGTCGAGCCGCATTGATAATGAGACGAAGCTAATCGGTACTCGCCAAATGTAGCCAGACAACATGATGGGCATTTCCGATGTTCGATCAAAACAGACACAGGCCTCCTTGGATAGAGTCATTTCGAGAGACACGCGTGATGGCCGCCGTCTATTTTACCGCATGGAAGTGCTGCAACAGCCCGAACGTGCTCGCGCTTGTGGTTCCGGACCAAAATGTTAGTTCACACAGTTGGGGGGAAAATCAGCAATTGACAGAGGAGGAAGAAAAGGCTAACTGGTTGTGGGCAGCTTCTAACGATCGCCGTCCCGTTGATCCCCCACCGGTCGTCGTGCTGAAGATATATGAAGGCCCAACCCTGGAACAGGCCAGAGATGTTACGTTTGACTATAATGTCGATTTCTTCTGCTACGCCTCGCTGGAACAAGCGCGTGTGATTGCCCCCGGCCGAGTCCAGGCTCCACAAGCCAACCAAGTACCCGTCCTCTCCGGTTTCCCGGTGTCGGGGTGCTGCTACCTCGACCGACCTGACCCCGCGGGATATTTCATCTTTCCAGATCTGTCGGTTCGCCATGAGGGCCGTTATCGCCTTGTGTTCAGCCTCTATGAACTGGTCAAGGACGAAAAGGATTTGGACCCCATCGGTGACGCTTCCAAGTCCGGCGATGAATGCCAGCTCAACGAAGCCCGTCACAGGATGGACCTCAGCTCGGCCGAATTCACCGTTTATAGCGCAAAGAAATTCCCAGGTCTGACGGAAAGCACCCACCTCAGTCGGACGGTGGCTGAACAAGGCTGCCGGGTGCGTATCCGACGCGATATTCGCATGAGGCGACGAGAGCCGAACCCGAAGGCCTCAGCGCCAGAAGAGTACAGCAAAGGTGACGACCAGTATAAACGCGGCGGAACACAGACTCCGGATCAATTTCGGGCTCGCTCGGCAAGCAACTCGAGCATCAATCGGGCACCGTATCCTTCCGAGAGGCGGCCGTCCATAATTGGGGAATATGAGGGTGCTCCGCCGCCACCGTCACCATATACGACCAAGCCGCTTGCGAGTATATTAAACTTTAATGGGCAGAGTCATAAAGGCTTCTCGCAGCCGTCTTATGCTCCTGCCCTTAGCACCAATCCGCAGTCGACACCCGTTTCACCTGCGCAGACAAACTTCCCTTACGGGGCAGGCACTACGGTGCCACCATCACCCAGCTACACCAATACAGCCTATTCACCATTCCATCAAGGCGACAGCGAGAGGTTTCCATACACGCAGCCCACCATCGCTGCTCGGCCCCCGAGACCGGACGATCCTAGATCTTCCATCAGTTCCGCTGTATCTGCAGACACCAGACAACTGCCGGTTATCCTGCCTCATGTAGGATCGGACATGCCGTCTAGATACCAGCAGAAGCTCCCAACCATCGCTCCCGCTCCTCCATCTAGATACTGGCCTGAGCAGGCTACTGCGCCCATGAAGCGCTCAGCAGACCCGTCCTTCCCGTCACACGAGCACCACCGCAATGTCGTAGGCGATAGGATGGAGAACCAGCGAAATACCATCCCGTCCCTTTTAGAAGAGTTGACTAGCAAGGGTACTCGTGGTTATTTCAACGCCGATGGCACTTTCAATGAGGTCATCTTCCCCGATTATCCGTAAGGGTGAATGTGGTCCAATATGATATAACGTGAATATGGAAGCCTTGTCTTGAGGCTTGGTATTAAATCTGGTCTGGTGTTGGAGGATTTATAATGTATATAACTTGGGAGGCATCCCGCCATGATCGGGATTTCATCGGTTCGTGGCGGTTCACGGCGAAGCTCTTATCGGAGAGTAAGCGATGGCTTTGCTGCTGCGAGAAGGCTGTAGGATACCCCGGAGCAAGTGGTGTATCATGGCGGACGGGCGTCAGGAGTTATTACCCCATTCCATAATGGCCGCACAGAGTACGCAACACGGCGTCAGTGCTCACGTTGCATTGCTTGAGAGCTCCTTTTGTCGTTGGTTCTTCGCCTCTTGGATAGTATTTGATTTACACAGACCTTCCTGGCTTTCTATTTTCTGTTTAGTACGTGGTGTGAATCAGTATCCCGATCTCAAACATCTACGGTTGGATGCGCTTAGAGGATAGATGATGAAAAAAGACAAGACTGCCACCAAACTACGTTCGAGATACCATGTCTCCTGTCATGTCTCCATTCTATATTTTGTCCTGAGCTCAACTTGCTGTTGATCGCCTCCATTCCGAATGGGAATCTCTTCCGAAGGTCCCGAAGCCTAGGTTAAGTACCCTTTGCCTCGAGGACTTGCATCACAGACTTGAATCACCTCGGGGAGACGGGGCACGGCTGCTTGTCAGGACTGGCAGGAGCAAGTGGTCTACAGTGTCAGGTTTCGCATGTGAAAATCGACCCAAAGGGCAAACACCACTTTTGGCCCCTTTGAGCCCTGCCGCATTGCGCGGGTACATGAGAAGGGGTCTGCGCCTTGGTTGCCCCGCCAACAGTCACCCAAGACATCCGAATCAAAACATCCCCACAGAGGTATCCATTCGTCAATTACTATCGTCACCATACCTTAACCTAACCAACCCATCACGTTTCAGACGATAGACAAACACTCACCACAGTCGTCTGGGCACCACCCTTCCAACTCCAAGACTCCAAGAACTCTTACCAACAAGGTTAGCCACTGTATTTCGCTTGAAGCATACTCCTGAGCATAGCATTCCGCCGCATCATGACATTCGAACCGAGGCCGCCGCCGACTCGGAACGGCAGTGGCTCAAGACCGCCAACATCCCGGTTTCAAGAAGGCTCCATGAACGACAGGACGAGTGCCGCGCCGCCTGCCCAGTTCCTCGGCTCTGGCGAGCTCATGGAGCACGAGAGCCAAGTCTATGGAGATCAATCCGAGTCACAATGGCAGCGCCGCGACAGGCCGTACTCGACTACCGCTCAGATGGAGACTGTCGCGGGTCAGCGTGCATCGCGTTCTTCGGACGAGCGACCGCGCATGGCTCACAAGAAGACTTCTGGATTCTTCAGCCGTGTACGGGATGCCCTATTCAGCAGAGGCGCGGCCCAGGCGCAGTCTTCGGAAGAGGTGCAAGGACAAGCGCAGACACATAAACAGCAAGAAGTGCGTAGGAAGCACAGCAGCCTGCAAGAACCGATACAGCCCCCACGACCCGGCTACCTGCACCCGGCCCGTTCGCAATCCGAAATCAACATCCCTCAGATAGTGCCACAGATGGGTTCCTCCACCGACCGCCCGTCCAGGGACGACGTCATGGCTTCGTACAAAGAACTCATGGCTACGGGCTTCTTCCAGTCTCACGCCATACAGTCTACACGACATGCTGGCCCCGCAGGCGCAAGACAGCCTCAGCCACCGGCAATGCCGACTATCGCCGGCTCCCCCTATCCCCCCAGGCGGGCATCGTCTGTCCACGCACCCACCGACTACGAACCGCCATCGCCTGCCATGACATCTCCTAAGCCCCAGCAGCCCCGGGCTCGTAGCAGTAGGGATTTTGCACGCCCTGCACGCCCTCCTCTCACAGCAGCGCCTTCGGTCCCTGAGCTCCGCGAAAGGGGATCCCGATATGCCCTGCGAGGTCGCAAGCGAACCCGCGACGTAGACGACACTCCCCTCGCATCTCCAGCAGATCCCCAGGCCAGCACAACCTCCAACTCGACTTCCACAGGCTACTTCGCGCAACCACTTAAGAGAGTTGCCAAGAAACTTCGGAAGATGCCCTCATCCACCACACCCTCCGTCGACAACACTGCCGCATCCTCTTTGGAGACCCAGGCCCCTGCTCCTACCGGCCAAGTCGCGCCCGACGGCATAATCCGCCTCGTACCCTCCCTCTCAAGCGGTGGAACTCTGTACCAAGACTCGCGAGCAGTCCGCCTCCGTTCTCCATCCCCCGCCCCAGCCGAGCTCCTCACAAGCGATCGAGACGCCCACCGCAAACCTCGACGCACATTTTCCGGGTCACTCCGCGGCCGCAGCAACGCGAATCGCCTCGCGAAGAGAGCGAGCGCCACGCCGGTCCAGACCACCAGCTACGTCGAGCCCCGCTCCTCGACGCAGAAACAGAATGCTCTAGGCCAATGGCAGCGCGTCTCGCTCGAAGACACACTGACACGGCCCGACATGCGCTCATCTAACGAAAGTCCCCGTCGCTCGAATGAAGGTCCACGACGCGCCAGAGAGATCAGGAACGTCAAAGAAGTTCAAAAGACCCTACCTCCCCCCATCCTCAAAGTGGTGCCAGATGCAAACACTGGCATACCCTCTGTCCCACTGATTCCAGAGCGTTGGCATGGGACGGGGCAGGCGTATCATCTGAGGGATCGCGGACAGAGCGTGGAGATCGCTAGAGGTGCCGGGGTGAGACGCCAGGGGCTGGGGAACGGGGTTGATTCTATCAGGGGTGTGAACACGTCGGGTGCGAATGTCGGCCGGAAGGGGGATAGATACGGAAAGGAGAATAAGGCTATGGCTAGGGATGGCGATGGCGATGGCGATGTTGATATGGAGAGTTGGAGGATTGGTAGTGCTGTATGACGGGGTTTTCCATCTTGTGGGGGTTGAAATGTTTGGGAAGAAGGTTTGTCGAGGGTTGGAATATGTGTGATGAGGACGGTGGACTTTTCTTGCGCGCATTGGTTTTTTGTTGTTGCAAGCAACATATACCCCCCCTAACGAACGGACGACACTGAATGAACGAATGGACGATTTCCTTACGCAGTTTGTTTTTGTCATGCCCCGCCCACGACACGGGGCTTGCTGCTGTTTCTTGTTCACATTCTTCGGCCTCATCTTTGGGTCGCACACTTGTTCTCCATTCGAGAGACATATTCGGTTCAGTCTATTGGCTTTTTACTCCATTCGGCTCTGGTTCTTCCCACCACTTTAACGGATAGGGTCTGGATAGGGAGGAGTTCAGGGGTTGCTTTATTTCGCCCCGGAGGTTCCGGTTCAGTGTTTCTATTTCTACTGTAGCCGTCACAGTTGTCTCCCCGCTCGAGATGAGAAGTGCTGGGTGGCGCGTGTCTGATAAAAGTACCTACTTTATGGTCATGATCATGATAACGACCTGGAAACGTGCCATGAAACTCGTGATAGTGTATATAGTATATAGGTACTTTGCATTGCAGCTTCTGTCGCAATATTCAAAGTTCTCGCCGGCCGTTTCGTCCATTTTTTCAAATTTCGCAATTCCAGCTGAGAGACTTTGTTCGTGATATCGACATAGATATAGAAAGCAGTCATTGGTTCGAGGTTGAACTGCCTAGGCTCACTCACTACCACTAAATACACTGTCTACTCTCCACCTTGCTATTACGGCTCTACGCTATGAAGGAACGGGCTATTACTACTACGGTCACAACGTGGACTGATCAACATCGCTAGCGATGGAACGGGCGGCAGAGGTGGTAAAAGGCACACAAAGAATAGTCAGCAAGGCGGTGGCACGAAGCATCATCGGGTGTCCCTAAGACTTTCATACCTCGTTAATTTCTTGAGAGCCATACAGTTATGATCTCACTTATTGCCGAAACCAACACGGAGACTGTCGCTGAACACTGCACTGTAGTCATTCTGACATGAGGCAGACTAACTGAGTCAAGATGCCGGGACCTTAATTCCTCGAGACGGGGGCTATGTTGTTGGGCGTAAAAAAGCCATTTACGTCGGTTTTGGTGGACTCAAGTATCAGGGCTTTTGTGTCTTGGTAGGGATGGGTTGATAATGTTCAGGAGGTAGAGGAGAACCTGCCTGACGGTACTGAGGTTTCCTGTGGCAGAACGGCCTGACTCTGGTTGAACTTAACAGTATCATAGCCGCAGAGATAACTTGAGCTCGATAGTCGCGTAGAGCCCAATTCAGTTGCCTCCACTACCTCAACGCCCTCACGGGCCGGTGTCACCATATCATGCACTCCTGCGTTGACACGGGAACTGCTTATTCTATTGGTCTATCCTCGATACCAATAATATATATAACCTTTAAAAAATGAGAACATTAAGTCTTGTGTATGAAGAAGCCTACCTTCTACCAAGAGTCAGCAGACACTGACCACTATTGTCTAATCTCCGTTCTATAAGGTTTCAGAATTGTATGTTGTGATAACTTCCCATCTTCATTCCCACGCTTGTTCGACCCATAATATTTCCCCTGAACTGCTAGGGGGAGACTGAAGCCGATACGGATGTCTCTAGTTGTGATAGGATGCTTGATGTCCGGGATTTTGTCAAAATGGGCGGCTGGAAGGAATGGCTGGGCTCGTTACGGACGTGGTGTTGATCGTGATCAAGTCCTCCCACCGAGCCTAAACACACAAATTGCAATCATAACTGCAAGCAAGTGTTGATAATTCCTCCCCACGTATAACGGACGTCGTCTCCCAAGATGCCCACCCATATATACCTCTTGTGATAAATGATTCGAGCCACTGGGGTTCAAGCCACCAGAACGCCGAAATTCCGATAACCCATTCCCGTTGCGTTGTTGCCTTGGGAAATCCAAACTCCTTATACAAGCAAAAAAACCCGCTAAATTAGATGATGATATTCAACATAAAATAGTTCTGATGCCCACGGGAGATGAGCAGACTGGTACTGCTGACATGGAGGAAAGGAGTACGCAGTTGAGTGAGATGCGCTGCTTAAGCCAACTCTTGTACATAGCGATTGAACCTCACACGAATTTCTTGTGGGTTGGATAGCAAGGTGCGGCATGCCTTGGCTGCGCCTGCTGTGCTAGAGGCAAGAGAAGGTGCTCCGCTCCAGAGCATTGCACCCAGAACTAGTGTGAGTATGGGAATCTACACACAATCGAATTAGTATTTGTCTTTCGACATTTGTGCTTTCATTATGACATACCCAGACAAACCACAGCATCTTGTCGCGACTGACTGTCTTTAGCCGTTGGGCATGAGCCCGCTGTAGTTGCTCTCGCTGTTCCTTGGTAATATGATGCTTACGACCAATCTGGAGCGAAGTCGGCATTTCCGTAGTGTGCGCACATACTGTTGAACTTTCGGCTGAAGGCTGATCATAAAGTGCCGTACACTTTGTATCTGCCTCGTACTCTGCTGCCGCTTGGGCGGCGGATGCCTGCTTGGCATCCATGACTTTCTGTGGGAAGACGTCCTCGTAAGCCGGAGGCGATTCGATCGTCCCGAGGAATGGAAGACCCCCCCACTTGTTCTCCGACGGATTTGATGCTGCATCCACTGATCCTGGCCGTTGCCCGCGAATGTTTGGAACGAGGGAACTGATACGCTGCATGACGGGGGCAGCGTGCAGGTAAGCTGGGTAGTCTGGCATCATTTGTGGCATGTTTGGCATCTGGAATGGCTGGAAGTTCTGCAGATGCGTTGCCATGAGATGTTGAAATTGTTGCAACTGCGGAACGGGGTTTTGGAAGCCCATGGCCACAGCATGCTGCAGTTGTTGCAGCTGCGCAGCGAACTGTTCTCGAAATACTGTTATGGTATCACTGGGGGAGGCCGGGTGGCCGTCCGTCGCATTCGTTTGCGCAATACCGTCCAAAGGATGGCTACGAAGGTCTGCCATGCTAGCCCGTCTTGATAGACTACGATGATCCACAATACTAGTTCGTCTCATATCGAGCCAGTCGGCATGCGTTTCAGTGCTGTCGGCATCATCGGTTGACTCCTCGTCATCAGGCTCATCGCCTGAGTCGGGATCGTCTTGCCATGATGCTTTACGGCCTGAATTCACTGTCAACGAGTGCTCACAGCGAGGAATGAACGAGCCAGTGCTGTTGGCTCTGCTGTGAAGGCCTCCAGCGCTGCGTGACCTCACGAAGTTGGCAAAATCTCGAAGTACACGGCTCACAGCACGCGAGCGAGCAACGTGAATAGGCTTGAGCCCCAAGATCGACCGAGAGTCTCGGTCAGCTCCCTTGGGAATAAGCCAACCCACAAGATCAAGTCGATCGTTCATTACTGCCATGTGTAATGGCGTGAACCCATTTTTGTCTCTAGCGTTGACATTAGCACCTCGTGATACTAGGCGGGCAGCAAGTCGCAATAAGCCAAGAGAGCATGCACGGTGGAGCATCGTATGTCCACTTGGTGACTCGTAGTCCCAGTCGACTTCGGTCGTGCTGCCATTAGAATGGATCATATCTAGGACCCGGAGAAGGCTAGATTCAATACTTCGGCCAGCACCTCTGTCGAAACTCGTGAATCCGTTATTGTTTAGAGGTCCATTCACATTGCGAGATTGTGAATTCGAACCATTACCGTACGCCTCTCCAAATACAACATCCTTGGCGAAATCTACGACAGACCCATGAGCCCCCCTTCCGAGCACCGCCAGCGCGGCACGGATAAGCTCTGACTCATCATCATCGGAGTATTTGAAGGTGGCTGGGGGCCCGTGTGGCATGGAGTGTCTTTTGGTCGGATGACGGATTGTCACTTGCACCGTTCCTGGATTGGCAGAAGGCGGTAGCAGGCACACCAGGGACGACTCTCCCCAGTAAGTGGTAGTAGTGGCTTTGGAGCCTCCAAAATAGACTTGAAGACCGTCGTTGGTGAAATTCCGGCCAAGAATAGTAATCTCGACACCACCAGACTTTGGTCCCTCATTGGGAATGATTCGCAGGATGGTAGGCGACCCAGCTGTGAGCGTAGGGAGCATGTCAGCAGATCGCTGTGAGAATGCTGTTGGACTTGGACCACGACTGGGCTGGGCTGATACTGGACCTTGAAACATGTGATTATCGGCAAGATCCATGTTCATGCCCCCGTTGAAAATGAATGGCGTTCCGCCGTTGATTGAGTTAGCGGTTGTATTAGCAGGTATTGGACCAAACGAGGGCCTCATGTTGTCAAACATTGGCTGAGGCGCCCGAGGGCTGATCATTTCGCCGCTGACAGGGAATGACGCATGATTCTGCATGAAAGGCGAAGTATGAGTCGAAACGACTGCACACTCATTCTGAGGATTGAGCGCCATTGAGTTGACTAGTGGATTGGTTTCGATCTTCGTCATAGCAAGACCTGGAGGTATCTTCGCACCCAAGCTGGCTTTCCTCTTTCTATTGCCGGGACCTGAGGGACTAGTTGGCGAGGCTTGTCGGGAAGTACAAGCCGAAGAGACTTGTGAGTTATTTATCTGATTTGCTGGCGGGGAGAAGGCAAAGGGAGCCGGTCCCATCGCCTGAAGGTCAGAGGTCGATTGAGTGTGACGAATCGGCAATGCAGTCTCCCCAGGGTGCGGTTGATAGGTCACAGCCGGCGCCATCGGGCGAGATGCATTGGCAGGTAGGGGCTGTTGGGGCACTATACTTGATGTACCGTTGGGAGCTGGAGGCTGAGGTAAATTTGAATGTTGATGATGGCGATGAGATTCTATGTTCGAAGGCGATGCTGGAGGATTTTTATGGTCGTCAGTGATAATGATCGAGCCCGAGATCGATTGGGCTACAGGTATGCCCAGGTAGTTTTTCAGCGTGACGATAAATTTGAAACCCTGTTTTTCACTGTGATGTCGGCAGTAGCAAGTAATGCGCATTGGCGCATCGACCTGGTAAGTACCCTCTGGCGGAACGTGGCCGAAGCCGCCCCCCGTAGGGTCGGCCATCAAGGGCGTGACTCTCTGCCAGTCTTTCACCTCCTGTGTATTGAAGACGATTGCACGTTCGTGCTCGTAAAGATTTGCTAGCTCTTCGTCCTCGGGCTTGACAATCTTTTTCCTGTTACTCCGTTTCCGTTCTCGATTCATACAGCCTTGGCAAATCCGCACCTCGCCGCCGTTCTGTGGCTTGTGTTCCTCGGCTTCTTTGTAAATGGGGTTGTTGGGATTAGCTACGAGGGGCTTTCTCGCAGCCCATTCAAAGGCTCGTATCCGCTTTGCATCATCAACCATCGCGCTGGAGCAGACCAATAACGTTGACAGTTCTAGCATGTCGGGCGATGCCTGCGGAGTGGGCTTGTGCAATAGCTTAGGCTTAGCAATCGAATGAGTTGGAATATGAACTCGTTTAATGCCGGGCGGGAGATTGTGTATGGTCATTTTGAATGGGATCTGTGTTTCTACGCGAGATTTAGACGGCAAAGGGTGAATAACCAGTCTTGGGACGTGGTGATTCGGAGCAGGCATTGGAGCAGGAATCGGAGTCGCGATAGGAGCAGTCGGAGGCGTGTCACCCAGTGGCAGTCCATGGGTTGGCACGCTTGCCGAGTTCGTTCTCGACTGTCCCAACGGGGGGGTGATTGGGACCGGCGGTGCGTGCTGCCATGCTGGGTTGACTGCCCCATTATGTAGAGTATTGAAGTTTGTGCCTGCGGGTGGCGTTTGTCCATAAGGCAAAGGTGGCGATGGCCCGTTGCTATGATTCGGATCGGAAGCAGGGGAGACTGGCCTGGTCTTTTTACCGCGTGTCGCTTGAGATTGTGCCTTGCGTTTTCCTTGATCTGATTGCAATTGCTATTAAGAGAATTAGCATCTGATGATTACTGAAAGATTCTCCTCTCGAGGACTGACAGGTTTCTTCTTCGCCTGGGCTTTTCGCCGTTTCGGAGCAGGGCCGTTGAATTGGTTCTCCGTAATCCCATTCATAGGCAGCGGAGGCGCGTTGACAATGGCGTCTGGCGGACTGGGGGAATCATAGCCCACAAGAAACTCGTTCATCAGGTCGTCGGTGTCGCGTGGACCAGGGCCGAGGTCGTCAGGATAGCCCCCGTCAGAGCCTAGTGACCAAGCGGTGGGGGAGTGGTCTACTTCGATCATTCCGTCCATGGGGGACTGGGCAAGACCGAGGGAGTTGGAGCTGAAGGACATGGAAGAAGAAGTCGAGCCGCGGTGGCCGGAAGGTTGCACCGCGGACGGCGGAATCGCATGCGAGTGGATAGATTTGGGATATGCTTCGTCAAGCAAGTTACCGAAGCCGGATAACGTGGACAATCTGTCGCCTTCATCCAAGGCCAAGCTGTGGGAGAGCCAGTTATGATGTTCGTCGAACGAGTTATACACGGATGTGGGTACGTCTGCGTCTTGTTCGGCCGCATCATCGCGGCGTTTGAAAGGAGTTGACGTGGGCATTGCTTGCACACGTGTGGCCCGACCCGAAAGTCTCTCCTACCCTCTTGAATCTCGACTGGCAAAAGAGGGTGCCAAACGCAGTTCAAGGCAATACTTCAAGTGATTTGCGCGGGTGGTATTCCAGCGACGCGGTCGGGTCAATGGCTGCGAAAAGTAGTATCGATACGGAAAGCTCTTAGAGATGACAGATCGTGACTCGAGTGCCTTTCACAATGTCTCGTAACATATTTCTAGTCGTCGGAGGATCGCAATGCCAACTTATCGAAAAGAGACAGCGGAGCGGTGGTAAGCCCCCCAGACGCAAAGCCGGGAGGGACGGTGAGCGCAATTGGCGTCAAGCTGAAGGGGCGTAAGGGATGGGACGGCGAGTTGGGCTATGGGCTATGCGGTGGGTGTTGTCGCCAGCGGGAGCGGGAGACAGCCAGGCTGGAGATGTCGGTGAAAATTGGAGGTCAATAATGCAGGTCGATAACAATGGTGGTGACTCGTGAGGCGGGCGTTGATATTACCCTGTCGATTGGACCCGCTCTTGTAGTAGGGGTCGGTCACTGGCCGATACGGGACACGCAAGACACGCAGACACACGGTCCCAGAAAGTCGGGTGGGTTTAATGTGGCAGAAATGTGTAGGATCAATTCTCCGTCGGGAGTCGGGAGTGTTGGAGTGGGTGTCGCGTGCGTTGTGAAGCATAGAGTGTGGTGAGAGGGATAGGTCGTGCGGTGTCGTGGTCAGCGAAGAAAGCGATGCAAATCAGTGGTGGCAGGGGTGCTTCCGATGGGCACTGTCGACGTCCAGACTTCCAAGTTGGTAGCCTGGCAGAGGCCTGGAAGCGGGCGGTAAGGTAGGCAACGACGGCGTGCGGGCAGGTGGATGTGGCAGACCTAACGGCAGGCTGTCGGTCGGGAAGCTTCGTGCAGTGCTGTCAGGGGAGCCGGGGGAGGGGGGAAAGCGTGGGCTGATACAATGGACTGTACACGTGGAAAGGCACCGCACTCTCGCAGCCAATTTCCTGCTTGTGTCAGAGCACTTGGAGATTCGAACCGATTATCACATTCCCCATGATTGGACGCCCACGGGGTCAAATCAGTGCTTCTGAATCATTCGAAGACTACCTCTTACAGTACGAGACAGCGTTAAGGTAGCAGCCCGCGAGTTCGTTAGGGCTGATAGCAAAAACTCAAACCTACAGTACCGAAGGTAATAGCAGCAATCATATAAGAAGGCCATCAATCGTCCCAACAGGTCTCATTGTAGCATACATACATGAGTACTATTCTATTTTCCAATTTCGACACAGGGGCCCATGCCTCGAACGAACTTCCTTCAATCTTAGGTTGTCGATATCATCAGTATGAATCACTACCTTAGTTAGGTACATAAGGTACCTAAGGTACTAGACGAATGACCTCGATGACCCCGCGTCGAAATTAAAAGCAACACGCGCTTCAGTCCGTCAACCTTCGAACACAGTTTCGCGTTCATACGAGACGACCACAAGCCATATGATACTGATGTTGCTCTGTATTATGTAAATGCCGGACTTTGTAATGGTAATTCTCCATCGGTCTGCTGGTGTGTCCGTTGCAATCAATGCACCGGTCAACGGGAAGGATACGATGTATGGGCTTGACTCCAGTGCTCTACGTGATCGTCAAGCTGGAGGGGTATCATCTACTCGCACAAGTTCGGTGCATATCATCCACGTGCTAGGCACAAGCACCTGCATGAATCCAGCTTCACCTACATGATCATGAGCTGAGTCCACGGAGCTATATCCAGTTCTGGCCCAATCACAGCCCGCCTCGTCCATACCTCATCGGACTCTTTGCCGCTATCTTGATTTCCATCTCGCCTGGGCTCTGCGTTGATTTCAAAAGGTCACGGATCCAGGAGCGGCATGTGGCCGTCACTGTTTTTTGGGCTGTCCTTATCCCACTCTTCCTTTCTCACGAGCCATAACCAGCGCGAGTTATGGATGATCAAAGTTTCTTGATGGCTAGCCACGCAACTAGAACAGTCGTGTAAGTCGGATGAATACATACCGCCATTCAGTTCTCTTCACTTGCAGAAGCAGGATCTCGTCACAGGTGTCTAGGCAGATGAGATAGCTGACAGAATCCTCAACAATCTTGCGAGGCCGAAACACCCCAACATTTTCCTCTGTACCTGCCCCGAATGTGCAACATCCCGCGGGTGCCGTAACGTTGAGGTGCTTGGTGTCCTAAACCGGAAGCGGGCCGGACGTCGACATGCTTACGTGTGTCACGCTGCAAAGCGGCTCCGCCGTGACACCAGACGTATAGGGATATATGTTCTCGGCGGGATTTCAGACAAGGGGACTGCTGCCTTGTTCTCTATGATGCTGCCTAAGGTACGGAACGAGAAGGGTAAGTGTTGATAAATGCAAAGAGACACAACGCAAACACTTCTCCCAGTCCTAATTAATTAAAGCTCAGCTCCTACTTTATGACTAGATCCCATAGACCTGTCAATAAAATCAAAGGAGGCAACATACTCTTCAACAAAATGTAACGTTCTATAAACTATATAATACCAAAAGAACTGCTAATATCATATGTCTAATAATAACATTATGAATAGTAAAGCTTTTGCGGCAGATGCCATTGAGCCCCAAGCCGGTTCACCATCAAGATCATACTACTTGTCGATGTCTTCTGCCGTCCATGGTCGTGTTGAAACTTAACATAGACTTGCTTCTGACCGATTGCTGGCGAGGGCCCTACCATTAGACAACCGGCTCCGGCTCCGATGCCATGACCGAACCAGGCCCTTGTTCGTCAGGAAACCGGATGGTCCGATTAGGATGTCCGGACACGTGCGAGCCTGTGTGTTGGTCGACTGCTTCGGAGGATGCCCCTCCATCTAGGGTCCTGGAGTATTTATGTTGAACGGTCGGGTCGGGATCTTGAGGTGGAATGATTGACCCTCCAATCCTGTAGACAGACCCTGGTCCTCTCGCAATCGAAGGGGGTTCATCCGGTGAATTTGTATTGGTCTCCGTGCGCGTCATGCTCCTCGGCAGCCGCACGAGCTGACTTACTTGGAAAGAAGCACGCTCGCTGCTGCCAGAAGCAGTGAGAGTTCTTGACAGAGTCCGAGGTAAATAAAACCCAAATTTGCCCAGGGGTATGCTGAGACCATGAACGACCTACGAAAGATTTTAGAAAAGCACTTTTATGGGTATGGTGAACGAGGTACACCTACTACGCTGACAACTACCATGAACCACACGATCACAGTAACAGCCTCGGCCATATCAGCTACATCTGATCTGGGTTCTTCCGTACCAGGACTCAACGAGTCGATGAAATCTACAGTGATACACTAAGTATAAAAAGTTAGGGTTCGAACTCAATGTAGCGCGAAACAACGACGGGAAATTGGAGGCATGACTTGCTAGGTAGAAGACGGCAGAACAGCCAATTGGCCCGAAGAAGCCCATGAAGATGGCATGGCGAATGTTATCAACTTGGGGAATCTTCTTGTGAAACCCAATCAGGAACGGTGGTCGTCTAAGCAGCAAAATCAAGATACCCAGAGGCACCAGGCGATAGATGGGAATGACCGAATTCGCTACGAAGCTGTGCCATGGAATAACGGCACCATACCACATGAATATTACCACGTTTAGAAGCATATCGATGGTAGGCTGAAGCGAGCTATATTTCAAAAGTTGTAAGCAAATTTGATGGGTTCGGCTTGGTGAACAGGTTGGAGGTCAGTCTTACTCATCAAGAGTCTCCAGCCGGAACCAGTCGTCCCAGGTGAAGACATTTCCCGCAATGAAACAGGCAAGGATATCGTCACTACCGATAAGACCACATGTGCCCGTGATGAACAATGCGAGGGACAATGCAAAAACGAGAAAACTTTCCCTATCGACGAATTTGCGTTCCTCACAGTAGTGAAGCAGTTCCTTCGCAACCCATCCCACAACCGCGCCGTACAAAGTGCTCAGTATGACTGCAAGCTTTGGAGTCAGCGATTGTTCCTGCGAAGTGGCCCATCGCCACAATTCTCTCTCTCATGCTCTCACGTTCTCCACGATTGGGGAAGTAAATAGGGAAGAACTTGAATCAAAATCATAAAAGTAGCTTACTTGTATACCCCCATGTCTCTCCAAACCACAGCCCGATTGCAAGTGCACTGCCGCCCGAGAACGATTCGCCTCCATCACCCACATATTTGATCAGATACAAGGCAAGGAACAAGAAAGGATAGCCCAATCCATCATTAGCTCCAGACTCTGCGATGATAATTTTCTGAAGATCTTTAGGAACATTGTGGTCTGCAAACTTGCCCTTCACGATGACGTTAGAGAGCACAGGGTCCGTGGGAGTGACACAGGCGCCTATAGCAAGCGCATGGAGGAAAGGAAGACGTGGCACCAGGGCCCAGACAAGAAGACTTGTCGCGAGCCACATAGCCGTCATGATGGGTCCTAGAAGTATGGCGAGAGGCTTCCATTCTTTCCTCAGATACCGACTAGGTAGCTGGACTCCTGCAAGGACGAGCTGAACACCCAGGACGAGGCGAGTGAAATACAGAGTCACGTCGTCTAGATTCGCCTGTATGCCTCTAGCATACTCCAGTGGTCGAATCCAGTTAAGAGCACTAGGTGAGAAGGTGACTCCAGCCAAGAGAGAAATAACTAATAAGAGTGTTAGCGTGGGTTTGCCAGGCACAATCAGAGACACTATAGGGTGAAATGGCTGTTACTGTTCAAAAGACGACTCACGAGCTTCGGATAAGTAGAAGTTCTCCTTTAGCAAGTACGACACCAGGCCAAAAAGCGAAATCCAGCCGCCGAGCACACTGACGGCAATGTTGAAGTTTGTTATGTCAAGAGTCGGCATCGTGAAGAGCTTGCTAAGTCACTCCCGAGTCGTCTATTGACGTCCTCACAGCCGGAACGTAGTTGTAAGCCGGCGGGAAGCAAGCAAGTGTCATTGAATCATCTGGACCGTGAATTGAGGCGATGATGTTCAGACAGTAGCCTGCCACTTTGAGAGATGCACAAGTCGTCTGTGAGTGACTCTTGATGCCTTGAACACCCGCGAATATGTCGATCGCTCTAGACGGGAAATTCAGAGAGGCCAGCAGACTGTGTGGAAGGTAGTATTGTTATACAACTTGATACTCGCCCGACGACCAGTGTGGTTCGCGCTTGGATGTGCGAGATAAGCAGGTTGTGTATTACAGGTGCGTAGAGACTATTTGAATAGTGCAGGGGCTCGGACCCTCCCGCCAAGGTATGTAGCGACCATTCAACTCATATAACCGCCCCACCCAAATCCGATGGAATCCGGTCAAAGACCGGTGAGTTGAGTTGACAATCGTCGGATTCGAGCACTATCAACCAGATCTTAGCCTCTCATCGTCACTGTCTGGGCAGACCCTGGCCATGTACGGATCCATAACTTTAGTCACCAGGCCGTCCAGGCGGCTGAACATCAAAGTTACTGGAATTAACTGCGTTGGGCCATGGTACGCGGGACATTTCACACACAACACGTCATGCTGTCATGGGGACTTGGCTGAGCAACCTTTATGACGTGGGGAAACTTATAAGGTACGGACTGTCCAGCAACCACAAAGATGGGCCTAGTGGGCACCGAGACGCATTCGTCTTGAAACTTCGTGTCGAAGCAATGGAAATTTTGGCATGGGTCTTTCAGTCATACATCCCGCAGGTGTTGCTGCTTAGGTGCGAATATTCTTACGAAACTTTACTAGGGTAACGCGAGACAAGAGAGCTGTGCTTAGTGCATTACGGATCGTCCCAAATACGGAAAAAGCACGATATCAACACAACGCGGGCTCAATGACAAAGACAAAGCGTGAGACCAATTGGCCTAGCTTCGGCACGCAGAACATTCGGAACGACACCTATCGTTTCCGGAGCATTGCTGCACCCTTGACCGCAAGTGCGTCGGCGGCAATGTTGCCGACATTTTTGTCGTGGCCTTTGACCCACTGAAAGAGAGTATCGGCGCCGAGCGCCTTGCGCTCATCGATCTTTGCCCGCGCTGCCTTGATCACATCAGGATTGGTAACCTCGGTTCCGCTCGACGTTTTCCAACCATTCTTCTCCCAGTTCTTGTACCAACTGTTCACACAATCGATGGCGTACCTGCTATCTGAGAAAATGCGGATAGTGACATCGTCCTCGGCAGCTTCGAGAGCTCGTAGAATGGCGGTCAACTCGGCCCGTTGGTTGGTCTGTATGTCGCCTTTGAGAGGCTCCGAGACATTGCTTCATTTGTGCATTAGCAGAGCGACAATACCCAATGGAGGATGTGGTGGGTGCTTGGAGCCTACCGTTCGTCATTCTCTCCCCAGTATACCCCAACACCTGCACATGCACCTTTTTGGCCGTTGCGTGTACAGGCGCCATCAGTGAAGACTTGCTCGACGTCAGGTTCCTCTGCAAAAGCGAGTGTGTCGACTTTTGGATCTGTTTTCCCGGATGTTTTCTTTTTCTTCTTGGGCGGCTCAATAGAAACTTCGCCTTCGTCCTGAAGCCATTGTTGCGCCTCTTCGTTTCCATTGGCACGAATAAACTCAATGGCCTCTTCGCGTGTGCTGAACTTCTTGTACTTTGGTCCCTTCCATCCCTTGATAGCCTGAGATGCCTCGTCCCAGTCGGTGTAGACTCCAGGTTGCCTGCCAACAGCTATGCCGTAGAACCTCGCTTCGCCCTCAGCTGTAACCGAGGTCTTCATGCCAGCCACGAATGCTTCGGCGTCGTCTTTGTCAGCGAAAGCCTTGACTAAACAACTGGTGTCAGTATGTGGTAAGTGCAATCACGCAGCGTGGGAGCTTACAGGATGCGCCGCGGAAGCCGGAGATCTGCTCTTGACACTCATTCCAGTCTTCGTATACGCCTGGCACCTTACCAGCTCGCACAGCGTAATATTTCTTCGTGTTGGGGTCCATCTTTCGCTTTTTGCTAGGCTTGGTGGTAATCGTGCTTGGGGTACCGCTAGGCTGTTCGCTGCTCGTGGCCGTGGCAGGCTTGCTTTTCCTGGGTCTTGTAGTCGCCGGCATCGTGAAGGTCGTCAATACGTCATCTATTTCGCTGTATCGTGGTTGGCTAGTCCATGTCACACTGCGCCAGATCAAGACCGCTGGTACTTGTTTGAAACACGGGGCTTTGTTGGCAAAGGAGATGCGGCAGTGGACAGAGACACGAAAGACACGAAGTAAAGTGGGTTGAGATAGTCAAAGGAAGGGCATTTTGGGAAAACCCCCCGTAGATGAAGGACTAAGGAAGAGGATCAAAGAGGGTTTCCGCTCGCGTCAATGCCTGCTACATGTCAACTGGTGCATGCCAGTGCGATCAGGCGACGGGAGCAAAGAACAGGGAACCGACGTGTTGCTGCACATTGCATCAGAGGTTCCGATACTTCCCACATCCCCCCCCAAGCTGCGATAAGATAACGCGTTGGCGCAGGGGCCTTTCCAGCTTCCAATTGCCTTCGCTCAGGTAGAGACGTACAGTCGTACAGTAAGTACTAAGTGGCTTTCTGGGGTACAGTAGCGGCTTTCTGTGTCACCCGGGCAGAGGTTGAGTTGACCTCTTCATACCTAAGGTATCCTGAGCCCGTCCCAAGTCAAGATCATTTCTCCAAGCAACAGAGTAGAACGCCAGATCGCATCAAGTCGCAAGTGTTCCTTGTGTCTGCTTTTATTCTGAGCTATCAACATGCTCAATACAGGTGGGGGTACACGTTCCCAGATCACCCTATGGGGCCCTTAACAAATTGCTCAGTGCTCACATCCCTTGAGCCCACTCATGTAACCTAGCTGGTCTTGGGGCTGTGAAAGACTATCAACGAGGGGACAAAGATGCGAGTGACAGTGATGGGTAAGACATGACTGAACGACAGTACTAGCGTAACAACAGACCCTGATCTGCTTCCACTGCCATGGGTTTCTAAGCCGCCATTCCATAATGCCAAATGCCAGGCAAGCGGACTACCTAATTCCGTACTTGCCGTAAAACAAAACCTCTCTTTTGCCCTCTGCTCTATTGCATGTCGATTGATAACATGGCACTCAATCATGCGTGGAGGTGAGGATCAACAGCAAAGCGTTCAATGCTGTCCGTCTCCCACTCCCAACCTAACATGCTCCAGTTCAGCTCCTTGCGCCAATGCAGTCCGAGCCCGCGGCCACCACCGCACGCTCCATCGTCACATGCAGTGGATCCGTTGCATGCATCATACCCGCGATCTTCCGAGCTCATGCCACCAGTCAAGGGCATGCGGTGGCGGAAGACGATACGGCCCATGCGAGAGTGCAAGATGGCCATTGCGCACATGACACAAGGCTCATGGGTAAGGTAAAGCTCAAGTTCGTGACAGAGGTATCCATCGGGGCAAGGATGGTCGGCTTCAAAGACAGTTCGCTCGTCGTCAAGGACAGGTCCATCTTGAAAGGCCTCGAACTCCATGATGCCCGGAGCCGCACGCTGTTTGTCTTCACCTCGGACTAGTTTCTGTGCTACCATGCTGATAGCTCGGAGGGCAGCATGGCCCATGGGGTTGCCTGTCTGGCCAGTCTTCTCTTGTTGAAACCAGCGAGCATCGGCGGCCAGAGCGACAATCTGTGTGGTTTCTTTGCTATCAGACTCAGAGCCAGAGAGGTCTTCGCCTCCCGTGTCGTCGTTGATGAAGTTGCCTCCAGTGTCTTGGTTTTCCGAGTTAATCGGATTCCCAGCCATGTCACGGAAGTTGTTGCCAGTAGCTGCACGAGCGTCTCCTGCCGCTGAATGGGGTTGGTGATGTTGACTATTGGCTGGGTCAAGATTATTGCTGTTAATAGCTGCATGGACGTCCGCTAACTCAGACGTGAGAGGAACAGCCTGATTCTCGTCACCATTGGCGTTGTCTGGTTTGAGATCTGTGTTCTTCGCATCGTCAGGCTTGCCCGCGCTGGTTCGCTTGATGATGACAGCCCCGATCGGCTCTCCAATTCCGGCTTGTTGTGAAGCCTTGGCCACTTGGTGCGCCAGAGTCATCCAAACAGAGGCATCGCGAGAGACAACAGAAGTGGTTCGGCAAATGCTGCTGGGGTGCGGACCGAGAGGGTTATTCTTTCTGTAGACGGTCTGCCAGAATTGCTGCGACCACAGATTGGCCTGGACTTGGGATGTAGGAGCCAGCAGAGGAACAGGAATCAAGCCAATGAAGATGTCATCTCTAATACCATCAATAGAGGCGAGACCTCTCACAAGTTCGTCATAAGCAATCTCATCCTTGGGTCCGATCAGAATGTACAGCCAGTTGGACTTTCCCGTGTGGACCGTCCTTCCGTTTCCTTCATTCATGAACTGGGACTTGAGATGGGAAGGGAGGTCGACAGGTTTAGAGCACCGACGCAAGTGAGGAAGGTTCTTAGCCGCATCTTCACTGGCCAGCGCCCGGGCAATCCTGCGGATGAATATTTATTAGTAGATGTGGGAGGAGAAAAGAGGAGGATGGTTGGCGAAGACAGGAGACTCACGTCACAATGTCATTGGTAAGACGGGTGGGAGCTCGCGTGACATAGGCGAGGCCGAGAGTCAGGTTGTCTCGCAGCTCAAGGGTTGTCTTGAGAGGGACCAAAGTGCCAGGATCGATATTTGCAGGGATGAGCCGTCGGGAGACGGGGTCGAGCGTCTCGACGACTTCCTTCATGGAATCGCTCATAGCGGATACCTGCAGCAAGCGCGCAAAGGCGTTAAAAAGCAAATCAACCAAGTGGTGAATGGCTGAGAACAAGAGAACACCGGCGATGGTCAGGTCAGGCAACACAGCTTGGAGATGTCGAGGTTGAGTGACATGTGGCTAGTACCTAGGTAGCCAAACACAGTTCACAGCGAGGTAGGGTTGGGATTTGGAAGTAAACAGAACGAACAGGCGAGGGTCCCCGACGGCGATGCACGTGCTGGAGTGCTAGTCCTGAGCATGCTGCCAGCAAGGACGGTGGGCGTTGAGAGCAGAAGCAGAACGAGAAGGCAGAGGGGTCATGCTCACATGGAACCAGAGTCGAGATGGTCGCCGTGTTGTGCAGAAAGGGTGAGGGCAGGCACGATCACAGTCTGGGGCGTTGCAAAGGCAGGTAGCATCGCAATGGTCTGAGCTATTATGGACTGCCGCAGTAACGGCGATACTAACTGTACCTCAATGAAGGGACAACCAGCGGTTGCTAAGATACACAGTTGGATATGTCCATTGCAGTTGATGAATGAGACGAGACGCCAGCAATTGCGCCCGGCAACTACGCGTGACTCAGGGGAGCGGAGGTAGGAGGAGGCTAGCCGAGGGGCGCGATTGAAGCTTCAGACAAAGAATACCTGCTGGCGCTGGAGCCTGATATGAAGAGTATCGAATGTGAAGACGTCCACACACAATGTGATACTCAGTTTCTGTGCAGAGCACCATGCACGCAGTACCTAGTATGTAGTGGACTTTCCTCAATTTTTTGTCTTCTGTACCTGAACAATCGTTTGGAGGGGCCCTATCGATAATGGAGCTACCCCAATGTCTAACCTCAATGGCATTCTCCAACGCTGCAATGAGGCATGGCAGAGGCATGGGTTCCCCACATCCATGGCCGGGGATGCGCTTCTGCCATTTCCACATGCCACCTGCATTCAAAGGCGTTCATGAAGATTGAAGATTGATATTGACTGAGCAATGAGGCCTGGGAAGCACTGTACACCTATATGAGCTCTTCCAGAGTTGGGAGATAGTTGATAGCCTGCCATATCACCGACAATGAGAGAAATGACGTAGTATATCTTTCTCGCATTGCCTTGATCGAACGGAACTTACAGCTTAGCTAGCTAGCTGCGATCGATATGTGATGTGGGAATTGGACATCAATGTAGGTTGCGAGTTGTAACCATGATTAGGTAAGCCACACTGAACGCGGTAGATCCTGGAAAGTGTATATGGTTATTACCGACGCCTCCGAACAAGCTCGACAGTATCTAATCTGCTGGATTGGTGATTTGACGTTGCCTTATCTCGCGCCAAAAGCTCCCGTCTCAACAGGCGAGTTCAACGTAGTTCAAGTTCCCCGTTTTCGAAATTCAAGAAGTGGGAAGACAGACACGAGGTGGGCAACTGTGTGTTTATGATAATTTGATAGTATAATGGTTAATATGTGTGTTGGCATCTGAGCGAATCGGAACAGCTTTTAGTCCGTTGAAGTCGGCTTCAAAGTGGCTCCCGTCTTGGCTTCTGAAGGAACCACTGGAGGAGCGATATTGCACAGCATCTGTCTCTGAGTCTTGAGATCTTTGGCTGCCAAGGACCTCGGAGAGCTTTTGCAGGACGGGCTGCCGGCAAACAAAGAAAGAACCCCAGACAGCTTCCATGTCGCTCTGGAAAGATTGTATCAGCCGCCGCAAGCGATCTTGCTGCATCACTTCTTTCATGTTCGAAGCAGTCAATCATTCATACAGCCCGTTACTAATATTACCAACAAGCGCTTATGACACATGTGTAGCCCGTCTCTTATCTATCTGACTTCGACTTGGCGAATGCTGCTGTTCGGCCAAGCCACGTGTGCGGGCGTTTGGATCACGGCTGCTTTTCATGCTTGTACATCATGATAACGTACAGCTCATGGTGGGGATCCCTGATTGCACAAATGGCGAAATCCGGTTTTCCTAAGTTCTATAACTCGATATGTCGTCCACCGTCAGGCGCAACTTGGGCTATCCCGCTGAGGAGTGCCCAACAAGCCTACCGCATGATTCCTCAAGTTCTTCTGGAACTTGTTGGCGCGAATGATCGTACATGGAAATGGCCATGAAATCACCATTCTTTATTTCCGGACGCTTTCCTTAGTGCTTGTGAAACGGGCGTTGCTTTTTGGGGGGGGATGGACGGACAGACAGGAACGGCCGGCTGATTCAGGCTTACTGACCAAAGTACGGTGTTAGACTCCAGGTCCTTTGACTCCTTGGAGAAGGCCGGCGGAGATGAAGCAGATCGGGCGGGTATGACAGATTACGCAGCCCAGCCTCGTCTCTCGAGGATCTTGGCCGATCACCCGTCAAATACGCAGCCAAGGACAGATCTGTGCCGCCTCCATCGTTTCAGTCAGCTCATATCTCACGCCCCAGACTCCTAGTCAGATGAACAAGACAAGATAGATCTGGGAGGGCAATGATGCTAAGCAAAACATAAGGCCGAACAGTCCGAAGCAGCAACTCGCACAGGCAACTCTAATTGCACAATGAGAAGTAGGTGATAGGTGCTCAAAGTCTGTAGGTTGTACCAGCCCATATGGAACTGAACAGGTGCCTGGATGTATGCAAGGCGAAGTCGGTCGCCAACGCCCGAAACTATGGGTGGACGATACCTAGTAATATGCGCAAACCAGACGTGACTACTGTCCACGACACTCAAATGCGACATCTCTGTGAAGACAATATGATAGACACCATATATCAATCTTGCCATTTGTATACAGGGTATGATAGCTTTCATATTCAGGCGATCTTGGCAATTAGATTGGTCCCTGCTAATTTCAGCCGAACGAAACACATCTCGGGCCAAGAAGACTTGCAGCACCGCCGTGCCATCGCCTCCGTAATACATCGAGACATGACCTACTTGGCCCTACCTGTCGGGTTTGAGCCCGGGCTTCGATGTGATTGCTTATGTGTTTATATTGGCTGTTGGCTGCCGAGGCTATCCAGCAGTTGGGTGTGCTCTCGATTCTTATCAGATCGACCTTGTCTTAGCTGGCCAGCCCCCGATCCTGCTCGTAGGTTGTCATCAACCAGTCAGGTAAGACTCGAGCTTTTGAGGCTTTGTATATAAGTGACGGCTCTCGCCAAGAAACCGGGAAGTAAAGCCCAAGACGTATGAATACAAGAGCGTGGCGGCATTCAATCGATGTGATCTCGAGCACAAGCCCGATAGACCGTCGGTAAGGATTCGGCTGCGACCCAACAGCCATCTCACCCCAAAGACAGTACCTCCTCATCTCACTCGATACTACATACTACATATCACCTTGTACTGGCGAAGCTTTCTGTTGATTTGACTCAATAGATTCGTTCCATTGATTCAGAAAGAACGGCAGCGACGGCAGCGGCGGCAACGGTAAACAGGACTGCTAGCAGCAGGTAGCAACCATTGATCCATCCACCATCCCACGGGTCCCGTTTCGTCTTGAAAAGGTCCCCGAATCCCGAACAAGTTAATAAGTAGGTAGCTGCCAGTGATACAACATCGTGGTCAAATTGGGGGGCGTGCCATTGCGGCGGATACCTGGTCGCCGGTGTCGCTGAGCCTCAGCATTCCATTGACAACACAATCACCCAATCTCATCCAGTGCCGTTAGTCGAAGGCCAGAGGTTCATAGGCTGTCTTTCCGCGGCCTTGCATTGTACGGAGTTGCATTGATAACACCGAGAATCACTGGCCGGCTCGTGCTGTTCAGTGTTCACCTTGCTCAAAGCCTCAAACCTCCTGCGGTCCCACATGCTATTTCAGGGCTGCTCTTCCTCGCCCCTTTCCGATCGCGCGGCGAGCCAGCAATCGCAATAAATACCCGACCTACCTAGTACTACGCCGCCGGCCGTCCACCTCTCCATTTGGTGGCCCTTTCGGAGCGCTAGACACTGCACGTAGAGCTTAGCGCTTCACCACTGCACGCCACCACCAGTAGCCGACTCGGCCGACTGCAGCGAAAGAGTCGCTGTGCGCCATACTGAACGTCTGCCGCATCCTGCAAGAACCCCCACCACTCACAGCGATCGATCCCGACCGCAGCGTTGAGAAGAGGAGAGTCGTGCGTCATTGTTCGAGGAAGAGATACCAGGACACAGGCCTTGCGGCTAGGTGTTGCTGGACCCCTGGCCCACCGCGCGCGCACAGCTTCAATTGGGGACAAGACATGACTCTTGAGCCGCCGGGAGGTGCTGGTCCACTCGTGCTTGCGCAACCGGCGCCGGCTTACAGCCCATGCGGTACCCCTGCAGCCAAATACCGCGGCGAGAGTACAACCACGAGCTTCCTGGGTGAGTCCATGGCTTCAACTTTATTTTCTCCCCTGCCTGGCTGCATTCTGCCCTTTTTCCGTCGAGCTCTTTTTTTCGCCTGGCCGATGCATACATGTATGTAGCTGCGATCGATGTGCGTCGCCTTTTCATATCCAAGTGGCCAAGTTGCATCATTCAAAATCGCCTGGACTCATCTTCTTCTAGTCCTTCACAAAATCCCTGCCGCGTCCGTCCTGCATCACATGCACTCTCTGATCCGTACTCTGATCCGTACTCTGATCCATACTCTGATCCGTACATCCCACTCTGTATCCTGCCCCTCCTATTATTAGTACGGCAGACCAGAATACTGAGTGGGCTTGTGATTACTACTCAAATCTGGTTCCCCCACGACTCCGACTGACAAGATTTATCATCTCTGCCCATAGGTTGTCGATTCCCTTGCGGATATCTGCAGTCACGACAGTCTATCCTCGCCATAGTGGCAATGACTAATCGGCGACTTGTCGCTCCTTCTCAACATGACGTTCACTCTACCAGCTCGCCGTCTCTCCAACCGCCGCCTGGGTCGCAGGTAGCTGTGGAAGCCAATCGCCCAGTCCAACGCTCCAAAGACGGGAATGCATCACCGCCGACTCCCACGTCTTCGAACGGTGACAGCGACGCCATGATGCCTCCTCCGGCGATAGCCTTGCCCAACACCGGGCCAGTTGCTCATCCGTCCTCTCTCGCAAACGCACTCCGCGCTGTCAAAGACGGCTCCGACGCACTCCCCATACGTAAACCTCCGTTTGCAGAAGATTCGCCTTACACCAAGAGCATTTCGTCTACCGCGCCGGCGTCGCCCAGAATGTTCGTGCCGCCGCAATGCAAATGACATGTCTGTCTTTGATTTGGTACAGTTACTAATTGTGCTTGGCGCAGTCCCCCTATTCGACAGAACTCCGGCTCTGCGACACCACGAGTCCGTCCACATGCCACTACCCTCAGCATTCCAGGTATGACCCGGTCACTCGTTTCGCCCGACGGCAGAATCGCAGATCGAGATGTCGCCGCCAAGTTGGTCATCATCATGGTCGGTCTCCCCGCTAGGGGCAAGTCGTACATCACCAAGAAGCTACGAAGATATTTGGCCTGGCAGCAACACAATACCAAGATCTTCAATGTTGGTAATCGAAGACGGTTTACTGCTAGCCCCTTCTCCCCGACCAAGCCAGTTGTTAAGAATCCAATGGATGCGCCCACACTCGCGGCAACTGTTCTTCTCAAAGGCGCGCCAGCTCCTGGAGACCCGCTCACGCCTTCGGGGCCTTTGGCCGGGAAAGAGAGTCAGTCATCCCGTGTGGACCACAATGCCGAGTTCTTTGATCCAAAAAACTCCGAAGCTTCTAAGCTTCGGGAAGCAATGGCTATCGATACTCTGGATGAATTATTAGACTACTTACTTGGCGGCGGTGGCGCGGTTGGTATCCTTGATGCCACAAACAGCACGATTGAACGAAGACAACATCTTTTTGAGCATATCAAAACACGTGAGCCAAAATTGGGCATCTTGTTCATCGAGAGTGTTTGTCAAAACCCCGAGGTACGTCTCCCGATGGCTGCAATTAACAGTAAGGCTAACATGTTCTAGCTGCTCGAAGCAAACATGCGTCTCAAATTATCAGGACCTGATTACAAGAACAAAGACCCTGTGAAATCGCTAGCCGATTTCAAGGAACGAGTGAAAGCTTATGAAAGTGCCTACGTACCTCTGGGCGATTATGAAGAAGATCACGGGATGCAGTACATCAAGGTATGAGCCCTATCTCTCCGCTCCCAAGATCGTTCAGATAACTCATCGTCTTGTAGATGATCGATGTCGGGAAGAAGCTCACGCACTTTGGTCTCGAGGGATTTCTTAGCAGTGGAATCGCCCACTATCTCTCGTCGTTCAATTTATCACCGAGACAGATTTGGATTACCCGGCACGGTCAATCTGAAGACAACCGGCTCGGCAAGATTGGAGGCAACGCCGAGTTGACGGATCGTGGTGATCTGTACAGCGCCGTCCTCTATAAATTCATGACCGAGAAGCGCAAAGAGTGGCTGATCGATCAAAAAAACAAGATCGCACAGTCAACTTTCCCGCCTTTACCTGGTGACGAGTCACCGCCTTATCCAGAACTGTCAGAAGAACTGGACGAGAAGAACACGTGCGTATGGACATCGATGCTGACACGCAGCATTCAGACGGCCCAGCATTTCGAGGCCGATGACGATTACGATGTCAAAAACTGGGAAATGCTGAACGAGCTGAACGCGGGCAAGTTTGAGGGCTTGACATACGAAGAAATCGCCCGTGACCACACCGACGAATATACGAAACGCCAGAGGGACAAGCTTCAGTATGTTTATCCTGGAGTAGGTGGAGAAGGCTATCTCCAGGTCATTAGCCGACTTCGCGATATGGTACGGGAGATTGAGCGTATCAAGGACCACCTGGTCATCATCGGCCATCGGTCTGTTTGTCGTGTCTTGATGGCGTACTTCCTCGACCTGACCCGGAATGATATCGCAGACCTCGACATGCCCCTCGGAGTCATATATGCCATAGAGCCGAAGCCCTATGGAACAGAGTTTCATGCATATAGATATAACGAAGCGGAGGGATGGTTCGACGAGATCCCTAACTATCGACCTCAGAAGACGGTCGACCGAAGTGCCTAACAATCATACTTTCTGAAGGTATCGATTCTGTGTCGAACAAACGGGCACAAGGGCTATCTGTACACTACTACGGCGTGATGTGGCGTTTGAGGTGTATGCGAGAAAAAAGAGATACCAGGAAACACATGGCGGAGCCGTACGAACGGCTTCTGCGGACGATGACTCCCGCAACTCCCGCAACGGCTTGGTTTTACATGTTTCGGCGCTCGGAGAAGGATGTCTTTTTACGGTGCTTGAAGGAGCAAGTCGTCGCAGTATCACACACGGCGTAAAAGGGGCGAGCAGCATTTTCGGGATTATGCGTCTGACAAGCTCCTGCCGGGTATGTCATAATCACTGAAGTTCCGAGGACAAACGGACACGTAGACAGGAGTAATAGTTCTTTGTTCTAGAGAAGATGTAGTGGCATTGACGCTCTCGTCTCGGCTCCGCACAATATGTCTTGTTTGACGCTATTTGCAGACGTATATTACTCACCGATTAAAAATCTGGTCCTTTGGGCCCTGTTAATATCCTGCATAATGAGACGTGTCTGTAGAGTAGATGATATTGATTCGATCGAGATTGTCGAACCAAATGGCTGGTTGTCAACTTGGACAGCCTTTCCACTCTGATGCGAACAGAATTGAGTCAAGCACACGCGGTGCACAACAAAGGGCGACTGACTGCACCTCATAAGAGAGGTACCTAGTCTTGCGACAAATCACCACGTTATAGACTCGGCCAGCTTAAAGACTGTATGTACGGTATACGGACACAAAGGAGCGAATAAATGCGCAGTGTGAATATGTCAAGCTGTGTGATCAGTTAGGCGTACGTACACTTAACCAAGCTCACAGAGCGTGAAGGCGAAAGTGGTGGCCAGCTGACATCATAATTGCAGATGGCTGGGCATTGGAATCTGGGACTGGGCCCAGCAGCCCCTCCACTTGGTCGTTACATGTACCTAATAAGGTACCTACCTTAGTGGACAGCAGCAGAGGCGACAAGGGAAGACGGGAGGAGGAGAAGGGGGAGGAGGAGCTGGAGGAGGGCAAAAGGGGGTTCCAGTTGCATTCCCTTACTGGCCACATCACTGATTCCCAGTATTTGCAGCGGTCAGCACAGTGAAAAGAGGAGCGACTGTCTGGCACTGGCTTGCATGACATTCTTGAAAGGCACATCCTGTTACATGCCATTCTATTGAATCAGGGCTCTCCAAGCCACTCTTGTCCGTTGGGGTGCTTTATTTACAAATTACGTGCATCTCTCTCCAAAAGCCCTCGTCGACTGCGATTCCTACCTACCTAGGTAGCTTGCTTGCCCTCCCCTCGAGCTTACGATTTGGACACTTTCCACAAGACGTAACACACACACAACTTCTGCCATGGTCATGGCATTGGCTGTCCTATTACCTGTTCTCTAAAATACCCTGCCTGCCGTACATTTGCTCTCCAATCTGCGCCCCCTCCAACCACCGACATGAACGGCCACTTCGCTGCTGTCGGCGATGCGCCGGCTGATGCCCAATATGGGCATGGCGTCCAAGTCATCGACGAGGACAAGGAGTTCAAGTATGTCTCTCGCCACTGCCGCTCATGCGCCGCGCATACTTGACTGCACATCAGACTTCGACTGACCTGTGTTGCGACACCTTGTAGTACCCATCTCAGCTCTTACCTACGAGCCACCAATGTAGCCGAGGCCGGCTTCAATTACCACCTCATATCCGTCTTCGGTTCCCAGTCCACCGGCAAGTCCACCCTTCTCAATGCTCTCTTCGGCACCGAGTTCAATGTCATGTCCGAGACCGAACGGCGGCAGACCACCAAGGGAATATGGATGTCCAAGAATAAGATCGCCGCCATGACCGACAACATCCTCGTCATGGATGTGGAGGGTACCGACGGCCGCGAGCGTGGTGAAGACCAGGATTTTGAGAGGAAAAGTGCGTTGTTCGCCTTGGCCACCAGCGAAGTCCTCATTGTCAATATCTGGGAGCACCAGGTTGGCCTGTATCAGGGTGCCAACATGGGTCTGTTGAAGACCGTGTTCGAGGTGAACCTCCAGCTATTTTTGAAGGACAAACAGTATGTTCAAGTCAGCACTTGCCCAATATATCTGCGCTCCTGATGCTTACAATCTTCAGATCCACGCCTAGATCCTTGTTATTCTTCGTCATTCGCGATCACATTGGTCACACGCCTTTATCCAACTTGCGGAACACCTTGATCCAAGATCTTTCCAAGATATGGTCGTCTATATCGAAGCCGCAAGGTCTGGAAAAGTCGCGCATTGAAGATTACTTCGACTTTGCTTTCTCAGCGCTGCCACACAAGATTCTACAGCCCGAAAAGTTCGTTGACGAAGTAAGGAACCTAGGGAAGCGTTTTGTCGCAGGTAGCCGAAACTCCAAGACACAGCTAGAACACGGGGAGCAAGAGCTCGATGGTGGGGTGTTCCTTGCTGAATACCATCGGAGGATTCCGGCCGATGGATTCTCCGTATACGCTGAAGGGGTCTGGGACCAGATTGTCAATAACAAGGACCTCGATTTGCCTACCCAGCAGGAGCTCCTCGCACAGTTCCGCTGTGATGAGATTTCGCGCGAAGTTCTAGTCTCCTTCGATGCTGCCATTGGGCCGCTAGAAGAACAACAGACCGAGTCGGCACGCATTGGCAAACCTACCGTGCTGCCAGATCTTGGAGAGACGGGAAGGACTACCAGAGAGGAATGTGTCAAGGCTTTCGAGACACAAGCCAGTCGGTATCACAAGGCCGTGTACGCACGCAAACGGATGGAGCTCGAGGGCAAGATTGATCAACGGCTCAAGACACTTTATCAGGGCCAGCTTTCGGCAGCTCACAAGACTGGTGTTGCCACATTCAGCGACGCTGTAGCCAATGCAGTGAAAGCCGGCCAGAAGTCGGGCGCTAAATACGAGTTTGCGGAGATTGTCGCCTCCAAAAAGGCCAAGTGTCTGGGGTATTTCAAGACTGAGGCGCAGAGTCTCGCCATGGAGGGTGTGGCCTGGACGAATTTCAAGCCGCAGTTCGTGCTCTTCGAGAAGGAACTTGACGAAGTAAGCGCCCGTCTACGGAAGGAAGAAATGCGCCGACTTGCCACGCGAACTGAACGATATGTTAAATCTCGACTTGGAGAAGACGTTGGTCTCGAGTTCAATAAGCTGGGATCGGGAAGAGGTGGATCTGGCGCGCCCGAATCCGACGACAAGCCACCGACCGAAAAAGACCTCTGGGATCGTATTTGGAAAACCTTCGTCACCATTGTGAAAGACGCCGAGACTCGCTTCACTGATCGCGCCAAGAGCTTTGAAGCTACTGAAGACGAGGTTTACGTAGGACTCTGGCGCTTAAGACGCAAGAGCTGGGTGGCCCTGAGGGAAAGACTGGAAGAAGAAGTGATGGAGGGCAACATCCTGCTCAAGCTTCGTGAAAATTTCGAAGACAAGTTCAGATACGATGAGGCTGGCGTTCCCCGAATATGGCGACCTGCCGACGACATAGAAGGGATTTACACACGAGCACGAGAGTCCACTCTCACCCTAATCCCTCTCCTCTCAAAGTTCAAGCTCTCGACGACCTACACTCCCCCAGACCTACTCGGCTTCATCGGCCATCAGCCTGCCAGTGCCGAACCAGAAGATGAGGACGACTTGACGCCCATCGGTGGCGTTGACGAGGAAGAAGGGAAGAGTCTTGAAGAAGAAATGACAGTTTTGAGTGAAGGAAAGCGACAGGACTTGGTAGTTCGATTCAAGAAGATGGCCGACGGCGTCTACGTCGAGGCGAAACGGAGCGCTATCGGTGGGGTTTCACAAGTGCCGTTGTACTTTTACGGAATCCTTTTAGCTCTGGGATGGAACGAATTGTTGACTGGTATGTCTTTTCATTTCGAAGGCATAGGATCTCGCCCACCGCTAACGCACGTCTAGTCCTCCGCAACCCCATACTCTTCATGTTACTCATCATCCTTGCCGGAGGAACCTATGTGGCCTACAATCTCAATTTGTTAGGCCCGATGATGCAGATGAGCAGCGCCGCATGGGGCCAGGCGGTAGAGATCGGCAAGCAAAAGCTGCGCGAGTTCTTGGAGAACAACGAGACGGCGCGCCAGGCGATCGGAGTCCCAGCTCGCATGGACTCTTCTATCAGCATGGATACCTTGGACAGCAGGGGGAAGAAGGCTTCTCGACCTGCCGCAGCTGACGACGATGATGATTTTTAAAATGATGGCATAGGAAACCTGCTTGCATGAACGAAGCGTACGGTCTGGACCTGGTGGTTGCATATGGGTAGGTAGTTTACGATTGCAGGATATAGTATAAATCACACAACGTCTCTTACGAGGTGACGACTCTTCATATGCCCCTCCGTCTCTTCCCGTATCGATTAACCTTGTTCTCTTCCAGGTGATGTAACATACAGGTCTCCCCAACGCCGCGCCAAGGTAAGTAAGTCTAAAAGGCCTCCGGCCCGGCCGGGGCTCCGAACCACATACCCAGCTCATCGGCATCCTTCCCCCTCCCGTCATTCGCCGTGAAGAAGTCCGTGACGCGGTGCGTACTCTCGTCCTCGTCTACCGGCCAGTCGACAGCTATTCCGCCCTTAGTATCAAGCATATCCTTTGCCGTGCCCCAGCTAAATCTACATTCGGGACCCCATCCAAACACGGGGTGCATATTACGCTTGAGCCAGCCTACACATCGCGCATCGCTCGGGTATCCACTCCCCCAGGTCTCCCCCTCCGCATCTCTTTCTTCCCCTGCGCCCTTCAATCTTTGCATTTCTTTCTGACGAGCTTCGAACAAAACGTCGAGCGCGGCGTCGCGGGTGACTTTGGCGCAGACGGACGCAGCGGAGACACAGGGGTACAGCGAGTCTGCCTTTTTAGCGACGGTGATCTTTATGCTGGGCCAGATGCGCGAGAGTTTGTTCTGGTAGGTGAGGGGCGCGCCGATGGTGTCTACATATATCTCCTGTACATTCACCCCCCTATCGAGGACGCCCTGGATTAGGGAGATGGTTGCGTCCATGGCTTGTGCGTTGAGGTTGTAGGGCGAGGGCCGCAACATGTGGGCGCCTATGTCCCGCGCGGAAAGGGAGGATATAGCCCAGCCGCAGGATGAGTGTAGGTCAGTGGTGGGCGTGCACAGGGTCTTCATGAGAGAGGAGCGCACGGCGGCGGTGAGAACTTTGGAGTCGTCGAAGTGGTGGGTTGTTTTCAGGAGGGGTGTCGAGTGGGTTAGGGGCAGGTAGAATATTCCATAGACCATGGGACCTAGAACTGGGCCGCGGCCGGCTTCGTCGACGCCGAGACAGCAGGGCGTGCCGGCACTTGGGTTGGAAGGGTCGGCGGAGAGGGAGGGCGGGACGGGGGAGTAATGCGTGTAGGAAGAGCCCGCGAGGGTCGGGGATATGTGGATGGAGGGGGGGATGTAGGTTGATGTCGAGGAGGCCTCGTCGACCAGGGTGGGCTCGGTGTTCATTGGAGTGCCGGTATCGTCCATGGCGATCATGGTCTTTCCTTGAGGTGAGGGCTTGGAAGATGGATTAGTTACGAGAGTGGGTTTGGTGGTGGTGGGGTGGTGTAGATGCTGACGCCGTGCGTTTTTCGACGAGGGTGAAGAGGTTGAATTAAGCTGAGATCAAGCCACTTAATACCTACATGTAGTTGTTCTGTTGCACCAAGTGTTCTTTTGACTCTTGAGTAGTCTCAGAAGCGCAGTCTCAATGGGTTGAAAGAGTTGTCGTAAGTTTATGTACTTACCGGTAGGTACACCTACTGTACCCTTCTCAAGTCATTCCGCTACCTAGTACCAAAGTCGCAATACCTAGTAAGGTAGGCCTTGGGACCCGAGACTTAGGTCGTCGCGTCCCGGGCTGGCACGGCGCGTCTTGAGTGCCTGGGGTTTCCGATGCCCCACTCTGTCCCCCGAAGGTCAAGTCGCAGGACCAATTAAACTGCTAAAAACTGTACAAGGCGACGTAAACACCTGTAGCTTGTGTCAGGTCTTGTTGTTGATGCTCATCGTGCGAACAGCCCCCACCACCGCATAGCATCGCATCGCATTTGTCTTGCTCTCCTCCCTGGAGCAGCATACGTTGGTTTTCGTCGCGACTTGCTTGTCTCCCGCGAGACATTGTCCGCACTACGCGCTTACCCGACTTCGAGTCTAGCAGTGATATACTCATACACCATACGCCGTCGCATCTCCCGCCATGGCTCCGAAAGCCAATTCACAATCACAGCGGCGCCAGACGTTTGTGGCACAAGGCGAACATTTGCACAAGTTGGGACAAGCTGGAAGGTATTGCATCATCATGTTCCCGTCTCAATATGAACTCTCGGTATGCTGATGTGATTTGAACATAGAAAGACAGGCGTTACGCTACCCGAAGCGCCACGCGACGAACATGGTTTCGAGGAGATGGATAACTTATTTTCCTCCCCAGAGAAGGACATCGGCAACCACGCACAATCAGACGACGAGCAGGACATGGACATGGACGATGGTATGGCTGCCATCAACCTAAACAAGAGGGGTCAGAAATAGGGATCAATGATTGACCACTTTGCTTTTATAGGTCTTGAACCCGGCCCTGCTACTACCAGAAAAATGCAAGGCCAGGGTCGCCTTCCCGTACCGCGCGCCAGATCTCCCGTCAAAACCACACTGCAGTCTCCTGCGCGCCAAAACCCTCATCTAGGCCCTACCTCGTCCCCGACGCGAGGCTCCATCGTCAGCACTAAAGAGAAGGAGACCAAGAGCAAACCGATGCGCAAGTTGAACTTGAGCAACAATGCTCCATCCGTCACAGCCATCGAGAAGCCCAGGGCCGCCCTTAAGATGAACGGTGCCAAAAGTGCAGCAGGGAAAAAGACGAATGGATATCGTCGCTCCCCTTCCCCAGTTGTCGAGTCTGAAGAAGACGAACCCGTGGTGGAGGAGAACGTGGACGCGGACGAGCCCGAACATGAAGAAGAAGAAGAGGACTCCATGGAGTTGCTAGATGCGGCCGCTGCCGCTGCCGCTGCCTCCGACGACAATAATGAGCCATTGCCAGATGTCATCGATGGAGTACCTTCCGAATCAGAGCATGAGGAGCCTGTCCAGGAGCTGAAGGCCTCTAGTAAAGCAAAGCCTGCTGCTAAGAGAGGCCGCAAACCGAAGCCAGTTGTCGAGGAAGAGGAAGGGGAGGAAGACGAGGCAGAAAACGTACCTGAGCCCGAACCCGAGCCTGAACCCGAGCCTGAACCCGAGCCTGAACCCGAGCCTGAACCTGTACGTGAAGAACCGGTGAAAAGGAGGAAAGGGCGACCTAAGGTTGAGCCCGTTCAAACACAGGAGCCCTCCCCTCCCAGCGATCCTCCTCCGCCTGTCAAAACAGGGAAACGAGGTCGACCGGCCAGGAATTCCACAAGTGGAGCAGAACAAAGCCGTCTCGAGCCAGAAGAGTCAAGGGAGGCGAAACGTCTGAAGAAGCAACTAAAGGCCGAGAAGAGCGCGGCTTCAAAACCAGCAACAAAGCAAGAGAAGGTCAAGCCAGGGCGAAAGCGGAAATCTTCTGGTGTTGGGGCTGACTCGCCCGCGATTCAACGCGGTCCCCCTCTCCCGAAGAGTCGCGGACTCGTAACCGTACGTCGTGAGGACTCAGCTGAGATGAAGACGACGCGATCGGGTCGTAGCTCGTTCAAACCCCTCGAGTGGTGGAAGGGAGAGCATGTGGAGTACGACGATGAGAACGAGGAGGTCTATGATATGGCTGGTTATCGCGGACAGAACGACAAAAGATATTTCAAGATGCGGACAATTAAAGGTGTCGTCCGGACAGAGGAAAGTGAAGAGACCAGATCCAAGCGGCGAGGCCGTCCAGCCAGTGCGCGACCCAAGGGACGACCGGCAGCGATACAAGAAGAGGTATTAGACCGTGACGAATGGGAGGACGACCCGGGTCGTGTGATGGGTGAAGTTATCTACTGGTACCCGGAGCACGAGTTCAATCCGCCTCAGGAGGAAGACCAAGTCGAGGTCGTGCCGGAAGAACTAGCCATCTCGGAGGCGGCGATTCAACTCAAGGATATCAAGGACGCGACGTTCAAATTTGCCAAGACGCTGACTATGCCCTTCTTTGGGTCGGGCATAGTGGACTTGCCGCCGGGTGCGGAGAAGAGACCTAAGAACTCTAGGAAGATGCATCTTACGTTCTTTGTCCATGCCGGAACAGTTGAGGTTACAGTAGCGCAGACTACATTCAACATCTCGAAGGGTGGGCAGTTCTTCGTGCCTAGAGGTATGTGTTTTCTCTTGGTTAGTTTCTGATGATTGTGCGGGCAAGGGGCTAATTCGTTGAAAGGAAACCATTATAGTATCACGAATAACTCGGACCACCACTCGAGGATATTCTTTGCTCAGGGCTGCGAGATCTTCACGCAGCCTGAGGATACGAAGGGTGAGGAATGAGGAACAGGTTGTGTTGCATGAAAATGGATTACCGGATGTTGAGGTGTTATATGTTGTTCCAACATACTTGTATACCTCGAGGACACACATTGAGGCGAAAAGCATGGATAAATGGGCTGATGGCTGGACGGGACGTTGGTTGTTCGTGAGCGAATCGCGACTGTCGAAAAAGAATTTGAGCAGAGGCAACTGATATGCGTGTCCTGGCGTGGTTTTCTCTAGTTATGACTGTGGAGTATGATGGTGTTCCTGTGTATAGTGACAGCCGTTTACGATACCATTCCGGAATTCATGTTTTCTTATTGGTTCACAAGGTACCTTCAGGTGACTTTACTGTATTGCGATAACGTGGGAAGGTCCGGCGAGATGCGTGAATCAACAGTGAGAACCGAACACAAGACATCTATTCATTTGCGCCGGGGTAAGAAAATTTGCCCGTCCCGGGGCTTTGTAAATCAGGTACCTAACTGATATTAAACATGAGGCCTGCAGCAGAGTGAGCCCTGCAATTGCGCTTTCGAGGCACATGGTGATGCAGGTGCAGCCGACACAAAACGGTCAGTAGTGGTAGGTTCTACTGCTTTGTATTGTATATAGGGCTGCTGAAAGCGTGTACCTTCGACGTTCCCAGCAGGGCCGGTGGCCAGCGAGGCCGCCACGAATGTTGGTCAAGTTAGTCGAGTTGAAACGGGGTCAGACTACGTTTCAGATAATGTCTGAGTGCGAAAGAACACCGGTTCGATCCCGAGGCATTATCCTTTTGCCACTTTTTTCTTTCCTTTCTCTTCTGTACAGATGCTACTTCTTCTAGTCTTATGATTAGATATCGATACAAAAACGGCTTCGAATGCAGGTTTAAAGAGGTTCAACAACTTAAACCCGACATTAAGGTCAAAGGTGAGCTGTCGCCAGGTCGCTCCATCGTAGGCAGTCCAGCACTGTCTCACATAGACAAACATGTGCGATTCAGTTTCTTGGAGTGCATCCTTGTCATGTATATTTCGGGCGGCAAATATTGAAGCCATTGTGTATATCACAGAATGCAAATGGCTTGGGAGACCGTATCGGTACCCGCCAGTGTGTTCCTGCCTGGCCGTCCATGGATCGCAAGATGATGATAATAATAAAAACAATTGAACAGCCAAATTTGATTAATTACCATATCTACGCTCTGACTTCTAGCCAACGCGAGTGGCATAACTGAAGATGGGGAGCCGAGCTGTCTTGTGGTATAGACTCGACTGCGAGTTCCGCAAGCATCCTTCATATGTTGCGAGTCACCCAATCCGTATCTTTCAACGGTGATAGATCGCTGGACTGACACCACTGTTGATTGATGAGATGAAGCCCATCGTGAGATGTATGATGGTCCGAGGACGTAGCATGGATGGATGTGACAAGATTCAAAGCATCGGGCTATCAGCCAAATTGAAGGTTCCGACGATGAGAGAAACGTGCATGTCGCAGCAACAGGTTCTACAGTAATTCCATGAACTAGAACGGACGTGCACCCGAACAGGTTCTAATGAAACAATTCGTAAGTAATTGTTCTTACTGTTGACGAAAGCTTATTCAAGTGTTGACGGCGACGCGGTTGCTTGGAGGTTACGTTATACGATTATACCTGAAAAATGCATAGCGCGCTGATGACATCACCAGCAATCCACCGCGTTTCCCAGAGCTCTCTTTCTCGCGACTTGGCAGCCCTAATACCACCTACATCTTGTGTTTTGGTATCTTTGGCCAGAAATGGCTACAAGACATATGCCAGGCCTCGTCGGGCCTTTCAGAGGTCATCGACCGATTCTCACCCCGCGGTCCAGATGGACGGCTCGGTGTGGTTCCCGAGCTCACGAGAGCACCGAGGCGGGAGACAGAAAAAGTGGTCACATAGATGCAGCCTCCAATGAGTCAATTCTTTGGTTTGACCGTAACGATCCTCCTCCTCCCTGGCGATCGTCGTCACGATGCTAATCATCCGTAACCAGGGCTATATCCGCTCAAGCTTTCCGGTCTTCTGCGGCTACCATGGCTCAATCCCGAGAGCAACATATCCGAATTGACCAAGAGATTCGAAAAGTCAAGTATGGGAATCATGAATCCCATGAATCTAGTCAAACGCGCCCTCAAGCCCGATCTTCCCATCGAAGTGACCGAGATTGTCCCTCGAATTAAAGACGGAGGCGCGTTTGTTAAATTCACACATCCCGCCGGAATCTCTCCTCGCGAAATAGAAGAGGCCGTGACCAAGGAGCTCACCAGCCATCCCGTGAAGCCTATATTCAGCCCATTTCGCGCAGTTCAGGCCGGATTGGTGAAGGGAATGCCTTGGCTTGAGGACCTACATAGGTTCCCCAAGACCAGACTGCGTGTCGAGTTCGTGCCTCCAAACCCAGGAGAAGAGGCTGTCGAGCTTTCGCAAGAGAGCTTGTACAGCCTATTCCGTCGATACGGCAAGATCGCCGAGATCACATCTCAGCCGTGGGATTCCAAGGTTGTACCCAAATTCGCATATGTCGACTTCTCCTTCATTAGAGACGCCATAATGGCTCGCAATTGCCTCCATGGCTTTGTCGTGTCTGAGGAACTTGGCGGTGGCAAGCTGGGCACAAAGTTTCGCATCTCGTATGAGAAAAGGGCCAATCCTCACAAGGTGTGGGATTGGCTCACGAACCATCCGAGAATCGTTATTCCTGCCCTCGTAGCGCTCCTCACGGGGGTTACCGTCGTTGTCTTTGACCCTATCCGCTCCTTCTTCGTCGAGGCTCATGTCTCCAAGAAATTCCGTCTAGCCAATAATCGACTGTACAGGTGGCTTCGAAAGCAGACCTCCCACGTCTTCGCATTTAAGCGGGAAAAGGCAGAGCAGGCGGGCTTGAATGCCGTATGGACTCATCGCAAAGACTTGATCGAACAAATCCAGACGTGGCTCATCGAAACTGCTGAAACATTCATTGTCGTTCAAGGTAAGCATCGATTCTGTTATTCAAACCATCTCTCTACTCCACCTTTAAGCCATTCGTTCATTCGATTTCCAAATCGTTCGACTGTTCGCCTTCAACCACGTCTTTATCCAGCCATCAGTCATCTATCTATTCGCATTTCAGCTGTCTATTTTTCGGTCTTTGAGTCCGCTATTCCACTATAAGAATCCCTCATCACGAAAGAATAGTTACTGACTCCCCATTGTGCCAAAAGGTCCCCGAGGATCAGGGAAGAGGGAACTTGTCATGGAGCAGGCTCTCAAGGATCGACGCAATGTCCTTGTCATCGACTGCAAGAACATCATTGAGGCCCGAGGCGAAACCGGTATCATCAAGAAGATGGCTTCTGAAGTTGGATACCGACCTATCTTCTCTTGGGCAAATAGCATGAGCAGTATGATCGATCTTGCTATTCAAGGCACCACTGGCGTCAAAGCCGGTTTCTCAGAAACTCTGGATTCGCAACTAGAAAAGATTTTGCAAACTACAGCTGGAGCTCTACAAACCCTTGACTTGGAAGATCGATCAAAACACGACGCGGACGCCTCAATGCCGGCTGACGCTTATTTGGACGCACATCCGGAGAGGCGAGCCGTGGTCGTGATCGATAATTTTGAGCCACGGAGCGATAACAATGCTATTGTGTACGAAAAGCTCGCAGAATGGGCCTCCATGTTGGTTGAAACTAATACCGCGCACGTGATCTTCCTGACCAGAGACGGTTCTTACACCAAGACATTAACCAAGTCCTTACCTGATCGAGTATTCCGCCATGCTGCGCTAGGCGATCTGTCCCCCGATGTCGCAAAGCGATACGTCCTTAGCCATGTCACAGCTGATGATCCGGAGCCAGACCAATCCGAGGACGACGAAGAGAAAGCGGCTAAACCTCGTCCTAAGTTAGCTGGGTTGGATGATTGTATTGAAACACTGGGCGGTCGTCTGACAGATCTCGAATTTCTTGCCCGGCGGATAAAGGCTGGCTTGTCACCTAAAAAAGCCGTTTCCGAAATCACAGAGGAATCAGCTTCTGAGATCCTGAAGATGTTCCTCTTACTTGGCAAAACTACCAGCGACGGCGAGCATTCGTGGTCAATGGAACAAGCTTGGTACCTTATAAAGGCGCTCTCACAGCGTGAAGCATTGGGTTACAACGAAGTCTTACAATCCAACACATTCGATTCCTCGCTCAGATGCCCCGACGGCAAAGCCGCACTCGAAGGCCTCGCTAACTCAGACCTCATCACGTTACGCACCCGTCATGGCCGACCACAGAGTATCGGCGTCGGGAAACCTGTGTACCAGGCTGCGTTCCGCTTCTTAGCCTCAGATGCCGTCCTTGCCGCGGAAATGGACCTTGCAGTGCTTACGGAACTTGCAAAGATAGAGGCCAAGAACATCGAGAAAGCGGAAGCTGAACTTTCCGTTCTTGCTGTATGGCCCAGGCAGCCCGCCGAGATTACGGACAGGGTAGGCTATCTGCTTGCTAAGCTTGAGTCGGCCCAGAAAAAGGTCAGGGACATTGAAAAGGATATGTCACCACTCAAGAAGGTGCTTGCGGCCTCGGATCCCTAGACTCACTCTGATCTTCGACGGCAGGTTATGGTGCTGTACATATAACGGGAAATAGCGGTTGGAAGGGCTGACACACAGGGCATAACGTAACCTAGATACCCATCTCCTTATTGTTGTTGATGTATAAATATTACCAGTTAATAAGCCCCATTTCCACGATGCGATAGGCACCGCAACAAGCGATGAGGTGCCTAACATATTATGTTGTTGCTCGAATAAGCATTTGGCGAGAGGTTCGTGTGATTTTCTTGGTGGCGACCTGAATGACTAAAGGCTATGTGATAGTGCTAATCTTGGCATTGCACTTAGAATCGACACTATAATCTAGACATACGAAATATATCGGAGCTCCATCTTCGTGGTTGCACGCCGGTTTTCAAAACGAACATGTAGCAACACCATGGTTTCATGGTCATATTGTATCCCTTGTCGCCTCATCGCATATTACTCTTCTTCGCCAGCGACCCTCCGTAGTTGTATTGAGTTCGAATTAATTCATAGATATAGACTATAGCACCTTCCCTGCGTCTGAGTGTTAAATTATGTGGAAGAGTGCGAATCTTACAGTAGGAGTAATCGGGTGCAGTGTGAAAGGGTGGTCACTGTAAGGATCGTTGAGAGCGTCACATGAAAGTGGTATATGATCCATTCATTTCCCTTTCTTCGTTGTTCGAGTAGTTATTTTGTTAGATATCCGGGTATTCAACGGGCCAAACTACTATCGACCTTAACTTTGTGTTAAAAATACATGATCTTGAACATATCGAGGTATATTGCTGTGTGTGGCTCAAAGTGGTAGCCGAACCGTAGATAATTATCCGCATTCTACTGTTAGAGTATTCGTATCATATGCGATAAAACAACACAAAGTTGAAATTGGGCCTAGAATGGGCAATCAATGGTATAATAATGAGCATCGACTATTTCACCTGCTGATCTTCATGCTATCCAAGCAGTGCCATCTCGGACTGGATGATAGGATCACCGTTTCTACTTCGACTACTTCGCGTGAGTGTACATATTGACGAATATGGGCGCGGAACTTCGGCGCTCACAAGGACGCCTGTGAAGCCTTCAGATACAAGAACTCGGAGCGCCCTGATTGTTACTACATACCCCCTCGCCCTTCGGTAATCTGCTTTGCGGTGGCCGCTCCCAGCGGAAGATATGCTGCCCGTTTCTGATGGCATCGCGTCTAAATCGCCAACCCGTTCTCCAAACTGTATGTCCGTCTTGTGTCGTGCCTGTTTGGTAAGGCACATCGTAATCAGGAGGTGTTGGTAGATCTGGCCAAGTAAGGCGATTGGGTGCATTGAGATATCTTTCCATGTCATTGTCGATTCGTCTGGTAGCTATCCATTCATCCAGAACCTTGCGAAACGTCGATACATCGGCGTCAAGTTCGCGCTTGCATGGCCATTCTGATACATTTTGTATCATCTCCGCGTTCCGTTCCCAGTGTGGCATATGTGTAAACTGGTCATCGCCCGTGATGAGCTCATATAGCGTGAGCGCAACACCAATAACATCGTCTCGGCCCTTGAGCAAGTCCTTTTCGCCATGAGCAACCCAGTCAAAGTCGAACAGAAGGATGTTCTCTGTTTCGGGATCGAGAAAGAGATTTCGAGGTGCAATGTCCTGATGCATGATTCCGAGGTTGAGGTTTAGGAAGTCAACAAGCTGAATAAGATCCTTTAAGTGTTGGACGCGGAAAGGCCGCGTTAAATTCTCGAATGTCCCGCCTGGGATGAACTTTATTGTGAATCCGATTATCCGGGACTCTTTGTCTTCAAGTACTACCCGATCAAGCGGAATAAGATTGGGGTGCGGCGGCAGTCTCCGATAAGCTTGAAGCTCATTCCAAGCCATATTTCGGCGCCGTGATTTCTCAAACGGATTGAATTTGAAAGCCACGTCTTGAACGTCGTGAGATTCGTTGTAATACGATGAACGATCGACGCCTGGCCCAAGTCGATCGAGCTCCTTCAGCTGAGAGTACCAGACTGTCCGGCAACCGTGTAGGGATTCCACCATCGAGAAAGGGAGATATCCAATATGTTCAGTATCATCCTCCTCAGGATCTGTGCTGACTTGGGTGATAAGGCCGTCATTGTCAACCGAAACGGCTTGGACTTGTGGTGCCAAATAATCGACAAAGCCAGCCAATAGTGGTACTTCGAGGTCTTCATCAGGTGGGAAGATCTGTGCGGTGCCTTTTATCTTGATCATTCGGCGCTGGTCCCAGTCCCAAACATTGCAATAGGCCTTTGTTCTGGGGTTTTCCCTTGAGCCCATGTAGCACTGGCCTTCAGACACAAATCTTTCCTCTGCTTGAATCATGGTGAATCTCAACTGCTTTGCTCTTACTCGCTACTGATCTGCAAAGAGAAGGAAAGAAGACAGTTGGTGAAGTCCTTGGTATTCTAATTCAATCAAGAGGACTTGTCGGCCGCGGGAACGACATAGTATGTCTGACGAAGTGGGTCCTAGTTCTCGAGTACTATACTAGATTTGAATGATTGATATAATCTTCAGAATCTCCAGGGACCGTCTACAGCTTGACCGACAACATTGTTCACTATTCTTCATTAAACCAAACATAGCTTGAATGAGTGGATCTGCATTGATGAATTCCGTATCAACCCTACCCTACGACGCATTCTCCTGCCGTTCCCTCTCCTCCTGCTTCCTACTAGCCTCTCTGATCTTCCTCCTCCTCTCCAAGTCCTGCCTCCTCCACTCCGTGTCCGACATATCCGGCAGCTCGTACCGTTCCTGGAACGCGCCCTCCAGTCTCTCGGTCCTGGCCTCCCAGATATCGGTAGACTTGGGCATGCCCTCGCCGTATTTGGCGATTTCCTTTTTCCGGTAGTAATCGCGGATGGCGTTCTCTTTCATCTCGCCGGTATAGACGCGGGTCCGCATGCAGAACCAGAAGTCGTCCCACTGCTCGGAACAGGAACGGATGCCGCCCGAGCGGTAGACCGAGGTCCACTGGCCGCCGAGGGAGTTGCAGTGGAAGGCGTGGTCGAAGGCTTGGCGACAGGACATGGTTGTGGGGAGGAGAGACTCGGAGAGAGGATCGAGCTTGCCGTCTGCAGAGGGTGATTGTGCACTGGCGGGCTGTTTGACGTAGGGTGTTGGGTCGGATTGGAAAGGGGAGGGTTTGGGAGTGGATGAGCCCCATGGAGACCAGGAGGACGCGGATGTGGCTGTAGAGGGTGTAGAGATGGGCTCTGCAGCTTCTGTTGGTTTGGGTTTGGGGGCGGTTGCTCTTCTTGTTGGCTCTGTCTCGCTTGGCTTGCTGTTGTCGCCAAATTCTGCTTGTACTTGGGCAATGAATTTGGCCAATTCTGGGTCGCTATACTGAGGCTCGGGAGCTTTGGGTGGCGCAGTGGGCTTCTCCTCCGACTTCTTGATGTTGCCGCCCGACGGCGGCGGCGGCGGTGATGCCCATAGCCAACCCATTGTCATTTGTAGGCGAGAAGGTCTTGTTGTATGTGTGCTCAGTGATGAAGGACGGCTTCGAGGTTGGGTACGAAGTGTTTTCGGCGATTATCGTCCTTACGGATGGGCAGACAGCGTGTCCATACAATGAGCAGGAATATAACATGTGCCGACCAATTATATTTGGCGCTTGGTGCGGGGGATATCGTCGAGGGGTACAGGTGGTATGATGAGGAGATGTGTATGCAGGTCGAGGTTGGCTCAAGCATGTCTCGCGACATCCAGGCGAGACAAGTTGTCTATATAACGATACTGGCCAATTGGAGCGCATCTATTAGATCCACTCGTGGCTCCCTCCAGGCTTCGTCGACGACAGCAGCTCTCATGCCTTCAACTTCCACACATATCATCAGAAACGTTCACCCTTGGAGCGACTGCAACTATCGCTCGCTAGTGCATCTCATATACTTCAAGCCGACGTCGTATCGTTTGTAGCGGACGCTTTAGTGCCGCCCGTTCGTCGTTCGCTCGAAATGGAACTTCGATCAATGCCAGTGATCCTCCCTGTTTAATTGTGTTTTCGCCTATATATACTCCCCTAGTCCTCGGGGACTTCCCATTCTCACTCATCAGTCCCTGAGCTTCGAGAGACGCTGCGCAGGCCCAATCTTTTCATATCTCTCGCTCCTGCGGCTATTAAACTTAGACCTCATCTGTTAGTCGCTGAGTTGGTCGCACGATTATGACGCCCGCCACCCCAGTCGGGTGAGCCGTAAATAAACGGCACCGCAAGACTGATTACATACTTTGATCTGAATAAGTCTCGGATAGACCTTCTATTAATTGTTGGTATCGAGAAAGGTAGAACTACAGAGCTCGTCGAGTTGATCTGGGTTCATTACACATGGGTAGGAACAGTATTAACGGTGCGACTTGGTTCCTGATTCGCCTCGCTAGGCTTCAGCACCCGTTCAGGCGGGCTGGGGAGATTGGAGCATATCAGAAGTTACAAATGCCAATTACACATATCACATGGCCAGATAGAACGGAACATTTTGTTAACGTGATTTTCATTGATCATATGGAATTACTCCATGCTAGAGGAGTATCCTTACAAGTCGTGAATTGCAACTTTTGTGCCTGTATCATTACCGCGAAAACTCTAAGGCGAACGCATTACCCATGGCGCCTTGCCATGATGGCCTCATGACACCAGAAACGCCGGAGAAAATCAAACCGATGCTCCACATGCATTAACTTAGTCAACCTCCTCAACGGTCGGGCCGTCATCACCACCGGCGCCAGGGGCACCGCCAGGGAAGCCGCCGGCACCACCGGGCATGCCACCAGGCATACCGCCGGGCATACCACCAGCGCCACCTGCACTGCCGTAGAATTTCATCATGATGGGGTTGGCAATAGCCTCGAGCTCTTTCTGCTTCTCCTCATACTCCTCGCGCTCAGCCTGCTGGTTCTCGTCGAGCCAGGTAACGACAGTGTCGATCTCGGTCTTGAGCTTCTCCTTGTCGGCAGCGTCAAGCTTCTCATCGACCTTGGAGTCGCCCAGGGTGTTACGCAGGGAGTAGGCGTATGACTCGAGGCCGTTCTTGGCACCAATGCGGCGTCCTTCAGCCTCATCCTCCTCCTTGTACTTCTCAGCTTCAGACAGCATGCGCTCAATCTCCTCCTTAGACAGTCGACCCTTATCGTTAGTGATGACGATCTTGTTGGACTTGCCGGTACCCTTCTCGACAGCAGAGACGTTCATGATTCCGTTAGCATCGAGATCGAAGGTAACCTCAATCTGAGGAACACCACGGGGGGCAGGCGGGATGCCAGTGAGTTCGAATTTGCCCATGAGGTTGTTGTCCTTAGTACGTTGACGCTCACCCTCGTAGACCTGGATAAGGACACCGGGCTGGTTGTCGGAGAAGGTGGAGAAGACCTCGGACTTCTTGGTGGGAATAGTGGTGTTGCGGGGGATGAGCTTGGTCATCATACCACCAGCAGTCTCGATACCGAGAGACAGCGGAGCGACGTCAAGCAACAAGATCTCGTTGGTGCTCTTGGAGCTGGTGTCACCGGAGAGAATGGCGGCCTGGACAGCGGCACCGTAGGCAACAGCCTCATCAGGATTGATGGACTTGTTGGGCTCCTTTCCGTTGAAGTAATCGGTGATGAGCTTCTGGACACGTGGGATACGCGTAGAGCCACCGACGAGGACAATCTCGTGGACTTGGGACTTGTCGATCTTGGCATCGGCAAGGACACGGTCGACGGGCTGGATGGTAGATCGGAAAAGATCCTGGCAGAGCTCCTCAAATCTAGCACGGGTGATAGACGTGTAGAAGTCGATACCCTCATACAGGGAGTCAATCTCGATCGAAGTCTGGGCAGACGAAGACAGAGTACGCTTGGCACGCTCGCAAGCAGTGCGGAGACGGCGGAGAGCACGAGCGTTGGAGGACAGATCCTTGAAACAGCTGTTAGTAACAAATTCACTGGTATCAGGGGAAAAGGGCTTCAATCTCACTTTTTTATGCTTGCGTTTGAACTCGTTCACAAAGTGGTTGACGAGACGGTTGTCGAAGTCCTCACCACCCAAGTGTGTGTCACCAGCAGTGGACTTGACCTCGAAGATACCCTCCTCAATGGTAAGCAGGGAGACATCAAAGGTACCACCACCCAAATCGAAGATGAGGACATTGCGCTCGCCCTCGACCTTCTTGTCGAGACCGTAAGCAATGGCGGCAGCGGTGGGTTCGTTGATGATACGGAGGACGTTGAGGCCAGCAATGAGACCGGCATCCTTGGTAGCCTGGCGCTGAGAGTCGTTGAAATAGGCAGGAACGGTAACGACGGCGTTGTTGACGGTACCACCAAGGTAGGACTCGGCAGTCTCACGCATCTTAATGAGGACCATGGAGGAGATCTCCTCGGGGGTGAAAGTCTTGGTCTCACCCTTGTACTCAACCTCGACGATAGGCTTGCCGCTCTTCTCAATGATTTTGAAAGGGAAGTGCTTCATGTCAGCCTGAACCTCGGCATCGGTGAACTTGCGGCCGATGAGGCGCTTGGCGTCGAAGACTGTGTTGTTGGGGTTCATGGCAACCTGATTCTTGGCGGCATCACCGATCAGGCGCTCGGTGTCTGTGAAGGCGACGAAGGAAGGGGTGGTGCGGTTTCCCTGGTCATTGGCAATGATCTCGATGCGGTCGTCTCGGAAGACGCCGACACACGAGTAGGTGGTACCCAAGTCAATACCGACGGCGGCGACCATGTTGGGCAGTGTGTGTGTGTGTTGTGTGATGTGTGGGTGATGTGTGAAAGAGAATACAGACAGAGTGTGGTTATATGGGGGACGGGGTATCAAAAGGTTGTGTCTGTTGACAGAGAGGGGAAGAGGGATGTGTGTGTGTGTGTTGTTGATGAAGAAGAATGGAGAGGGAGGAAAGGTTGTGTTGAAAAAAGTTGGTGCAGGTCTTATACACTGCCCCTCCAGCGACCCGAAAATGGTAGCAACTTCTGGAAGTTTCTGAGGAGTTGCGCCAGGCCACACTCGCACCTTCAGGCAGATTCTCACCGCATCCAGCCCTAAATCCCCTCGGAAAGCTCAGGGCTAGTACAAATCAAGCACGCAGAGTCGACTGGAATTCACGATCTGCTCTGATATGGCCTCTGAAGCTCGCTGTTGTTGACTCAACACAAGCATCTACAACCTTCTTCCACCATCACGGTGATTCTTCCAGCGTTCTACCCCACCCAAGCTGTTGATGTAATACCCCACTAATGTACCCGGGTACATGCGCAGTGGGCACCGTGGGCAGAGGCATGGGGGGGTCCTCCCAGCCCCCAATCATCCATGCGCTTCCACACCCTGGTCGCCCATCTCGATCCACGGACTGCCATTGGTCACGCACTTCAGATGCAGAAATTTTCTAGGCGACAGAGGCGAGTGCCCCGGCCAAGTTGCTGGGAGGCAAGCTCAAGAAGAAGTCCACTATTGCATCAACTCGGTACGTGTATTGAGGTACATGCCTGAGGTACATGCAAGCAAGCCTCGTTGCTGGGCAGACCTCGATCGCCGCAGACGAGCCTGATGGCGGGGGGCCAGAAAAGTTGTGAAGGCACGCATGCATCAGCACCAGCACCAGCACCAGCACCAGCATCAGGCAGCTCGGCAGTCTGGATATCTACATCTACAGTACTATCTAGGGATCGGGCAGACAGCATGTGTGTCTGGATGCACTTAGACATCCAATTCCAGTAGACTTGCATCCATGTAGCTGGCGAGCTGGTGAACTCTATTTGTGTCGTCTGCAGACGCTCGTTACTCCGCGAACGAAGGCCTAAAATGGTGGTTCGGCTGTGCAGAGTTTCACTCTCCCAAGTCATGTCTTTGCGGTTGCCCCACCAAAATTCCACAACGCAAACGTCACACCCGTTTAGGTTCAACCTGCCCAACTGCAAGAGACGTTGGACAGTATCCAATTGTCGCAATGCTGGCTGCTGCACTGAAATAGGTGCCTTATTTATTATCACTGCGGCGTTACTGTGTACCTTAGCTTTAACTGACATTGTTCCTGACAAGGGCCCAATCGACGTTTATCAACAGCATGATCCAGATGCATGTAATAGGCGCGGTTATCATAACAGCACGCCGTATTACACCGCCAGTCAGGCAGTCAGGGGTTCAAGCATGAGGCAGACCCCTTGCACCCGACCAACTCCGTTTGCAGCTTATATTCTGCCTGGTTGCCTCGCGGCTTGGAGACAAGGCTGCGACGCAACTGAGTAGGGAACTAACATCTCACGAGGTACACAGTATTCTGAGTCATCTGTGAATAGATAGACACCTCGTAGGACATAAAAATACCTAATCAGCCGAGTAAATCGTTGCTAACAACTACATATTCCATACGTGGAGGCGCGCAAATCCGCGAGATACCTGAATTGTGTCTATCTTGTCCATTGACTCTTGGGTAGTGGCTCAGAAAAGAGCAGTCATTCAGGTACTCTTGGAACTGGTTCCGAATTCCAAGGAGAATTGCCGTTTAGCACACATGCTCAATCTTCTCTGGCGCCCCATCTCTAGGCCCCAAATCAGTCTTCAGCACTCTCCCAAAGAGTTCAAGGAGAACCTCGAAGCAGATCTTGGTGATAGCCGGATCATATCGACCCTTACTCAACTCGTCACGGATGAAAGCGTGTTGTGCCCATGCAAACTCGTGGAAGCTGAACACAACGCCCGCATCCCGCAGCTTCTTACGGATGAGGTCTCGCCCGGCGTCTGGCACATGCGTGTCCTTGATGCCGAATATCATCGCAACCTCTCCCTTGATCTCGTTGAGCTTGTCAATCGTGTGGTCGCTGTGTGCTGGTGCCTCGGCCGACGTATTGGCCTCTGAATATGGCCCCAGTGTTCGGCTATGTACGTCGGTCGCAAAGTAGGCGACGCAAGCACTGATACGGGGATCGAGCTGCAGACATACTTAACAACGCCATTCTCTAGTGAGCCGAATCAACGACAGGCATGTAAGTCTTACGCTGGCTCGTAGAGCAAGATGGCCCCCGAGGCACATCCCCGTCGTGCCGATCAGCCCCGTGCACGTTGGCAGGCTGAGCAAGTAATCAACCGTCTTGTAGCCGTCCTCGTCGTACGACGGAAGGGTCTGTTGCAAACCAAACGATAAGCAGAGATTAGCGGGTAAGTCGTTGGGCATAGCTGGAATGAGGTGGTACGGGCAGGCTTACCTTTTTGATTTTCAGCTCGTTCCCCTGGTCAGTTCCTGGTACGTCGTATGCCAATGCCTCTGGTCCGATGAAGTCATGGTACGAAGAAGGGGCTGCGACAATGTAGCCTTGTCCCGCGATCTGCCGGGCGAAGCGTGCCACAGGTCCAGTCACTCTTCTATGTCAGTCACGGCACGCCATCATGCCTCTGTTGTTTGCAGCAGGGATAGCAGCAGCAGTCAAAGCATATTTGACACACACCTTGGTAAATCTCGCTGTATAGTACGATGCCAGGAAATCGACTACGCGCCTGCATGTTAGTTACTGGTCCGACTCTCGACTCATGCGTGGCCTCCTTACGCGTTGGGATATTGGGGGATTGTGGGGTGGAAGGTGAATATTCCTGAGTGCCGGTTAGCCTCCTATCCACTGCCTCGACTGCCTACAAGGCGCAGAAAACGGTGGAATTACTCATGGGGTTTTCCTTCCCATCCACCTTTGTCTGTACATCCGCGTGGCTCTCTTTGATCAGCATTGTGAACGCTTCGACTTTGTTTGGGAATTGAAAATGTGGTATTGGGGGGGGCAATTCAGGCCGGTCACCCCACCATGGAAACTACGAGGGATGAGGGGCACTGGCACCGTTGGGATAAGGAAAAACGGGGCCTATGAAGTTCTCCAGCACATTCATCCAACAAACCCATCATCAGCGCGTTGCTATGTAAAGTGTGACAGGACCTGTGATCAATTTGTGTCTGTGATAGTTCATTTCTATCAGGAAGGCGCTCATCAATGCAGTTCTATAAGCTATACATACCCGTAATCCCAATGCTTCGCCAACACTTTCGATCAAGGTTGAGGCCATGCTTGGATGTAATCGCTTCGAAGCAAGCAAATGGTTACAAGTGAGGAACCTGAGCACTCTGCAATAGAAGATTCACAATACTCAAGAACCCCTCGCCCAGTATAAACCCCTAGAAACAAGTCAATACAATCGCATTCCTTCCAACCATGTTGTTACACGATACTCACCGATGCCAATACAATAAGGGGTGTGTCCTCTCTCGCGAGATGCACCCTCCAATACCAGTTCATGATGCCGCCGATAGTTCTTGCCAGGGTGAACGATGGCACGTTGTACATACCTGGACAATCGGTCAGTTATGATATGAAATCTGGAATTGCTAAAGGCCTTCGCTTACCAACAGCGACAGCAATGCCACCAGGGATATAATCAACCCATTTCTTTCCCGCACCCCACGTACGCAAGACAGTGAGCACCGCAAAGATGCCCGCAGCACCCATTGCGAAGTCTCTTGCCATATATGGCAGGTCCTGGCCGGTCACCAGTCTCGCCGTCTTGATCCATACAGACGCTGTTGGGACTTGGAACAGATCGCTAGGAATCTCGTAAACGTTCGTGTACAGTCGGTAGATGAAGGCGCTGACTACAGCACCAACCGTGGCGCCAATGATCTGCCCCCAAAATTGGGCTTTGGGAGCCGCACCGAGCAGATGGCCTGTCTTCAGGTCTTGCATCAGGTCCCCGGCTTGCATGGCGCCTGCTTCCGACACTGCGCCAGCAATAAGGTTGATGAGTACGCTGGCCTTGTTAGACTGGGGAATGATAAGACCGAAGAAGAGTTGTGCCAGCTTGCTAATTCCCGAAACAGGGTTCAAGTCTGTCTCTCCTAATGCCCTGACTGCCATTATGCTGAGCAGCATTGCCATGAACACGGAGATGATCGTTGCATAAAGTGGTACGAGGTCCCCGAACGTGATGTGGATACTGAGAATGCAGACAAGAACCGACATGACCAGTCCAATGCTCACAATTCTACCTCCAACCAGCTGCTCGGGAGGAGCGTCGTCCTGATCCCAGGCTCGTGGCTCATTGATGGGTTGCGTCTCAAATGGGTTATCTCGTTCAACTCCCGGGCTTGGTAAGCTACCGTAAGCCTCTCTGCTTTGTGCCGAGGACTGTGTGGACACGCGTTCGTCAGTACGCACAGCAACGTAGCCCTGTGGTTGACGCTTGAAAAGACCTTTGAGCCCCTCCCGATCATATAGCCGTTTACTGGCCACGAAGAGCTCGGGTCCATGCCGTATCAAAGGACGGAAGGCAAGAATTCCCAAGCTGACTACCGAATCCGCTAGCATGATAGCCAGCGAAACCCAGACGATCCATCCTTTACTCCCAGTTTCCCAGTCGCCAGGTGGTCCAGGAGCCCACCCGCGGAATTTTGCCAGAGGCGACAAGATACCCCAACCAGCGATTGCGCCGATGAGCATGTGTATCGTCGTGGAAGGCCCCATGATGATGCCCTGGCCAACATAGGCAAAACTTGGGTTGAGTGTCCACACCCATGTCTCGGCAGCAACCGTACCGAAGATAGGCAATTGGCGTAGAATGGGAAAGAAATATTGCAAAAAGGTATAGACGCCTGAAACGCCAAAAGCGATCAATAATAGCTTGATATTAGAGCCCCAGTCATTCTTCTTTCCTGTCGTAATTGGGGACGCAGCGTCAACGCGGTCCTCCTCATCAATTGCATCTCGTGCTTCCATCAAAGGCCTGTTCTCAAGAGCAAGACTACCGAAAGTAGCAGCTTTGGAAGAATCAAGAGCATTGTCATTCTGAGTATGACCTTTGCCATGTAGAATGCCAATAAGAACAGCAGTGCTAAAGCCGCTAGGAAATTTAAGCTGCTCTCTAATGATGACTTGGCGGCGTCTGCAACTGTCAGTCACCCTTTCCATTTCTGCAGTCGAATTACAGGCCATGCTTTGACTTACAGAGGCACGACGAAGACAACCCCAAAATAACAAAGACCAAGGGACCAGATTATCAGCTTCCACATGCTCAGGCGGATGGGCCCCTGTTCGGACGAATCCAGCATATATTCCATAGCAGGTAACTAACGGTTGTCTCATCAGCGATCTCATACTACCCCATCACGCTTGCTTGAAGTAACAGTATGAGCGTCTGATGCGCTATTTCGGACAAAAAAGAGGTCACTCACCACTCCCACGAAGCCGCAACTCAGCGGCATTACCGCCATACCTCCTGCGACTGATTGTACGAGCACGTTCTCGACAGGCGAGAAGGGAAAGCTCAAGTGGCGCGACAGAGTCCGAAATATGCCGAATCCCAAAAGACTCGCGGGCATCGTCATGGTGCTGATCCAGCCGGTTTGTAAGCCGAAGTACATGTTGGAAAAACATATGACGAGTCCGACGAGTAAACCGGCTGCAACTCCGCGGATCGTGAAGTGACGGCCTTCCGGGAGTACTTTGACATTATCCAGCTGGTATGTCGCATCTTCACTGACCCCGGTGTCTGCTTCGTGCAGATCACCTCTACCCCGTCCCCTATCAGGCGCCATAATGCTTGCGGTCGCACGCTCGGAACGAACTCTCCAAGGGTCACGATGGGTATCTAAAGACTTGGTTCACGTACACGTCGTTTGTAATGAGAACCACAGCGCGTGAAGAACACAAGAAGAGGCTTGGTCCGAGATGGGCAGAAATAAGTTGATGACCAAACCGGAGATATCACGGAACAATGACAATGAGGCGGGACACGGACATTCCTGACTCCACAATTTTTGCCCAGACCTTGGTCCTTCATTGTCCATGGCCACCACCAACATCCATGGATATCACATGGTCATTTTCCTGTGTAAAGCGTGACTTGGCTTGATCTACTTCTTCAGCAACAGCCCCAGTCTCCATCATCTGCAGCGGCGTCATGCACGAACGTCTATGCCAGCCCCGATTCCCAGTCGCCTCGCTCCTATCCGACATTGTCGCGAAGTCGCGAGAGTCTAGAGATGCCTGCCTACATAGTATGGAGTTACAGGGTAATTGCTGCATAGGTACCTCTAGGCATGGATCTATTCATCAGTACCGGGCATTCTGCATAAAAAGACTATCACGAGACTATTACAAAGACAAGAGCGTGTTTAGCTATCCACAGGGTTTTACAGGCAAATGCTAGTTCTCAAGGAAAGAGGTTATCCGCATAAGATAGAACTCAGGTCAAAGACTGCCATGATCCCCCCGAATAGTCTTTTCGAGCAATTTGTCGTAGCGTCCATCAATTATTTCGACTGAAGCTTAGATGGTATCTCGCTGTTCCATCTCTTCCCGCGACATCGTCACTTTCTGACTATCCACATGGAGGCGTGCTTTCGCTTGTAACGCCCGGGATTGGCACAACCTTGCCAGCCTCATCAAACTCGCGGTCGCTGGGTCCCAACTCAGAGGCGTAGCCGCACTCTTTTTTTTTATTCCTTTGCCGGAATTCAGCTTGGAAACAAGTTGTGGAATACTTGTCGAAGTTTCTGATGCAAGCTAGCGTCTTATGATGGCAGCAGTAGCAGTTTCGATGGGAGCTACTTACCAGGCTCGGGCTGGAACCGATCGGATACACACGTCGGTCGTCAGCGGCAACAACCTCTGTCCTCTTGAGCTGACCAGTCAGCAACCCACGGCCTAGGGGAGATTACGCATTATAAATATACCCAAAGTCTTTGTGATCACAGCGACACCATTGCTGAGAATCTCCGTACTCCCAAGCCGGAAACTCAACCTCCACGCCTCCGCTGACGTCGATCAGATTTGTTAGTGGCGAGGTGGCTCCAACACTTACACTGCATTGCTATCGAACATGATACGCATATGTATAAGTACGCATATGTTCCTTATTTGAACCAAATTCCAAGGGGTCATGTGTCTTCATCGGGTTTCCAATGCACACTTGAAAATAAGTAGACGCCATATCACGCGGCCTTCCAGTCGGGTCCTCGGTCTAGTGACGGCACAACATTGTAATATTCTGGCATTGATTTTCACACCGGCATACGGACGAGTTATCGCGATTGAGCCCGCTTCACAATATACCGACTGACCAACACCAATTAAAACCAGTGAGGAGTATCTCATAGTTACGACAAGAAATTACGCGCCTTTACCATTTATAACTACTTATAACCCCTGTCCATGCTCTGCCCATCTATGGTAATAACTAAAACACCTCCGGACCATCGAAACCGGTAGTGAAGCGATGTGGCGCATCCGTATTCAAGGTCATTCTACCGAGCACTTTTCACGGATACCGTATGCAATCCATACCGAGTGGCTATTGCATCGTTTATGCCTGGTTGTTTTGTCCAAAGACCCATTTTTCGCGATTGCTTCAAGGTTCCTGCTCCGACGCGCAGCGGAGAACCGAGTATATATTCTTACATGGGCTTCAACACAATCAGAATCGGAAAGCAGTCATGGCAGCAGCATCTTATAAATGCCAGCTGGACTAACGTCTCGTACTTATATAAGATCCCATCCAACTCACATGAGACCTCTCTCTTTCGTCTTCACAACTTACTCATCCCAATCTCATATCAGCGCCAACACACTCATCACGATCATAATGTCCACCCCATTCCCCGACCTGCCCATCTCGGGGATAACATTCCCGCGATCCCCCATTGCCATCGCAGCCTTCGCCTACACTCAGAAACACACGACAGAAGCAGTGTACAACCACTGCGTGCGGAGCGCTTACTGGGCTCTTCTACTCGCCAAGAAACTCAAGCCCCTGGCTGATAGGAAGCCGAACCTAGAGACGGTCGTGCTGGCTTGTATCATGCACGATATGGGGTGGGCGACGGATAAGAGTATGCTGTCTACTTGGAAGAGATTCGAGGTCGATGCCGCGGATATAGCGAAACGGTTTGTCGAGGGGTATAAGGGGGAGGGCGCAAGTGAGTGGACTGAGGAGAGGGTGCAGACTGTTTGGAACTGTATTGCTCGTGAGTTTGTGCTTTCTTATATTCCTCCCCTGGGGGGCCGAGGTTTGGCTGGGTGACAAGTGTTGGAATCAGTTTTGATTCACATTCATTCAACCACGTCTGCGGAAAAAATTGCTGACGTTTATCAAAAAAAACACAGTCCACACCACCAGCTCAATCGCGCCATTCGCCTCAGTAGAAGTCGCAACAGCACACCTCGGCGTCATTGCCGACTTCATCGGCCCCCAATTCCCCTCAAGCCCATGGACTGATCCCACGACCACTGCCCCTGACGCGGCACCAGGGTCTGTGATAACGGTCGAGGAGTTCAGAGAAGTCGCTGCCGCGTTCCCTTACGCGGGCTTTGGGGAGAAGTTCTGCAGGGAGATACTGTGCGCCACGTGTCGCGATAAACCAATCGCGACGTTTGACAACTTTGTGGGCATCTTCGGACGCGAGTTTGGGACTGATGGGCAGGGAGGCGGTAAAGAGGAGTATTTTGAGGCTTGGAAGAAGGTCAATAGTGCGGATTCCTGGACGGGCGGCTTTGCATACCTTGAGAGTCTGTTGGCGGACAGTGGGAACTGACTTGGTATGTCTTGACGAGAGTAGGACCAGTCGCATATGAATAGGAGGGAGGCTATGAACATGGCATTGTATTCCCCGGGTAACGTCTCAGGTCAGCGGCGGTGCGAATAGAAGGGTTCGGATAGCTTAAATACGTTCAAGTATCGGAGCATAGTCCGAGACTGAATGCCGTGGGGCGTATCACAGCAACGAGTTTTCCCCCCATCGATATCCAAACTTTACTGCTAACTGTCCATACTTCTCCCACAGAGGAGCATGCACGCATGCCTTTGCTTGTCTGGTCTTTCATTCAACAATGATGACCTATGATTATCAGACGGAACACAAAGGCTCATGTAACACCTTGCGCACAAACAAATCGTCACATCATGATATAAACATTCAACATACAATAAATATATTGACCACTACGCCACCGCCATCTTCTGCTAAAAGCCAAAAGAGTCCAGCAGCGAATTCGCATCCGGTTCCTCGAACACGGCCGGCGGGGGTTTTACCCCATGGCTACCCGACTTCGTCTCCCCAACAACAGGACTTAATGGCATATCCTGCACAACAAGTGAGCTCCTACGACGGAGTAGTTTTCTCGGGTCAACCATCTCGCTCTCGAGGCCCTGTGGCTTGATTGGTGGGAGACGCAGGAACTCCCAGTTGCGGACTGCGAGGTGAGTTAGTCAGGAAGGGCTGATGCAGGTGGAGGTATGGAAGGGAGGAGTTAACATACCGAGATCAAGACCCAATAAATCACAGCCCATCCTGTCATAAAGTCTCGCATTATGCACGACAAATTCCCGTTCCACGCGTGGCGTGACTTTGGTAGCACCACGGAGTGTCTGTAGGGTCTTCTCCCGGAGTTGCGAGTACAAGACGATCAGGGCCGGGTCATCCGTCAGGAAAAGCTTGGATTTAATATCAGGGGAAGCTGGCGTTTCTAAGAGAGTAAAGACGGGTGTCTAGTTCTCCATCAGCATACCGGCAGAATCACTCGAAAGCAGTGGACGAGACTCACAATAAGAGCACGGACAGCCATATCCCTCCGCTTGAGCATCCAAAAAGCCCAAGAGGCGAGCCACCTATTACCCTCACGCGCAGCGACAGCCAACACGTCATTTTCCAGCAGCTTCTTCAGCACCGGCCCATTATCACCCTCATATACGCGTGTGATGGCTATAGCAAGCTGAAGATCTTTAATCTGGTTCAGACACACGTTGACCGCGTCCTGCAGGTGATCGGCCAAGAGGAAGAAGGCGGCCGCATAATCTACATGTCTTAGTGGGGGGGACAGAAGCAGATCAGCTGTAATGGTGAACTTACCGAACCGCCGTTTACTTAGTAAAGCGTATGCATTTTTAAGCGCCGTCGTCCTCCATTTCGGGTCCTCGAAGTTGTTCGCTAAAAGTCGTTGGGTTGCGCCCTGCTCTTTGTTCCATGTGGCCATACGCCACAGGCCTTGAAGAACTGCCTTTTTCTTCAATGCAAAGTAGAACAAACTACAATCGACAGGGTTTTTTATCTCACTTTTCGTGTACTCGTTGCGAGCAACGATCTCGAACTGCGCCCTCTGTGATTGTTTAGCAATTGCGAGAATAGCTATTAGCAGGAGAGCTTACTACTGCGCTTATGTCCGTCAGCCACATGAACATGCCGCTCTCCCTCGCATTCTCCCAGAACATGGAGCCATGACATTGGCGAGATACAAAGTCCACCAGTATATCCTGGCTGATAGAATGGTAGGCCCAGTTAATCTCCCGCCAAGACATGTGCATCTCGTTTGTCCGTCCCTTGCGCAAAGCGTGTTGCCGATGGAAGACCATGAAGCGGGCTCCATTCTCATCTAAAGATCGTCGTTGCTTTTCTACGACGCCGGCACATTCGACGATGTCGACTAGTTGTATTTGTTCATGACTGGAGAGTTGTGGTAGGGTTACAGTCTGAAGTTTTTCGCAGATACTGGAAGCGATTTCTTCCGAGAACTGCTCGTCATTGTTATCGGATGACATGCGGTTGACGAGGTAGGATGGATCATTGCCGGTGGCATTCTGCTACGTTAGCATAAGCTTCGACAAGCACGAGGGATGACTCACTGCATTGGATAGATAGAACTCGGCAAGATCTAGTCCTAGGTAGTCATCGATCTCATCGCCTTCGACGTGATATTTCAACGTGTGATTGAGAGCTAGGAGTATTCGTTTCACGACTGCGTCCTTTCCTGCAAGGATGTACTGACTTAAGAATTGCGGATGAAATACGGGTAACGGTCCATTCAATCTTTGGACTACATCGAATAAGTCTCTCGTTCCATCTTTCCTGCGAGTTGTCCGCAAATCTGGCACGGGCGAGTTGGTCGTGTCGAATATCCTATCATATAGGAACAACTGATTACCAGCGCCGATCACGAGATTGCCGTCACTCAACCATGTCGAATCGCCTATCGGGTGCGGCGTGTATTCCCGAATGCTTATTTCTCGTATAGGTGCCCAAGCTGGGCCCTTATTGAGGTAGTCAAAACGCAACTGTGCCAATATCACAACTCGATAAGGGAACCCCACAGCAAGTAGAGACTGCATATCAGGAGTCGACGTCCAATCGAGATCCTGCACTGTGTTATGACTTTCGAAATCTTGCTCGTATTCGAGTCTTGCACCTCGTATGTCCCAGATAGTTACTTGCGACCGACTTTGATTGACCAGTGCTGCTTTCTTCATCGTACTACCGCTCACAAGGCTCGGTTCTGGAATCCCTGTTTCCATCGAGGACGTGGACAGCCATTCAACCCGATTCTCCTTCGCGTCGACTTTTGCGGTCCAAAACTCAATACGTCCATCGTGAGTATATGACACTGCGGTATCGCGGGCAAACACATCTAGAAATCCCGACTCTAGAGGTGAACCGCCAGCAGGATCGACGGGCAGGAAGTATGCAAGATCGCCAGCACCATCCAATTCAAAGGTACAGAACTCTTGTATGGGGTTCGAGTATCCGTTCTGTTTGTTCCCATTGGCCTGACTTGCGCCCATTGGGAGTTGTATTTCCCATACCACACCTTGCTGTTCTGAAGTGATGGTTGCCACGTGGGCAATCGATCGGTCTTGAGCATGCCGTGGTGGTAGGACCAGAATACAGAGAGGCTTGCCTGAAATGTTGTATTTGCATTCTCCGAGCAATCTGTGAACAGGAGTTCTGCAGTCCCATACCGAAAGGCTATCGTGATGTAGGAAAGCCACGAATCGACCACCTCGGAGAAGGCATATCCGGTGTATATGCCGTCTTTCAGAGATGACGTTATGCCGGAGAAGTTTCCCACGCTGGTGATTCCAGACAATGCTCTCGCCTTTCTCTGTCCTCGATACTACAGCGCGTCCACTGAAATTTCTCACCATTTTCTTGATGGGGCCTGAATGGCCAGACCACGTGGCTCTGTGAGCCAGCTGGCCTACTCTAGGTGTTGGGTCCAGGAGATCGGCCACGTTACTCTCCAGGACCTCCACCTTTCCATCGAAATGATGTATCAATACGTGGAGGTTGCCGGAGCATTTATTACAGTAGCTTAGTATTTCGACATGGGACACATTGGCGGAAGGGGTGAGGAACTCGAAGTCTTTCGATTTGACTAATGCGACATTATCGATGCTGTTAGCACCACTCGACTTGCCGCTGATACCCTCCAGGGCCCAGGCAGACATGCTTCCGTAGCCGTCAAACACCACACAGAGTTCCGTGTCCCTGTTAGCAATGGACAATAGATACTGAAGCGCAACATCTTCTTTTTGCTGGCCATCTCCCCGATCTTGCACTGCCTTTTCCGTGGCATTTGCGAGGTCTCTTTGGCCGATTATGAAAGACCACCTCATGGCAGACGGATTCTGGCTGGCCTCTTGCGTTATTGCGCCCGCGAGATCGAGTTTACCCCATAGGCGGAGGGTCTGGCAGCCATGACCGTCTGCGCCAGTCCATACGCGCATGTGATTGTCGGCGCAGAAGGTGTACAACACATTCTCGATAGTCTGGTCTACATGAAAGGGCTTGCGCCATTGTATGCTGGTGACGGCTTGGGGATGACGCAGGTAGCCAAAGTCGAAACGGGCGTCCTGGGAGCCAAAGTTTAATCTCCGCCATACCTTGACCAGCCGATCATGGTATCCAATGGAGGCGATATATGATGAATCATAGGAGAGACTTGCGGCTCTGACGGGACTGGCCAGCTCCTGTTTCCAGTAGCAGGTCGGGGTGGTGGATGTTGTGTCGTAGAGGGCGAGGGAGGATCGAGCGACAAGCAGGTCTTGGGAGCTACCCCAGGAGAGTGTAGCGGGTGTGGCGTGTGTAGAGGTCTCGAGTTCGAAGGAGGTTTGCAGCGCCCACTAGACATGATTAGTCTTGACCTGTCTGGCTGCACCATGGTAACCGACCTTGAGCGCATCGCCTGCATTCTCCAGCGGTCGATAGACCCTCACGGTGGAATGTGTGCAGGCGGCTATCTTCCCCGAGGACTCGTCAAAAGCGACGGCCTCGAGACTGGAGTCGTCGTCATCGTAGATGGTCTGCAGGACGGCATCGGGCCCCGAAAGGATGGACAGGGCATTGCCGGTGATGTAGACGATAATGCGCCTGCTGTCCCAGTAGCCTGTAGAGAGAGCTTGAAGGCTAGCTTCTGGCTTGCCCGGAAGGATTCCCCTCATACTATCGGCGTGATCCAGCCGGGGGTAGCATCGCAGAGTGTCTTGAAGGGGGTACAAGTGGTGGTAGAGTCTAGGAAAGCGAGGGCTCGTTTCGACGAATATCAGACTTGCTCCGAGCGAAGCTCGTTGGCCAAGCCAGCAGCTTAATATCTTTCGCGAATCGCGACAATCGGACCGTGTAGCTCGACTCCGTTGTCGCAAAGACTATCGTCTGTCGTCGATCGCGGCTAGGGAGGGTACCTTGCATCCGTAAAACGTCTTCAGTGACCAATATCGAACTGGGCTGTCGCGTACTGTAGTGTGCTCAGTGGTGTAGCTTGGTTCAGAGGACCCTGGGCGATAGCGGCGCGTGACAGGCGATAGCTGACTCCCAAGGTTGGGATGCAACATGACGTTGGACTAGTTGCACTAAACTACATCTTACATAATCACTCACAGAATTGGTGGTATCCCCATCCACCACTTTTGACTACACGCCATCTTTGGAACTTCTAGCTCATTCGACATTTTATCATTTGTACCATGTTTTCAACAATATCCATTTCGACATAGACGGGGTACCTCCACGAACTCGCCATGTTATTCCCTGGTGTGGGTTTCTGGGTCGTGTTAATCTAATCCTCCAGTTTTGTCTTCCTGTTCTTCTCCCGCGATCACCCTATCAAGCAGAATGACAAGAGCTAACAACATATCAACTACCTTTCATTGCTGGGCTCTCACAAATTAACGGTATAGCATTTCACCCCGTGCAGGCAGTAAGCACTGCATACTTATACTCTAACCCAGCTTGTGACAGTACAAGTACCGAGGTAGTCAAGCGTGTCTATTATTAAGTTACTACAGTTTATAAGCACTCTCAGCTCGGATAATACTGATGCTGATTATCCAACTTGTATACTCCATCACCCACCACCCTACAGGATGCGACTACTAAGCCATCCGGGTTTCAATCTCTCAAAGTGGCCCAAGGATATACCTAGCTTGAGCATGCCGGCAGCACGAGGAGTGCCATAGGCTTATTCCGGGACCAGCCAGTGATCCCGATGACCAAAGAGCAGCATTCTTCCGGAGCACATTCCGTATCTATAGTACAGATTGCAGTGCTCCCTCGACCGGCTCGGCAGTAAAAGTTTACATTGGGTTGGGACCCCATCCCCCATAAACGGCACGAGGTATGGGATAAGCCGCGGTTCCAGCTGCCGGCGGGCACCCTGACGGAGTAGTGGTACAGGTACACGCAGGCGTCGTAGTGGTACAGCTAGTCGTCGTAGTGGTACAGCTAGTTGTTGTTGTTGTAGGAGTACAGCTAGTCGTCGTAGTGGTACAGCTAGTTGTTGTTGTAGGGGTACAACTAGTCGTTGTAGTAGGGGTACAACTAGTTGTCGTAGTAGGGGTACAACTAGTTATCGTAGTAGGGGTACAACTAGTTGTCGTAGGGGTACAGCTAGTCGTCGTAGTGGTACAGCTAGTTGTTGTTGTAGGGGTACAGCTAGTCGTCGTAGGGGTGCAGCTAGTCGTCGTAGGAGGGCAGCCCACGGGCGTGGTGGTGGTGGTAGTGGTAGGAGGACAACCCCCGACGATGTTACAGTCGATCAGTTGAGCATCGAAGACGGCAGGCTTGACCACGGCTGAAACACCGAACCGAACAGCTAAAAGAGCTGCTAAGAGTACTCTTGCAGCCATCTTGAAATTGAACAAGGTATATTATTCTGTGAATTGGGATGGCTTATGTGCAGTGCCAGTTGAACTTGGGACTACTACGAAAGCATGAAACAACTTGAAGGATTAAACGAACGAACAGGTTGGGCATAAATACACAGATATACTCAGTACTCGGCAATCAGACAGCTTCGATACAATGAATCAGCTCCTCGGCATCCTGGAGTCGGTTTACTGATGATGATTGTTCTATCTCACGCCAGGTCAAGTTTGCCGAAAAATCTCTCAGATCTGGACCCTCGACTCTGGGTATCCGCCGAATTGCAGGTGGTTCATTGACGCGGCGGTGGACGGGTGTCCCAAACTGTATTGGCTGCGTGCCACCGTCAGCAACTGTTCCGGTAAACTGATGCAGAAGTCAGCGACAATCAACACTTTGAGCAGGTTTCTCATCAATGATATGAACGATATCTCGATCCCGAGACCATAAGACAACAATACATACCCTGATGGCGGCGTTACAACTAGTGAGTCTACAATCTGAAATTAGAGTTTGCAAGACACGACTGTTTGGGGCTGGCCACATCTAGGACAAGAGGTTGCAGCCACCGACGGTGAATCTAGAGCAGTTCCGAGCCTTTACCTGTGAAAGCGTCCTTGGCAGCGCTAAAGACGTTGGATTCAGCGGCCATGATAAGCAGCTGTAGATGTCAGTCGGCAGCATGAAATCGTCCCGAAAGACTCACCAATGATATCGAGCACAGTGAAGATACAATGCTTATGAACTCATCTACGAAGAGCTAGGTAAAGCTCACACAAACCAATCCCGGCATCTAATAACTCTATGCATCCGCTTCCGCCGTAAAATGGCTCTGTTTTGGGTTCACGTCAAGCTGGTAGACCAGATGTTAGATAGGCTAAACCTCATATACTGCATCTGCAGATAAACAAGTTCTCCTAATTCCCGTCGTATGGATATGCCCATCCTAAGTACGAATGAGTAGTTTTCCCTAATTACAGTTTTTATCACATTGAGGGAAGAGCAGCCGCCACAATCTAGCTCGATCCGTGGCCAGGATATTGACTGACTTGCCACAGCAATCTCACGCCCGGAACCTATCATCGTGTAGCTTTAGGTGAGCTTCGCTGTTGAATTTAGAGGCCCGATGGTCTTATGATTCCTTATCAATTGTATTATACCAGATCTACTAGTGAAGTGGTTGAGGCCGAATCATATACATCACCATTTGGCTCGCGTGAAGTCCGATGTATGCATTCGGAGATTATTGTTATAAGTAGGGATCTAAAATGCCTTCATCATCTGCCCCCAAGATTTTAAGGCGACGCCAGCTTCCCATTCCTGTCTCGAAGTTGAGTATGTGTATCCTAAAGATGCACATTATGCGTCGTTCCAGAAGTCATTGAAGCCTTATACATGTCCCGACTTCAGCATTCACACGATACGACGGGGCTCTTCATAGGCAGGTACATATAAGTATTTTACTTGAGAATAGACCCGAGATACGACTTGTTATGAGATAACCCAGCGAAGCGTGATCGGCTTAGTTCACAAGCCAGTTCTCAGTCTTATATTATCAGATGTAAACAGAGTAGACAAGTCTAATCAATGAGCTTAGGATTGGCCAAGACGAGGGACGGAATGATACCCGCATTGGACGACGACATGAAATCCAGCCACCTCTTAGGGCTCGTATCGAACAATAGTGCCTGCCAACTTTCACCTTCTGATATTCCTCCATCCAGCTCTATATTGGTTGATGTAATCAGACACCCATCCTCTAACCTATCAGACCCGCCCAGTGGCGGATGGTCGAGGCCGTTTGCAAGATTGGGGCGCCTCTATGTGGCATTCCACCGTCGCCCACAATTCCCAGCAGCTGGAATCTTTTCTGTGCCCCGGCTCAGTATTGTGAGTTCCAATAGGCAGCGACCCGCGTCCCATGGCTCTTTTCCAGGTCATTCTTAGCCGCAGCTTGCTTCGCCGATCATATACCGGGGCTGCGTCCCATGCTTTGATCGCCTTAGACGCATCCCCAAGCACCTTCTTGTCTTTTACTAGGCAACGGCTCAAGGCGAGGACGGTATCGAAGACGATGCTGTTATAAAAACTACTAATTGTTCACAATATTTTGAGGTAGTCATTCGAACCATGATCAGGAAAGCACTCAATATGAGGTCGTTTCTTATGGTCATGGTCAGGTCATCACGCACGGCAGTTATTTCCCGACGAGTCGAAGGTTGTTTCGCTTGGAAGAGTTTGGGAGGGCAAATAAACCGAAAACTTATAATCAAAAATGTCTGTTCTCACCACCCATAGCTATCTATTTGCGCTGTCAGTCGCTAAGGTATAGTCACAGTCATGTCACATCGCACTTGGAAATCGATTTGAACGTTTCGGTAAATTGGATGTTATCTACGAACGGCCTTATGCCCACGATACTCGCAATCCCTTCCTAGGCGCCAGAGGCGTTGTTGTAGCTTCTCTAGCGCTACTCAGAAACAGCTGAGGTCGCCCTGGCGTATTCTCTCGCCAATTTCCAATGAGTGATCGCGCATCCCGGCGCTCTACTTCTGGCCGTTGTCGTAGCTGTTCCAAAGCTTTTTGCTTCGCATATGCCTCGCTAGCTGCCGCAGCAGCATCCCTCTCCCGCGCTCGTAGACGCCACGTACTCAGAGCGTTTGACTTTTGTCGATATTCCTTCCGCTCCAGAGCGATTTCCAATCTATGGTTCAGCTCCTGGATGTATCTATTGCTCTCCTCCACCTTGTCCTGCCATTGTGTCACACAACGCGCCCCCATGCCCTTTTTCACCATTCGACGCGTCTCCAAATGCGCTTCTTTGAGTCTCTCCTTACGCACCCTCTTGGCTTCCGGTCGCCAGTCTGCAATTGCGTGGGTTGTTTTATAGTAGTAATCGGCTCTTTCTGCGTAGTGTTCCTGCAACTGACGTTTCTTGGCGACCTCCTGGGCCTTCTTGCGCCAGCCTGAGATGGCGTGTGTTGTCTTGTAGTAATAATCTGCGCGATATGCGTACAATGCCATGAGCTCGTCCTTTTTCTGTGCTTCCTCGGCCTTCTTTGCCATGACAGGGAGCGCCCGGGTTGTCTTTTGATAGAACTCGCATCCTCGGGCGTAGTCCACAAGGGTTGATTCCTTCGCACGTGCTTGATGCGCTGTCCCCCGCCATTTGTAAAGCCCTACTTCAAATTGCTGGTGATTACGCGTCTCTTCAATTTCCATCTGATTCTCCCAGGCCTGCTGCTCTTGAGCGGCGGCCCGGTTACGCCATGTCGATAAAGCGTGGCGAGCTCGTTTGATTTGTGTGTCTTCCTTGAACTGTTCGACCTTTGAGGTCTGCATCTTGGTATAATCCATCAAGATGCCGAAGTATCGCGTTCGCAGCATATGACGACGTGCCAGCTGTGTCTCAGCTTCCTCCTCGGCACGATTCGACCACTTTGCCAGTGCTCGAGACATTGATAGATTCTCGTGTGTTTTCTGAGCTATGCGGGCAAGGTAAGGGTCATCTTCGAAATCCTCGTCCTCACGGGCTCGTTGAGCTTCGTCACGGGCTCTTTCGGCCAGCTGTTCAGCAATAACAGCGCGTTGTTGTTCGACAGCTACAGCTTGAGATCTCCAAGTAGTGAGATGCTCCTTGGCTCGGTAACCAGTGACTGCATTCGCGAAAGCGTCGGCCTGGCGGCGGAAATTGGCTTCAGCAGCGGATTTGAACCTATGGGTTCGCAGCGTATTGACAGCCTGGATTTTGGTGCGATAGCTAGAGTATCCCTGGGCGAGTGCGGCGAGAAGCTTCTCTTTATCGCCGTGTTCCTCTTGGTCGTCATCATGTTCGTCATCATAACTCTCGTCACTTTCGTCACAGCTCTCGACATAGCTTTCCGGATGGCTTTCAAGATGACGATTTCGCATCATATTAACAGCCTGAGCTTTAGCGCGACGATCGGAGAATCCCTGGGCAAGCGCAGCAAGACGGTTCTCTTTATCGCTATCAGGCTCCTCAAAATCATCGTCGCGAGTCTCGGGATGGACTTCCGAATATCTTTGCGGATAGCTTTCGGATTGCCGATTTCGCATCATACTGACAGCCTGTGCTTTATCACG